>CM062290.1:293396340-293938840 GCA_031216915.1 Pictodentalium vernedei
ACTGCACTCCCACATTCGAGCTTTACTCAAGTAAAAACACCCTCACAGAAAGGTCTGAAATGTTCCTGAACCCAACGAGTATCATAATTCAGAAATCTGGATTATAATACACATCATTTGCATCTTAATACGAAGTCTATCTCGCTTGAATACATAACATGTGATTTAAAAGCTGGAATATCATGAAAACCCTAAGTAAGATTTCCCCACAGACTCTGAATTCACACTGAAGTCAAAGTTGTTTTGAGGATTTTATGGTGACTCTCCAAAAAAATTTAAATCCAGGTGCACATGGAATATATAAAGACTTTTACTGTTTAACCGAGAATCCATGGTCAATGAACACCCCAAAAGTTAGCATGTAATGTCAGGGGCGTAGGAAAAGGCCCCCCTCCCCCCCCCCCAAAAAAAAAACAAAAACAAAGGATGGGGGGGGGGGGGAGGGGAGGCACCATAGAATTGCCCCCCCCCCCCCCCCAAAAAAAAAAACAAACAAAAAACAGAAAAAACAAAAAACAACTTATGTGTATGCCATGATATTGATGCTCATAATGTTTCTGTCAGCATATTCCATCCACTTCCTGCACTTAACATTGAACGTTTTGTCTTCTGGCATCACAATCTTAGAGTACCAAGTTCACATGTGGTTTATGGAGTAACATATGACCCAGTTACTAGAGTCTTCCATGTCAGACTTATCAGATATATCTATCCTGTGATACCCAACTGACCCATGATTAATTCCACACTTATAACTTTCACATTCTCAATTTCATGGAAACTATCAAATGGTAGTTAATGACTCAAGTGTGCCACCATAATTCACTGCAGGGTCTAAGTAATTGGAACTAAACTACAGGCTGGAGCTGTCATAGAATGATCAAGTGTCATTTTTATTGCACCACTGTTCTTGTGGTTCAGAAGATGCAAATGGAAAAGAACATATATATATTGCAAGGTTGGGTTTTAATTGGTAATAGGAACCCCAAGCGGAACGTATGCCCGCAAAGGGTTCCACATACCCAGTCAGATAAATGTGTTCCAGAACAGAATTCCCTATAGCTGTCAATGTGATTTTTGAAGTGGACAGTAAATTTCAGAGAAAAAACTACGTAACTTCGCTGTCGAATTGCCCATGCAATTGCAATTGGCCTGTCCCCCTCTGGGATTCAAATGTATTTTGTTGCAACCTAATTCGCCTCAAAGCTTTGCGTGATACATTGGCCTACATATCTACACTTCAGGGGTTGCCAGGCCTTCTCATCCGAGAACCGCGACAAATCAGCGGCCGGCCAAAGTGTTATTATTACTCGAGTTCTGTCCTTCTGGAGGTTTGTCAATATGTTCAGCTGATGATCTCGTCATTTCAGATCGAACTCTCAGTCCTGATTTCGTTGCAGCTTGTCTGCCAGTGACAACCTCAATCGAAAATAACGTACATATAACCGATAATATATCTGATAATTGTTGTTATATTGGTGCGATTGTATACAGATATGAATTGACACGTATCTCGTGAAATATCAAGATGAACAGAAACTCAGTTTTTGAATTATCCGAATGTTAAGGTGTTGTAAAAGTAAGGAAAAGTTTGCTTGAAAAAAGGGTATACGGACGTTTCGTCCGCAAGCCGAATAATTGCAAATTATAAGGTTATGTTGCAGAATTTAATAAACATAAATTTTGTTGCATTTCTTAATATTATTAATTCTTAAAATACCTCCGCTAATAATTTTGCAATTATTCACTGTAGGGGTGCCGGTGGAGCTCTTCAATGAAAAATTGCAAAATTATAAGATTATGTTGTGGAACTTAATATAACGTACATATACTTTTACTGTAATTATATAATTATTATAGGTAATCCATTGAATAAACAGTAATTAAAATTTATTAGATGGCTGGATAGTTTATTTTGTTCTGACATTTCTGTTTTCTGAAATTCGTACACGTATATGAAATTTAATGCAAGGAGGTACATTAAGATATATTACAATGGAGGTACATTAAGATATATTACAATAGGTAATATACAATAAAGTATACAATAAAATTATTACATAAATAAATAAATGAAAGTGTCAATGACACTGTAGCTCAACTTGTTAAGACAAAGACATGTACATGTAAAGTATGTGACACAGCAATGACAAACATCTAGGTAATGACCTGATAACAAAGGTACATATAAGGTATTGTAACAGTCTGTACATAAATACGCCTGTAACAAATGTATAGGTAAAGTATTGTAAAGGTGGGTGACAGTCAGATGCTAAACTAGAAAAAAATCTTTGAGTCCCAGAGTGGGTCTGACTGAACCCCAAAATATTTGTTCTCATAGCACAGTGATAACAAAGGCACCCCAAAACACACTCATTCCTGACCCAAGGTGAAGACAAAGGTACCCAAGAAGTACGTGAAGATCAGTTCACAAATATGAGCTGTGTAGAAGTTGTGACAAAAAACTGATTGTGGACCTAATTTCGGTACAAAATGGCCATCTTGAATTTTGGACCGCACCCAGAAACACTCCTTCTCGTCCCAAGGTGATAACAAAGGTACCCAAGAAGTTTTGTGAAGATCGGTTCATAAATACAGCGTCTAGCCCGAGCCGTATTGACATGTGCACTTACAGTGTATAAGTAGCACTGTATAAATCAAAGTTCATCTAATTTGCATAATTTCTGCACGAGAAAAAAAACCCGTACTATATGTGATGTATTCCATGTTACTAAACATTCATACAAAAATTTATTCAAATCAGAACTTTCATACAGAAGTTCTGTACAAAAAACTGATTGCACTAATTTTGGTACAAAATGGCTGCTGGTGGCCATCTTGAATTTCGGACCACACCCAAAAACACTCGTTCTCATCCCACGGTGATAACAAAGGTACCCAAGAAGTTTCGTAAAGGTCGGTTCATAAATACGGCCCTCTAGCCTGAGCCGTATAGAAGTTGTGTACAAAAAACTGATTAGACCTAATTTCGGTACAAAATGGCCACTGGCAGCCATCTTGAATTTTGGACAGCATCCAGAAACACTCGTTCTCGTCCCAAGGTGATAACAAAGGTACCCAAGACGTTTCGTGAAGATCGGTTCATAAATACAGACTCTAGCCCGAGCCGTATTGACATGCGTACTTACTGTGTGTAAGTAGCACTGAAAAAATCGAAGTTCATCTAATTTGTATAATTTCTGCACGAGAAAAAAACCTGTATTATATGTGATGTATCCCATGGTACTAAACATTCACACAAAAAATTATTCAAATCAGCGCATTCATATGGAAGTTCTGTGCAAAAATCTGATTGCACTAAATTTTGTACAAAATGGCTGCCATCGGCCATCTTGAATTTCGGATCAGACCCCAAAACACTCGTTCTCGTCCCACGGTGATAACAAAGGTACCCAAGGAGTTTCGTAAAGATCGGTTCATAAATACGGCCTCTAGCCCGAGCCGTATTGGCATTTGCACTTACAGTGCTGAAAGTAACACCAAAAAACATCAAAGTTAGTCTAATTTGCATAATTTACGCACGAGAAAAAAACCCGTATTATATGTGATGTATCCAATGGTACTAAACATTCATACAAAAAATTATTCAAATCAGAGCTTTCATATGGAAGTTCTGTACAAAAAAACAGATTTCTGCATCGTCGGTACAAAATGGTGGCTGGCAGCCATCTTGAATTTTGGACCGCACCCAAAAACACTCGTTCTCGTCCCACGGTCATAACAAAGGTACCCAAGAAGTTTCGTAAAGATCGGTTCATAAATACGGCCTCTAGGCCGAGCCATAGCAGCTTGGCACTTACAGCTCTGAAAGTAACACTAAATAAATCAAAGTCAGTCTAATTTGCATAATTTACGCACGAGAAAAAAACCCGTATTATATGTGATGTATCCCATGGTACTAAACATTTATACAAACTTTATTCAAATCAGAACTTTCATACAGAAGTTCTGTACAAAAAAACTGATTTTTGCATCATCGGTACAAAATGGCCGCTGGCAGCCATCTTGAATTTTGGACCACACCTAAAAACACTCGTTCCCGTCCCAGGGTCATAACAAAGGTACACAAGAAGTTTCGTAAAGATCGGTTCATAAATACGACCTTTAGCCTGAGCCATAGCCAATTGTTGATGTACGGACAGACGGACAGATGGACAGACGGCCAGACGGACGACGGGCCATGACAATAGCTCAAATTTGACTTCGTCAAAGTTGAGCTAAAAACCAATGGCAATCTTTTTTCATCATTCCATTCTACTGGTCCTTAGGAATCTTCACACCAAATAACAGCTCTCTGTACGGTGTGGTTTGAGAAATATGGGCATTTGAAAATATTTCTATTTTTAGCTCCTGGGAAGTGGGGTTCCCACGGGGCATTTGGAATGTTTTTTTTTTTTTTTTTCGCATAAATCAGGTACTTATGACCCACTAATAATTCATATCCAGTTTGGTTCAAATCAGCCTCTCGGTTTGGAAAATAGAAATTTTGGGTAGGGCAAAAATTCTTGCTCCCTCCTCCAACGACAACAAATATTGCCCATCAAACCTCTCTTGAACAAACTTGAGTCTACACCTCAAAAGGAAGCTGTATACCAAATATCAAGTCTCTGCTACTGCTGGTTTGTGAGAAGAATATTTTTTAAAAAAATGGAGCATTTTGGCCCCCCCTCCTCAATATGAGCAGAAACCCAATTTTAAGAAAAACACAGATGCTCCTATATAACCACTATTCAAGTGAAATTTCATTAAAATTGGACCAGTGGTTTGGGATAACAAGAGCTGGACTGTCATTTGGTGCATACCCCCATGTGGTGTACCGCCAAGTGTGGGCATACCTATGACCAACAAATATAATAGAAAATCATAATTTACTTTAAGTTATAAAAGTTATGAATATTCTCGGATGGACGCATGTAATCCAGTATACCACCTTTTTCTTCGAAAGTGGGGGTATAATTATCTAATAAAATAAAAAAAAATTATCTGACAACACCGAAATTCATTCTAATCTTGGGCAATGTTACAATTTAATTGCATACGAAGTTTCATTTAACCCTTTACCTAACCTGAAAAGCAGACGACACTTGCAAAAATAATTCTTGAATAAGTAATTTTTTTCATTTTTTGTCTCAAAAACATAGGTTATGATCCCTCGTTGGAACGAGTTCGACGAGCTCGTTACAACGAGGGGTCATAACCTATGTTTTTGAGACAAAAAATGAAAACAATAATGAAAATTAATTGGCGATTTTTGAGAATAGCGCTGGCCGGTTTTGGCCGTTACGTTGGGTAAAGGGTTAATTCCATAATTATTTACTTAAGTTATGAATATTCCTCATAGGGACGGACAGACGGATGCACAGACAGACGGACGGATGCACTCGAGTATACCCCCCCCCCCCCCATTTTCTTCAAAAGTTTTCAACAATTTCTAAGTCAAAAGGTATGATAAATTGTTTGGTGTTTGGAAGTTTTATGCAATGAGGGCCTCAAGTCGAAGTGAAAATAGGTGACTTACTTTAAAAAAATTGAAAACTCCACCTTCATTTAAATACAGTTTTGGAAATTAAAATATATGAAAAGGAATTAAATAATATATATTTATTTATTCCTTCACAGAATAGCTTTAATTCTCATCCATTTTCCAAAATCAAAACGTAAACAACAACTATTTAGCACAGTTTAAAATTAGGTTAAAGTCGCTTAGGATGCAAAAAAATTATGACTGCATATTTAAACACAATGAACTTATTTTCTAAGACTACATTCATTCTGTTGGGTTGACTGCAGAACTGTTAACTGTTGGCCATCTGTACCCAGAAAATTTCGAATGGAATTAAAGAAAAATGTTTCAATGATGAAAAGAAAAGTTTTGTGTAGGGCACAAGCGTCCCACATGCATGAAGTTTGATAAAGATACTTTCTTAGTTCCAATGTTCTTGAAGTAACTGAATATTAGGACATCTTTTCCTGTTAACATTTCCAGACTTGGGAAATTATTAGCTAAGCAGACTTCGATAAGAGCAAACCACAGGTGGAGGAGCTCTGTGGGACAGTGTGGGTGGGTGGTGGTGGTGGTTGGGGGGGGGGGGGGGGGGCTAATGAAGAAGAGGATCCGGGGGGGGGGGGGGGGGGGGGGGGGGGGGCAAATCAACAGTTATTTTATGATTTTTTAACATAGCATAAATGCATCAGCATAGCTGACAGCTAGTTCTGGATATAACCTGGTGTTAATAGTGGTCCATGAGCTGAAAATACACAAGTTTTTTCTTTTATTTTGTCCCCGCGCGAACTGTTCCCTGAAATCCATCCCATTTCCCTGAAAATCACCCTCAGGTTCCCTGAAAAATTATTATGGAGGTTAACATGTCTGAATGAGGCAGAAGCATGCAATCCAGTATACCCCCATTTTCTATGAAAGTGGGGGTATAATTATCTAATAAAATAAAAAAAATTATCTGACAACACCAAAATTCATTCTAGTCTTGGGCAATGTTACAATTTAATAGCAAACTAAGTTTCATTTAATTCCATAATGGTTTACTTAAGTTATGAATATTCTCGTATGTACGAACGAACGGGTGGAACGGATGCACAGACAGACGGATGCAATCTAGTATACGCCTTTGTCATAGGCAAACTGCATGCCATATTTTACTGAAATCTGATAACTCCAATCCAGTATACCCCTCCCCCCCCCCCTTGTCTTCTTTGAAAATTTTCAACAATTTCTAAGTCAAAAGGTATGGTAAATTGTTTGGTGTTTGGAAGTTTTATGCAATGAGGCAGAAGCCTTTGTCATAGGCAAACTGCATGCCATATTTCACTGAAATCCAATAACCCCAATCCAGTATACCCCCCACCCCCCCATTTTCTTTGAAACTTTTCAACAATTTCTAAGTCAAAAGGTATGGTAAATTGTCTGGTGTTTGGAAGTTTTAGGCAATGAGGCAGAAGCCTTTGTCATAGGCAAACTGCATGCCATATTTCACTGATATCTGATAACCCCAATCCAGTATACCCCCCCCCCCCCCCATTTTCTTTGAAAATTTCAACAATTTCTAAGTCAAAAGGTATGGTAAATTGTTTGGTGTTTGGAAGTTTTATGCAATGAGGCAGAAGCCTTTGTCATAGGCAAACTGCATGCCATATTTCACTGAAATCCAATAACCCCAATCCAGAATACCCCCCCCCCCCCCCCCCCCCCCCCCCCATTTTCTTCAAAAGTTTTCAACAATTTCTAAGTCAAAAGGTATGGTAAATTGTTTGGTGTTTGGCAAACTGCATGCCATATTTCACTGAAATCCGATAACTCATACCTGAGATACAGGCTGAACAGACAAATAATGTCTATTTCCTGCAATTTCTAAGTCAAAAGAGGGGGATAACTCTAAAAATAAGAATGTGAGAAATATCAATTTGAAGGATAAAGGGTTAATATCTCGAATCAAATCATTAGATTTACACCAAAAACTATACAGCTCGGCACATCAGTAACCTGAACACAAATATAAAGTAACTTGACAATCCAAGCAATATTTTTCAAGTTATCGAGTGCCAAAGAAATGGATACAGACGGACAGACAAAGGATGGACGAACGACGGATGGTCACCCCGGATGCCGGCATTATGTGTACCATACATAGTATGGGTACACATAAAAAGCTTTCTTGTACAATTGACATGGTGTTGCTTTCAAGTTGCAGTGAAAACTGAGGCGTCATTTATTGACATTTGCATTTCAATGCATTATCAGGTAAAGGTGTAGAATAGGGGACTTTTCGGTTTTTTTTTTAAAATAATGTTTTTTTCGCTATTTTTTCTGTTTTCTTAAAGTAAACTATATTTTGAACAAAATGACACAAAATCACATACTTTTATCGTTTTTTTTCAAGAAATATTAACGATTTTATTGTGACAGCGCTGTTGAACTCAGTGTAATCGCTCCGTTCCATTATCGCTATCATAGGGGGAGAGTTTAGTAATTGAAATGTCGGCTGACAAACCCTGCCCCTCACTAAACTGACCCTAGATCAAATTTTAGGGTCAGTCTAGTAAGGGCCAGGGTTAGCTTACTGATTACCTCACCCTGGTCCTAACTGAACTGACCTTAAATCGAGGTACACGCACACAAGCGAAGCGCACCTGCTAAAATGCACACAAGCGAAGCGCATCTGCTATCATATAGAATGATTTCTCCCCTGTGACGTCACTCGTAACAACGAATGAAAACAACAGATGCTGCGAAATTTTCTGCGGTTGAAACAAATGGCAACTGAGAAACTCCAATTCAATTGGATTTAAAATCTATTCTCTGACATGTTAAAACATGATAGAGGTACCTAATTTTGTGTCATTTTGTTCAAAATATAGTTTACTTAAGAAAACACAGAAAAAATAGCGAGAAAATCGTTTTTAAAAAAAAAAACCCGAAAAGTCCCCTATTCTACACCTTTACCCATTTAGTCCAGTAGCCAAGGGCTGTTTGCATCCATAAAAGGGCCACAAAATCACCCACTTGATTTTGATAAAGGACCACCTGGGACACATTTTGAGCGAGGGTGGACATTCTGAAACCCGGCAGTAAATGAGATATTCGCAGTTTTCTCAAAAAGGATATAATGCAAAACCACTCAAAAAATGAGGGGTAGGGGATATTAAAATTAATATAACCTTGCAATGAATCAACCTATGGCATTGTATTAGCACTCACATTAAAGGTTATTCGATCAGCTACATGATGAGTGCAAATGCAATGCGATTGGATAAAATCCAAGGTCACCAGAGGTCAAGGTATGACGTAATTCAACGTGTGCCTCAAAATCGGACTCCTTAAAGTTTAAACGACTACCAAATTTCTCAGAACTATTATAATTTTTATTTGCTGGTACATTCCAGTAGAGAACAGTATGGGAAAGTTTTTAAAACAAATTGGAATAATCAAGCACGTGTATTAACCCCTTGGCGTCCAATTTAATCATTTCGTACTTCAGCAAAATCAGTCAAATACCGGCAAAAATTGCAACTAACTGGGATTATGCATATATAGTAGATTATTAACCTCAAACTTCTTTTTTGTCATTGCAAGAGGCAGAAAGCATGGCTAAAGTGACCCCAAACCTTTTAAAATCCTGCCCTTTTAAAGGCAGGTGTTATGCTGGCTAACATCTGCGTCATAGATCGGTCATTGGCGTAGGGTGCGGCGCCAAGGAACGTTATGAAAGAACCCGAGCCATATTTCTTTTTAGCACTCTAAATATATAATAAAGTCAGTTTAGATGAGTAAAAATATATACTCCACTACCCTAATAAAAAGAAACACCGATTGTAGCTTTCATGGGACATACTGCACAGGCTAGGCAGCTTGCTGGGGAATCACCATGGGGAATTCACACTTGTAAACAATGGAGAGCATAACCAAGTAAGTACATGTTTTAACTTTCTGGAAACCACTTTCTGGGTGAGTAAATGAATCACCAATGAAGCCAGGATTATGATAAGATTTCCCTTAGCTGTAGAGGATTTGCTAAATATATAGAAAAGGCCTTTAATGCTCCCTTTTCTCTTTCCAGTACTGGTACATAAAGTATGTCGGGTATTCCAAGTAAACGGTTAAGGACGTCCTCACCGTCAGGTAGCCAAGCCACTGATCCTGAGAAGTGCATCATATGTCAAAGCCATCACCCTGAACACCATACGTCGGGGACAGAGAATGGTGGATTGAAGATAATTGAAGCTGCTGGTATTCGAGAGGACTGTGTTTTTGAAAGACTGAAGCAAGTTGACCAGAGCAAATTTGTTTACCATGTTACTAATGATTGTTATAAGCAGTATACGCATAAAAAGACACTTGAGAAACTTAAGCTGTCCACCGAAGCATCCATTGCTGACCCAAGTCTACAACAGAGTACGTCAATTGGTGATCAGATGACAAGACGTTCATCCACTGAATCAAGGGATCCGGCATCAAGACCAGAAGAAGTGAACATCTTCTCCAAAACGTGTGTCATATGTGGGCATGCAAAACACAGCAACGAGTACCAAAAATGGCGAATTTCAGAAAAAGGCCGGGCAGAATCGTTCCTGAGAGCTGCTTTGACTCTTCAGGATGACGTCTTTACCAGAACAAGTGATTTGGAGGACGCGAATGCCGTCTTTGGTGCAGACTTATACTGTCACAATGTGTGTATCCGTAACTACATCAGGAAGGGAGAGAAACTGTCCTCCAACCCAGAGTCGCCATCCATTGGCCAACAGAAGCTTGATATATTTGCAAAGGTAGTCAAAGACATTGAACCCGGTTTGAACTCTGGTAGGTGCTACAACTTGTCGTATCTATCTGACTGTTGTAATAAAGCAGCACGGGATGATGGCCAGAACTTTACTGCTTTCAGAAATAGGGATGTGAAACTGTATTTGATCAATATGTATGGGAATGATGTGTCTTTCTTCATCCCCCCTGGTTCTAAGACTGCAACAATCTTCTTCAAAGGAAGTGCTGTAGACAATGGATCAGAGAAAAGCCATGGGGAAATGGATTCTGATGTGCTGAAACGTTGCGGTTCTTTGTTGAGGAAGTGTTTCTTGAAACAGGACTTTGTGCTGAATGACAGATTCTGCGATGCCAATGACCTTGAGAAGGCATATAGACACATAGTGATCCCAGATGAAGTCGCAGATGTTTTCTCGGCACTATTTGACTTTGACGTTAAGTGTAAAGACACTGAACCCGAGGAACCACTTGATACAGAACCGGAAGACAGTGACTTTGCTACCGGTAAACTGAAAAAGATACTCTCCGTATATCAGATCATCCTTTATATTGTTAACAATGGTAGAAAGCACACCCCTCTGCATATGCTTAATTCAGAAGCAATTTACAATGCGTGTAGGTCTAAAACTCTCATCTCTAGCCTCAATCGGTTTGGACTGGCGATTAGTTACGATGAGGTTCTTCGCTATCATTGTGATATGGCATCATTTGTCACTGAAGCAAGTCGGGGTCGGGTCCCTCTTCCTAGTCAGTTTGACCCTAGCAGATTTACCATTGGCGCATTTGACAACTTTGATCACGAGGATGACACATTATCTGGAATTGGTGGCAGTCACGACACTGTCTCTATTCTAATGCAGGATAAACCAACTGGTGTGTCGGTGAATAGTAAACCAAACATGTCCCAGACTGGGGTAACACACAGAGAAAGGCAATTCAAACAGGAGCTAGGTTGCCAGGTTTTAAAGAACTACATTAGACCTGCCAAGAAACCAAGTCTTCCCACAGTGTATGAGGTTCCGGAGGATCTGTATGAAGTAGATGAGTCCCAGAAGAAAGATACAAAGATAAAAGATGCCGCATGGTTGCTGGGTAGATTAGACGTCTCGGACTTGAATGAAGGCATTAACGAAACAAACCAGGAACAGCAGATGCCCTCTTGGAGCGCCTTCAATTCCCTTGTTACTGACGAGGATGTGACCCAGAAGCTCATAGGTTTTCTTCCCGTTCTTCCATACCCTGTCACAGAATATGCAGTCGTGTACACAGCTCTCAAGAACTTCCAAGATATCCTTAGTCAGTTAGACCAGTCTCATCTGCCTGTTACCTGTGATGAGGGGGTTTATCACATTGCCCGGGAGATCATCATGAATAACCCCACTGAATTCGGCAACTTGGTATTATGCTTGGGGTCATTCCACCTAATCAAGGTAGTCATGGGGGCCATTGGCAAGTATATCGATGGAAGTGGAGCTGAGACCATCTTGGCTGAGTCGAAAGCTTTTGGCAAAAATGTTGTTAGGTCAGTGCTTGATGGTACACATTATACTAGATCACTAAAGGGATTGATGTTACTCAGTGAGTGCATCGAGAGGTTGCAGTGGTCCGAATTCTTCAGAACCAAAGGGGTTGATCCATACAAGAATGAGCTTTCATTGATACAGTTGGTGAAATTTTCTGTTATCAAAGAAGAAACAGGAAGAGAGCAGAGTGCACTTAGAGTCATTCGTCTCAACTTCGTCAAGGTTGATTGATCATTTCAATGCGTTCAGGTACGAGAGATGTGAAGAATCGGAGACGTTTGCCTTCTGGGATCGGTTTGTGAAAATGGTTTCCACCCTGAGAGATCTCGTTAGAGCCGACCGTGAGGGAAACTGGGATCTTCACCTCCAGAGTATCCAGGCAGTTCTCCCCCTGTTTGCTGGATGTGATCGGATCAACTACCTCCGATGGGGATCTGTTTATTTAGAAGATATGAGGAAGCTACCACAAGATGCCCCTTCTGTGTTTGAAAACTTCAAGGCTGGAAAGTTTGTGGTGAAGCGGACAGGAGGGCGATTCACTTCTGTCGGTGCAGACATGTGTCTTGAGCAGACAATCAATCGGTCCCAGAAGAGCGCTGGTGGTATCATTGGCAGTACAAAGAGGAAGCAGTTTGTTGCTCAATGGGAAATAATTCACCATGAGATGTTGGCTGTCATCAACCTGCAGTGTAAGGTCAGTGGTGTTGCCACACCCAGCAGGGAACTTCTGGTGAATCACGAGTTTAATCTGCCAGCAACACGAAGTTCTGAGGCCTTGATCGAGGAAATGATAAAGTACATTAAAGAACATGGCAATCCAGTGACAATATCTGCAGAGAAGAGTAAGGATGAGCCACAGACCCTCCACAACATCTTAACACAGGAAATCATGCCCAAGGAAATCCGGGACGATCTCCTCATGTTTGATGCCACATGCAGCACACTGTATGAAACATTTCGATCTGAGCGATTTGTGACTAAGCAGCGATCCATCTTCGACACCATCCATCGGAAGAATCTTAAGACGTTCAAAAGCAAGAAGGCTGAAAAACACACCCGCCAAACAAAAGACAAGGAGAGCAAGAAGCAATTGGCAGAAACTCAGAAGATCTTTGACATTGCTAGAGTTCGATATTATGACATGCAGGATTTGCTGACCTATGATCTGATTGATACTAGTTATCTCTTTGACTCAGAAGGGCTGATGGTCAAACCAAATAAAAGTGACTTGTGTAACGAATTAGAGAAGCTTCTTGACCCAACAGACTACCTGCAGCCACTAGCATGGAAACCTGAAAATACTACTGCAGTCGTGGATGTCATGTGTTACCTACGTCGTATGCGATTGGCTCATTTGAAAACATTTGGTGATCTTTGCACAAACTTTCTCGGTTATGTACATGGGCTATGTAGCAATGCAAATCGTATTGACTTTATTTTTGACACATACATTGAGGGCTCAGTTAAAGACAGCGAACGGGCCAGGAGATGCAGCTGTAGTCCTATTGACTTGAATGGCGTGTTACCTGAAACACCATTACCTGTGAACGTGGAATCATTTTGGGCATCATCTATGAACAAAGCCAAGCTTCAAGTGTTAATTCGGAGTTACATATTCGATAAACCAAGGTCAACGACAGACACAGTTGTGAGTGCGATTGGACTTTCAGAAATCGAACCTTGCAGAGGTGTCTTTAGTGATATTGATATCCCACTGCCGGAGCTAAATGTCAAAATTGAAGAGGCAGATGTACGAATGATCCCACATGCCCTGCATGCTGTCAATTGTGGAGCATCAAGAGTGGTCTTGCTGTCAAATGATACAGATGTCTTGGTCCTTGGACTTCATTACTGGAGTGTTTTGAAAGGTCATGGCCTAAAGGAACTGTGGATAAGGGCTGGTGTTGGTAATACAACAAGGCACATACCACTTCATATCTTAGCCGAGAAGCTGGGCCCAGAGACCTGCAAAGTCCTTCTGCCCCTCCATCACCTTACTGGCTGTGATTCAACCAGCAAATTTGGGACAAAAGCTGCCGGTTTGAAGGCAAACCCTGCCCAACATCTACGCGAGTTCGGAAAGGACCCAGCTAATATAGATTTTGCAGAAGTTGAGGAGTATCTTGTGAATGTTTTCAAACCAGGGACACCATGTGAATCAATGGATAAGCTGAGATACCACCTCTACCACCACAGCAAAAAGACTCTAGTGGACCTTCCTCCAACCAGTCGTGCAATTAGAGGACATATACTTCGGGCATTCTACGGGACATACTTGCAGTTACACTGCCTTGACAATGCAGAACTAAACCCACTGGACTTTGGGTTTTACCAGGACGATGGTGCTCTGCTGCCTGACCGAAAGCAGGCATTGCTTCCTGATGACTTTCCAATGCCCTGCAGATGTACAGCATGTGCTACCAAGCGCTGTCCTTGCAGACAGATTGGTATCAAATGTTGTCCCTATTGCAGCTGCCAGGCCATGAACAAAGGCTGTAAAAACCCAGCATCATAAAGATATCCGACTTATTAAATGTCAATGGGTCGTATTTACCCACCCCTTCCTAAGCACCCCTATAATGTTAGTACATATTAAATTTGAGGAGGTATCACAGTAAGTTTAATTTTCTGCCATTATTTGACTGATTTTGCAGATTTTGTCTATTTTCTAATTGGATGCCAAGGGGTTAATACACGCGCTCGATTCTTCCAATCTATTTTAAAAACTTTCCCATACTGTTCTCTACTGGAATGTACCAGCAAATAAAAATTATAATAGTTCTGAGAAATTTGGTAGTCGTTTAAACTTTAAGGAGTCCGATTTTGAGGCACACGTTGAATTACGTCATACCTTGACCTCTGGTGACCTTGGATTTTATCCAATCGCATTGCATTTGCACTCATCATGTAGCTGATCGAATAACCTTTAATGTGAGTGCTAATACAATGCCATAGGTTGATTCATTGCAAGGTTATATTAATTTTAATATCCCCTACCCCTCATTTTTTGAGTGGTTTTGCATTATATCCTTTTTGAGAAAACTGCGAATATCTCATTTACTGCCGGGTTTCAGAATGTCCACCCTCGCTCAAAATGTGTCCCAGGTGGTCCTTTATCAAAATCAAGTGGGTGATTTTGTGGCCCTTTTATGGATGCAAACAGCCCTTGGCTCCAGGACTAATTATCAATATCAGTTGTCCATTTCAAAGTCTACTTCATGTCATTCTGTTGTTGATTTCCTGTGGCATGACAGTCACAGTGACACTTCACTTCACTTGTGAGAACAGTAAGCTTTGGCACTCTCCCAGATTTTGAAATTAAATGTATAATATTGTATTTGAATTGTGAAGATGCTGTGTAACTGTGATTGGTTTCATTTATAACAATTTAATACAGTGCTTTGACTTTCGTTTCACGTGCAAGTTGCAACTAAATTCTAAAATCAAAACATTCTGTCTAATTTCTATGCTTGGGGCCCCGCAACAATAGAAGAAAAATAGGTATCATGTGTACATTTACGTAAATTGGGGATCGCGACATCTTGTATTGAAAGCCAACTGACCTTCGTGAACTTGCACACTGCACTTGAGGAAATAAACATTCACTTTTGAAATTCAGGAAACCACCGACACACGCACAATGTCGATGGATACAGGATAGTGGTTCGCAAGAGTTGAATTCGACAGCCTAATTACAATAAATTCAAATTCAGTGTTTGATCAAACTAAAACAGAAATATAGGGCTTCGATAATTCCCCAAAAAACTACTCACCAGACATTTGTAGTTATTCCACGTTGAACAAATATATGAACTTCTAAGTTCCAAAGTCAACTGGACGCTGGTATTTTTTGAAACTCCAACTTTGCAGACGTTAGTTCTTCTTCAGCTCGATGCGTGGTGTGTTGTTGTTTGTCATCATAACCAGAATATAAATATGTTTGTCATCGTCCCGACGTGGTTGTTAACAAACAACTTAACAGTCTTCACGTTGAGCCAAAAATTTCTTCGTGTAAGACATAAAAATGAATATTTTGAACCGACACGAAATCACCATTCAAGGTCAAAGAGTCAAAAGAAATGCGGTAAATTTAACGTCATCAAACATCACAGGAGTGCACGCGCGCGTTTTGAAACCAGATTTGTTTGTTGTGTTTGAGATTATGGGTCGTCACAAGTGTGAATGTACAGCCGCTACGGATGCATTCATAATCATAGTACCTCTTTGATAAGATTGAAAGGCAGTATCCACTAATTTTATAAGATTATGGGCACAGCGGGCTTTGACTTAGGCCCCATTATGCCCAAGTTCTATTTTGCATCTGATCTGTAGCCCAACTGCCTTCGTTTGATGTGCATATTTTTTTTAAAATTGGAGCATTTTGCCCCCCCCCCCCCTCCGCCCCCTCAGTATGAGGACTGCACTGTTTAAAGTTAAATTGTCACTCAAATTCTCAATCTCCGAAGCCTGAATCACCCACGTCACGGTCTTTGTGTTTCTGTTGGGGTGGGGTGAGGGTGGAAGATGGTATTAATCTGCTAAAGCAGAATTGAATGAAATAGTACTAATATTGTCACCTTGACCCCCCCCCCCCCCCCCACACGTCCCGGGAAGTGGGCGATATCCTTGTATGTTAGAGTGTTTTATCCTCAACAAGAAGCATTCAGTTCACAAGAGTTTTCAGATTTACAAATTGTTGTTTTGCTGGATGGAACGTAGCCTACTAAAGGGTGGAGGTGGGGGGGGGCAAGTTGGAGAACCACAAAAGAAATGCATTCAGAGGGCTTTTCAGAGCCTCTGGAATTATACTTCTGCTGGTAACAAAATTTCCATCGGAGAAGCGGGGTGGGGGGGGGGGGGGGGGGGTGGTAAGCCTAGCAACAGATGAACAAGAACGTGAATAGTAACAAGTTAGGCCTTGAAAAACTAAAACTATGGACAATAGGCCTAGCTGTTTCAGCGACGGTGCTACAGAGAATATTTAGTTATTGATGTTTAAGGTGTTCACTCCATCGCGTAAGGGTCATCACAGTGTTCCGTAACTTCCATTCAAATGATGCAATATGAAATAACTTGTCTTTTAAGATTCGATTCGGGATTCGATTCGAAGTCGATATCAGACACGATTCGATTCGAGATTCGATTCGAAAAGAAATTTGTGATTCGCAGATCCCTACCTATAGAATCATTAAGGTGTGGCACGCTAGTTTACAACATAGGCCTATTCTCGTTGTGAAACGAATCAAACGATGGCTGTTATGCATATAGCCTAATCTATAGTTGGCTAGCCTGGCGCAAGTGTAGGCTAGACCTAGAGATAGGAAAATCGATTTTCGGGAAGAACGACCTGGTCAGTTTCGATTGCAAAATATGCTCATTGATTTGCTATTACAGAATTCAACATCGAAAAAGCTCCTCGTGCGAAGGCGTGAAGGCATATGTATAGGTGTACAGACAGGTCCATGGGGCGTGGAGGGCTAGGCTATATAGGACTACCGTTACGGTAAAATTTAAAGACTCAATATTCTTACTGATAAGGCACTCCTTTGTTATAGTAGGAGCCCTATGCCTATGTGGGCGTGTTTGATATCTGAACATATAGGGGAAACGCTGAGATTAGACTATGGTTTCTTCGGGTAGGCCTATGGGAGGGGGGGGGGGGGGGGTAGGGCTACATTTTTCAAGTCTGAGAAAGGAGGAAGTTGGCCTCTACCCCAGGGTGTTTAGAGCAAAGGTCAAAAGACAAAAAATATAGGTCATCATGGAACCCTCGTCTTTAGAACTCAACTATAGGCCTATATGTCGACGTTGTTGTGGTCTCGTCATCTCTAATGCCCAACTAGCCCCAATTTAAAGCTGCCATCCACACTGAAACACGGGCTGTTCTCTCTCACATCATTATGTACCCATTATTTGTTTCTCTCTCCGCAATTTACAAGGCAACCATTTGGGCCTGTATTTTGTAGGCTAATTGGTTGTCTATAGGGGAAGGTTGCTTATTACCCATCGTATACCGGCACAAAGTAGATAAATAAGTTAAGAACAATAAAAAGATCTAATTGTGAACTGAAGATAATTTGCACGGACCATGCACCGTGTATGTACCCTGCGTCAAATGATTTTTGTGAAAAATAGTTTTAAGTTACAAAAATAAGAGGGCACGCGCCGCTGGTGCACTTCCCTATGTACCTCGATAGGCCTATATTCACATGGGTAATTTCTTTCAGCAAAGACATTTTGATCACCCCAAATGTCTGCTTGTTTCAGAACTTTAGAAGGAAAATTTGGGTCTGTACTAGACTAACTTCTCTGTGGTGCACGCTTCGGGTCAACGGGATCGGGTCGTTTCGTCCCCGGGACGATTCGTCCCCGAGACGTTTCGTCCCCGGGACGATTCGTCCCCTATTAGTGGGACGTTTCGTCCCCGGGACTATTCGTCCCCAATGCAAATTCCTGTAAAGGATGAGTGTTATAAATAACTAACAGTGGTATATTTCATTGATATAACTTTATTTGCTTTCCAAACGTTAATTGTTAGATATTTTTAATCAATTATTTTTTACTCACCTTACTCACATTTCTGTTTCTGATGTAGGTTCATATATATAGGTGGCTTTGCAAAACCCAGAATTATGACAATTTTTGCAATTAAAATAAATAATGCAGATAGATTTTTTTGCCTCATTGTAAATCTTTTGTGGGATACCAGTGCTGCATGTTCGGTGCTGCCAGCGTCCACAACGATCACGATCAATAGCTTGTTGTCTCGGTCTTACATTCCTTCCACATTCAAGGCATGGGTATTCTGCCGTGGGCGCTAATCTCAAGTTGTAAGCCATTTCGAGATAGACCGAGGAGGAATCGGATCGTCCCCCATATATGATGAATGAAAAGTTTTAGCGCCGAAGACGCGCAGGGACGATGTGGGATTTACAAATCCCTTGCGACCCGGTTAACCTTATTTTATTTCACTTGGATCACACAGGCCTAGCACTATCCTCGAGTGTTAATGAAAACATACTGATAATTATTATACTGGCATCAGTGAGATGCATTCTTCTTGAACGCTTATGAAAACAATGTATGATTGAACAATTAAAAAAACATTTCTTGAGGCACCGACTTATCAGTGAGATCTATTATCATTGAGTGGTTATAAAAACTCCAAAATCATTGTTTGTATTATAGTCTGCTGATATGATATCTAATTATGCATAAAATTCAACCCCGATGCCATATGAGTGACCATCATTGGTTAGGAGCAGATGCTTCCCTCATTTATGAAAAAAAAATCCAATCCCATATCTTCTGAATAATTTGGTATTGAAGTGGGACGTTTCGTCCCCAACTGGGGACGAAACGTCCCACCCTGTCACGGGGACGAAACGTCCCACCAAGTAGGGGACGAAACGTCCCGGGGACGAAACGACCTGGACCCGGGTCAACGGTGAACTGGACATCCCCTGACGATGTCAGCCATTAGGCTTATTAATTTATTCAAAATGGCAGCGCCCATAGATCTGGGGAAAGTTTGCACGTGTTCGCCCATGCACTATACTGGATAATATATTGGGCATGTGGTTTATGAAATGGTTTCATGCGAAAATACGTTTCAATGAGGATTGTTCTTCGTCAAACTGATTTTAAACAGAAATTGATAAGTAGGCTGAGAGGAAGTCAACTTTAATAGGCTATAGGTCTACACGTGCAAACTGGTACGATAGCCTAACCCAATTTAGAATAACGGTTGCCCAAACCAACTCTGTCTTTCTGCGTTTGGTCATCTTTGAAGGACTTATAAATTCTTGCAGTGGATTTTTTAATTGTAAAGAATGTAAGTAGACTGTACACTCAATTTATTCTTGTTGAATTTACTGAATAATTCACGATGCATAGGCCTAGACTAGGTAGCTGTCTTTGACGCGACGTGATGGGAGGCGGGAGGGGGGGGGGGGGGGCTTGATGTCGCCGACATATTGGCTAACAAAGACCGAAGCCTTATTGAGAGGGCGAGGACTGAATATATAGTCCTAGAGCCCAATTAACTCTGTCTAGGGTAACCCGACCGACTCTAAAAATTATGCTGACCATAAAAACTTGGATCAAGTAAAGTCGCTCATCATATTGGTCATTGTAACCCTAAATTAATACTAGGCCTAATTAGAGCAGCTGTTCTGAAAAAAGGATATCGCGACTCTGAAATTTGAAAACAAGGGTAACTTTGGCTCTTTCTCTTTATTCTGAGATGTGAAGACCTGATTCGAGTTTTTCAAGATGGACGTTGAAAACCGCGACGACGGCACGAGGCACGATTACTGTTGCGTCACGCATGTAAAAAAAAAAAAAACGAAAAATACAAGGCGCGTAAGCAACTCTTTATTTAAGGCATGTTCACATAAACACAAAAATATATTTAAGTTGTAAGTCCAATCATATTCATAGGGTATTTTTTCTAAGTCTTTTTCCGTGCTCCCATTCAAATTTCCATGCTGAAAATATTCTAAGTCCAAAAAATGAAAAATATTTCAACTGATAAATTTTCTAAGTCCAGTTTTCCGTGCCATTTCCGGGCTCTGTCCAAGGTATGTCCATGGTGAACATCAGCTGTCCATGGTAATTCCATGGAACAAGTTCCATGGTAGCAAGGAATTTTTTACCAATCACATAAATTCCATGCCATTTCCTTGGATTTACAAGGAATTCTAAAATGTTCCATGCCAGTCCATGGAAATTTTAAATGCAGGGTAGTGAGCCCAAATACGAATCCTGGGGGCCGATTTGAACAAACTTGAATCAGATCCACCCCACAATGTTGCATACCAAATATCAAAAGATTCTGCCTGCTGGATCTGGAGAAGAAGATTTTTTAAGAAATTTGCCTGAAATGCACTGAGTTCGAATTCAAGCTTCTATAGCGAGCCCAAATATGAATCTAGGGAGCCGATTTGAACAAACTTGAATCAGATCCACCCCATAATGTTGCATACCAAATATCAAAAGATTCTGCCTGCTGGATCTGGAGAAGAAGATTTTTTAAGAAATTTGCCTGAAATGCACGAAGTTCGAATTCGAGCTTCTATAGTGAACTCAAATATGAATCTAGGGAGCTGATTTGAACAAATTTGAATCAGATCCACCCCACAATGTTGCATACCAAATATCAAAAGATTCTGCCTGCTGGATCTGGAGAAGAATATTTTTTAAGAAATTTGCCTGAAATGCACTAAGTTCAAATTTGTGCTCCTATACTGAGCCCAAATATAAACCCAGGGGGGCCGATTTGAACAAACTTGAATCAGATCCACCCCACAATGTTGCTTACCAAATATGAAAAGATTCTGCCTGCTGGATCTGGAGAAGAAGATTTTTTAAGAAATTTGCCTGAAATGCACTAAGTTCGAATTCGAGCTTCTATAGTGAGCCCAAATATGAATCTAGGGAGCCGATTTGAACAAACTTGAATCAGATCCACCCCACAATGTTGCATACCAAATATCAAAAGATTCTGCCTGCTGGATCTGGAGAAGAAGATTTTTGAAGAAATTTGCCTGAAATGCACTAAGTTCGAATTCGAGCTTCTATAGTGAGCCCAAATATGAATCCAGGGGGCCGATTTGAACAAACTTGAATCAGATCCACCCCACAATGTTGCATACCAAATATGAAAAGATTCTGCCTGCTGGATCTGGAGAAGAAGATTTTTTAAGAAATTTGCCTGAAATGCACTCAGTTCGAATTCGAGCTTCTATAGTGAGCCCAAATATGAATCTAGGGAGCCGATTTGAACAAACTTGAATCAGATCCACCCCACAATGTTGCATACCAAATATCAAAAGATTCTACCTGCTGGATCTGGAGAAGATTTTTTAAGAAATTTGCCTGAAATGCACTAAGTTCAAAATCGGGCTCCTATACTGAGCCCAAATATAAACCCAGGGGGGCCGATTTGAACAAACTTGAATCAGATCCACCCCACAATGTTGCTTACCAAATATGAAAAGATTCTGCCTGCTGGATCTGGAGAAGAAGATTTTTTAAGAAATTTGCCTGAAATGCACTGAGTTCGAATTCGAGCTTCTATAGCGAGCCCAAATATGAATCTAGGGAGCCGATTTGAACAAACTTGAATCAGATCCACCCCACAATGTAGCATACCAAATATCAAAAGATTCTGCCTGCTGGATCTGGAGAAGAAGATTTTTTAAGAAATTTGCCTGAAATGCACTAAGTTCGAATTCGAGCTTCTATAGTGAACCCAAATATGAATCTAGGGAGACGATTTGAACAAATTTGAATCAGATCCACCCCACAATGTTGCATACCAAATATGAAAAGATTCTGCCTGCTGGATCTGGAGAAGAATATTTTTTAAGAAATTTGCCTGAAATGCACTAAGTTCAAATTTGTGCTCCTATACTGAGCCCAAATATAAACCCAGGGGGGCCGATTTGAACAAACTTGAATCAGATCCACCCCACAATGTTGCTTACCAAATATGAAAAGATTCTGCCTGCTGGATCTGGAGAAGAAGATTTTTTAAGAAATTTGCCTGAAATGCACTAAGTTCGAATTCGAGCTTCTATAGTGAGCCCAAATATGAATCTAGGGAGCCGATTTGAACAAACTTGAATCAGATCCACCCCACAATGTTGCATACCAAATATCAAAAGATTCTGCCTGCTGGATCTGGAGAAGAAGATTTTTTAAGAAATTTGCCTGAAATGCACTAAGTTCGAATTCAAGCTTCTATAGTGAGCCCAAATATGAATCCAGGGGGCCGATTTGAACAAACTTGAATCAGATCCACCCCACAATGTTGCATACCAAATATGAAAAGATTCTGCCTGCTGGATCTGGAGAAGAAGATTTTTTAAGAAATTTGCCTGAAATGCACTAAGTTCGAATTCAAGCTTCTATAGTGAGCCCAAATATGAATCCAGGGGGCCGATTTGAACAAAATTGAATCAGATCCACCCCACAATGTTGCATACCAAATATGAAAAGATTCTGCCTGCTGGATCTGGAGAAGAAGATTTTTGAAGAAATTTGCCTGAAATGCACTCAGTTCGAATTCGAGCTTCTATAGTGAGCCCAAATATGAATCTAGGGAGCCGATTTGAACAAACTTGAATCAGATCCACCCCACAATGTTGCATACCAAATATCAAAAGATTCTACCTGCTGGATCTGGAGAAGATTTTTTAAGAAATTTGCCTGAAATGCACTAAGTTCGAAATCGGGCTCCTATACTGAGCCCAAATATGAACCCAGGGGGCCGATTTGAACAAACTTGAATCAGATAAACCCTACAATGTTGCATACCAAATATCAAAAGATTCTGCCAGCTGGATCTGGAGAAGAAGATTTTTTAATGTTTTTCCCATTGCCTACAGTGTTAAAAAGTGCGGACTCAACACTTTTTCAAAGTCCTGAAAAAAGTACCTTGTGATCAAACCGATAGGGATTTTTTTTAACCATTCTATTCTACTGGATAAAAGGAAGCTTTATACAAAATAAGAATTCTCTGTGCAGTGTACTTTTGGAGATATGGCAGTTTTAAGGTTTTTCCTATTTTTAGCTCCCGAGGTTCCCACGGGGCAATGAGAAAATTTTTTTTTGCATCAATCAACTACTTATGGCCCATTATCATCTCATATCAAATTTGGTTCAAATCGACCTCACGGTACAGAAAATAGAAATTTTAGGCGTGGCCAAAACTTTTGCCCCTCCCATAACG
Organism: Pictodentalium vernedei; assembly: GCA_031216915.1. Lineage (NCBI taxonomy): Eukaryota > Metazoa > Mollusca > Scaphopoda > Dentaliida > Dentaliidae > Pictodentalium > Pictodentalium vernedei. The sequence continues at coordinate 293,419,895 of CM062290.1, forward strand.
AAGGCAAATAATGCCCGGCAAACTTCTCTTGAATAAACTTGATTCTACACCTCAAAAGGAAGCTGCATACCAAATATCAAGTCTCTGCTACTGCCGGTTCATGAAAAGAAGATTTTCAAAGATTTTGGTGCCCCTTGGGGGCGTGGCCCCACCCAGGAGGAGGGGCAACTTCATTTGAACAAATCTGAATTGACATTAGGTAATAAACATTTACCCAACATTTGAAAAATATTGGGCCAGTGGTTTCTCCGGAGAAGTTGGTTTTGTAAAGTTTACGCCGGACGGCGACGGACGACAGACGATGGACGATGACGGACGGACGACAGACAGGAAGTGATCAGTAAAGCTCACCTTGAGCTTTGCTCAGGTGAGCTAAAAATGAGAACCTTTCATGTGATATGAATGTAGTGAAAAAATGTTGTGATAATAGAACAGATGATGCTTTACATATTTACCCAAGAAATGAAGAGGTAAACATATATAATTTAAAAAGATTTACAGAAATGGATACCCCTTTATGTTATGTACATGCTGAGGATTTTGTAAAAGATAAAAGAACTGGCAGAATAATACAAAAAAATTCTAGTACTTCAAAAAATACAAATCTGGAGAGTACCCTGTTTATTGCAAAGAAAGCAAGAGTCATGCTAATAAGAAATATTGATGTATTGGATGGTTTAGTTAATGGAGTAATTGGTACTGTAGTAAAAGTGACACCAAAACAGATGTTTGTTTTATTTGATGAGAATGTACGAAGAGACGCCTGTGAAAAATCTAAATCTTTTGATTTATCTATGAATGCTGTTTGTATTGACAAACCTGAAGAACATGTAACTGAAAACAGTCAAAAAGGAGTCAGAAAACAATTCCCACTGAAACTAGCTTGGGCGTGCACAGTACACAAAGTACAAGGTTTAACACTGAACAAAGTTGTCGTTTCTTTGGAATGTACATTCACATCAAGCATGGTTTACGTAGCTTTAAGCCGTGTTACATCACAGTCTGGTTTACAAATACAAGAAAAGGACAATGAAATTCTAAACAAAGCAATTTATTGTGAAGGAGGAATTCCCAAAGCTTTGGATGATATGCCAAAATTTATTCAGTCTCCTCAATTGATTTCTCCATTTCATACAACTATAATACCACACTACATTCAAGGACTGATTTCAAATTTACCTAACATCAAAGGTGACATTCGCTTTCTTGAAGCTGATTATATATGTCTGACTGAAACTTGGTTAACTGCTAAGACATCACAGATTAACACTGCAAAACTAGAAAACTGTTTTCTGCATCAGATGCCACGCTGTTTATCATATGACAGTTCAGATTCCAATTTTGAAGCTTGACAGACACAGTCATGGTAGAGTTGGTGCATGTAAAATAAAATACAGTATTTGAGCCAACAGACTTGTCTATACCAAATCTAGAGCATATCAGTTTTTATCTTTCACATATTGATACTACTGTTATTGCCATCTACAGACCAAATACATATCCAATAGGCCTTTTTCACCGGAAAAACTCATTTCTTGCAAGAACCGTCTCATAATGGGGGATTTTAATCAGGATATTCATGTTGAATCATCAGTGAAACTACTTTTTGAGACATGGTTTTAGACAGCTTGTCAAAGACACAAGAACAGAGGGTGGAACTCTACTCTAATCGATCATGTTTACCAGAAAGGTCCTCTTGATATTCATTGACATCTTGCCAAACTACTTCAGTTATCATGAAGCTATATCAATAACATTTAATGGAAACGTACACTAATAGCCCAATTGAGATTTCACAGAAAACATTTTTTATAAGAGTATTGCAGATAAACAGCTATCAGTAAAGGGGACTCCTCTGGAAAAAGTCTTTCGAGTTCCATTGATAAGAAAAGCTGTTTATTAACCTACATTTTGTCCAACCATTAATCAGAATCATTTTTCATTTTTAAAAAAAAAAACTTCTTCCATATTAGTATTGCAGATAAACAGCTATCAGTGAAGGGACTCCTCTGGAAAAAGTCTATTTAGATAGATAGATAGATAGATATTTATTCGTTCAGTAGCATACAGGAAATACAATGGTTACAATCACAGAGTTCAATTAATATATAACATTTTGTATACGACTAGGAGATGACATAGCCAGATTGGCTGTCTTCCAGTCATCTCCCTAAGAAATGTTTTGCAATACTGTTTACGGGCCCAGACTGTCGACGTTCTTATAAAAATCATCTCATCGGTTATAGAGAATTTGCTATATAAGGGTTGTGCTAGACTTGGCAGTTAAAGTGCTTTCTTGTGGATGACTTTCAGCTTGGGGCCTTCTGGCTGTGTGCTGCAAATGAAGCAACCTAAATTGAGCAGTTCGAGTAAAAGAGATATAGAAATTTGCTTCAATCCTTTATTTATCTTGAGAGCAGCCCACAGCTATAAGACATCCCCAGGCGAGGTCATTTAATGCGAACAAGGTGGGTAAAGCTATTTGGAGGACAGGATGTCTTTTTGTCTGGTCATTTAATTTTTTTATATATAGGTAAAGTAAAGCAGGAAGACGTGCTATGACGGTGTCCAAATCAGCAACAGTACACCCTCTCTCAATCCAGGGGGTGATAACGGGTCGTACTACTGCTGATGTGATCACCGACGCTACGGTGTTTTATATAGTGCAATCTGGACAATAAGGATTGCTACATTCAACATTGTCTGAATAAAGTGCTAGAAGCCTGGACAACAGCTTCTTTTTAAATACGTTTCTATTGTTCATCATACGTAGATCTCTATCTAGCGCATTCCAAACCCTGGGATACAGGTTAGTAGGTAGGCGGTCCAGGGCTTTTGTCCTTGTTCTAGTTATTTGGAGAAGGTCACATTGTTTAGTGGTTCTGACAGGCATACTAGCTAGTTTGAAGAAGTTATCAAATGACTGGGGAAGATTGTCATTTTTCCAATCAAAGACGAAGAGGGATACATGGAATTTATACAGGTCAGTCACCTTGAGCATTAAGAGTGGTTCTGTGTGGGCATTATACTTTTTGTTATTAATTATGCGCAGTGCTCATTTTTGAAGAGTTAGAATTTCATTTATAGATCTCGAATTTCCCCATGCTTGGATTCCATATACTAAGTGACTATGTATCAGAGCAAAGTATAATGTTCTCATAGCCTCATGAGGAAGGATTGCCTTTACCTTGTTAAGGGCAAAGTTTGCGCGTGCAATCTTGGAACAAAGTTGAGCTATGTGGACGTTATATGGTAGACAATTATTAATGGATATACCTAAAAATTTCAGTGATATTTCAGCTTCATTTGGTCCAACCTTATTTATTATTTGGTTGTTGACGAAAATATTATTGTGAGAGAACGCTTGCTTATGGGATGGATTAAAACACAATACATTTAGTTTTACTTGCATTCAATGCCAATCTATTCACGGAACACCATTCGGAGATGTTTTCTAGCTCTTTATTCACAATAATTGTCAGACTGTCAGTGTTAGATCCTGAAAGGTGTACATTGGTATCATCGGCAAAAGATAAAGGGTTTAATGTTGTTGAATTGCAAAGCTCATTTATGTATAGCAAAAATAAAATAGGTCCTAATATTGAGCCTTGTGGAACACCACAGGTTATTTCAGCTAAGTCAGATGTGCCTTCACCGTATGCAATAAATTGGTGTCTATTTGATAGGTAACTTTTGAACCAATTGTTGGAGATGCCTCTAATTCCATACCATTCTAGTTTCTTCAATAGGATATCATGGTTTATGGTGTCAAAAGCCTTAGATAAGTCCAAAAATACCACTAAGGTTATGTCTTTACTTTGCCTATTATTTGCATTGGCAATGTACTTTACGAGATGTAGGACAGGGTGGATAGTTGAGTGATTTTTTCTGAACCCATATTGACTGCTACATAGAATTTCAAAGCGATCGAGAAAGCTTATCAGCCTAAGTGACACGAGGTTTCCTAGAACCTTTGAAAAGGGTGGGAAGGATACTGATAGGCCTATCATTGGAAAAATTATGCACATCTCCAGATTTGAAAATAGGGATTACCTTTGCAATCTTCATTTGTTCTGGCACTACTCCTTGGACAAAGGAGTTATCGATAATATGTGAGAGGGGTACTACAATTTGGTTGACTGATTGCTTGATGAGAGTTGACGTGATATCATTACAGTCTTTACTTAATTTTGATTTCATTGACTGCACTATGTTAACAATTTCGGCTTATTTGACATAGGTAATAACTCACTTGTTTGTTTCCCAATGTTCACAAAAAAACTGTTAAATTCTGTGGCAATTTGGTTGATTGAGTGCCACTGATAAGAAAAAAATGTTTATTAAACTGCAGTTTTACTGGGCTGGGTCCTCCTAATCGGCTATTTATCAGTGAGTCTGGAATCTTGGCAACAGATTCATAAATTGAATCGGATCAAAAATCAAACTTTGTTGACCTCTTACCTAACGTAAAAGTCAAAAGTCACCATTCAAATTTTCTTCTGCTTTGAAAGCACATGTTATGATTCTCCTCATTGGCATGTGCCTTAACAGGGCTTAAAACTTGTCTGGCATCACGAGAATCTGACACGATTCACACAAAATACATTTGCGTGAATCCATTTAGGCCACAACATGAGTGGAATATTGCTGGGGAGATCACAAAATGAGCATTTCCCCAGATGGTTTACCACATGCTTCACAGTGTTTTGAGTTTGATTCCAGACTCGAAGAAAATGTGAATAGACAGTTTATCATGATACCACCACCCCTGCCCCTGCCCCTGCCCCTACCACCCCCCCCCCCAAACGTCATTATATAAATCATCATAACCTCCCCATAAGTTGAATAGCCTCACACGACTTATTTACAGGCCTTCAAAAACATAGGTTATGACCCCTCATTGAAATGAACTCAATGAGTTCATTCCAAAGAGGAGCCAAATGCTATGTTTTGAGACAAAGATTGAAAATATAATGAAATTTGATGGCTGAGAAAAGGAGTTAACCCTTTCCGGAACGTAGGTAGCAGACGACACTTGCAAAATAAATTCTTGAATAACAAAAAATTTCAATTTTTGTCTCAAAACCATAGCTTATGACGCCTCATTGGAACAAGTTTGTTGAGCTCGATCCTATGAGAGGTCATAAGCTATGTTTTTGAGACAAAATTTAAAACAAATGCAAAACAAAAATTTAAAAACAAAGATTATCACTGCTCAGTGAGCTCATTCCAGTATGCTGTAAAAAGCTAAGTATTTAAACAAAAAATGGAATATTTTGTTATCCAACAATTTGTTTTCCATTAGATTTATTAACATAAGGAGATTTTCACCTGAAGCTGGACAGATTATGAACTGTGACAGTAAACATCTTTTTTGTTTCACCAAGTTTTTAAAGGGAAAGGTTATTCTGTGAGATTTGCTTCCAGTTCACAGTAGGAAGTTTAATGCAAAAAGTGCACATTTTGTGATTGTGAACGGTGATGGAATAATGTGTCATTCAAAACTCAACATAAAAATTGGTTGATACATGTCGCTATTGACGAAAAAAAACAGAAGACAATAATGTTGGTGTTTTCACTTAATAGTGAGTCTGTTTCATTTTCTCTAACCCTTTATCTAACCTAAGTAGAAAGTAGACAACAGTGCTTGCTCAAAAATTTTTTTTTTTTGGCTTCAAAAAAAGGCTTTTTACCCCAATGTGGTGTCATATATATGTTGTGTCCGAGACGTCCATTGCATCAAAAATAGGTTACTAAGAATACTACGGAGGGGTCTACACGGCATGCAATGCGTTCGATGCGCCCATTGTGATTTTGCATCTGTTGCAGATAACCTATTTCTACGGAAAAACTTATATGGAAATTGTCTGTCTTTGTATATTACGTCGACATATCGTAAACACGGAGGAGATAATTTTAGAGGTGCAAAGGGACGAAATTCTGTACAATAAGGCTATTCACGCATTCAGAGACGTGGGTCAAAAGGAGACTATGTGGGTAGGAATAGCTACCCACCTAGACTTGAGTGGCTCGTAAATTATGAACCCACATATTCATCTTCCTTTTGTTTCTACGCCAGAGGTAGAGGTACATAAAAACCAGATTTCCTCTTCTCTTTCGGACATATCCGATTCGGAAGAAGAATTGATGTGACAGTTGATTACTTCTTTCCATTCTGAAACAAGATTTGGCATTTTGTAACTTAATACAACTTACAAGGGCATTTATGGTGAATGGTTTGATTCAGTCCATGTGAATGAAAGATGATGGGTGATAATCACGCCGGGTATTCGAATGCTCGGAACCGGAGAAGCACTACGAACCCGGATGAAGGAGATTAGCGCGAACACTGATGGTGAGTGCATATTTTCATATTTATATATAAAAGGCGAAACACGTCAGATAAAATGCATATACACAAGGATTTTGCATGGATTTGTGCCCACTGTGTTAAAATTTCCAACTTGACGGACTTATATTATTCCGTCTAGATTGAAATTACCGTGCATGTTGTATCGAAATCTTGCTAAGAGAGCAGGTAAGTTGTCTGCTAAACATTTACAGGATAGAAAAGCTGTTATTTTTCGAGCTCGGCTTGCCCGCTAATGTTCCACTGATTGACTGTGAAAGCGGTAGCACAAGGCACGGAGTATTTTCGTTGCTACGCTAAGTTTTATCAACAGTGGGTATGGCAATCTGGGCACTTCGAACCGCGGAGGAATTTTTACATGGATACGTCAGAACTTACACACGTTGCACGACGAACGGCGGAGGATGTATAAAGGATAATATACCAGGTTGTGAGTCTTCAAACATATAATCGTCCAGTCAATGCCAATACGATTATTCGGGCAAACACGCAGTACCGCCTGTATTATCTGACTTAAAACTCACTAACTATAGTTAAGTTTTTAGGGCTTTTGTCATCACTGTTCAAATCCTGGAGATCGCAATTCTGAGAAGCAAACTCTCCTGCTGTGTTCTCATTACACACGATATCAGCCTGTTAATCCCTGAATTAGTAGTAAATAAGTGAGCTTCAACCAAATAAACAATTGGGCTTAACGTGACACCTCTCTTTCTGGGATATATTAATATTTTCCTACACCATGTATCACTTGAGAGAGGGAGGGAGGAGGGGGGAGGTCATGATAAATATAGAGAATGGATGGTACGGTGTTGGACGAAGCGGCGGACAGGCGGCGGTGCGATATACCAGATACAGACACACGTATTGGTATCGATTCAGAGGCATGTTTTTGGTGATTCGATATCGCTGTCTTTTGATGATTGATCAATCAAGTCTCTCTCTATTTATTTTTCAGAACAAGATGAGCGATTCTACTGAAATAAGTGATGTTGATGGTTCGTTTTTGGAAATATCGGGAACAGAAGAAATTCTAACTTCAACCCCTAAAAAGACATTTACTTGTGATACGTGTGGTCAATCTTTTAAATATAAGTGGAATATGAAAAGGCATATGAAGAAACATGACCCAGAAAGCAATACTGCCGTCAAATGTTCTACATGTCACCAATTCTTTGACAGTGTTGAAGACAAAGATAAGCACGATGCATCACGCAAAACTGGAAACATATGCGAACATTGCGGAAAATTATATAAAAGAAGACATGACCTTAATTTACATGTCCAAACTCACTCTCAGGAAAGTTCCCAGCACACTTCGTTGATGTGTCCGTTTGAAAAATGCCGAAAAGTTTTCTTCCGAAAATCGAAGTATCAAGACCACCTTAATATACATACAGGACAGACACCATATAGCTGCAAGACCTGTAACCAAATGTTCTCTTCACGATATTACAAAAACGACCATGAACGCGTTTGTAGAGGGCTGACCGAGCACAGATGCAGAGACTGTGGAAAAACTTTTTTACACAGGGGTAGCCTATACAACCACAGAAGTGCTGATCACAGTCATAAAGTGTATATGTGTGGGTGTGGCACAGCTTTTAAAAATTCTGGATTGCCACCAAAGGTCGGGGTGGTGGTGGGGGGGGGGGGGGGGTGCGGTGTTCGTCTGGGTTTGTTTTTGAAGTCAAAAATCTAGTCCATATCTTGTGATATTTTATGTTATAAGAAGAGATCTTACACCATATATTTTTATTAGACAAGACTTTACACTTTATATTTTTATAAGAAGATATCTTATGTCCTCTATGTTTTTATTTCGTATAAAGAATATTACATGAAAGTACTTGTTCTTTGCATTTTTTCCTTAAAAGTCAGAGCCTTCCAATACGTTGCAAACATTGCACCATAATGCCTGTCATCCACTGAGTTCCATAGTGCCCCATTTCCTACTGGGTCATGTGACACTATGGAACACAGAGGAAGATACGTTCCAAATGGTGTGTTTAAGACTTAAAGCAACGAGTTAGATAAAAAGGGCAAACATGAGCATCCCGGTGATTGTTTATAGGTCAAATACATATCTTAAATTTTTATACAATATTTTAAATATTGTACACATTTCTAGGGACAATGCTATAAAACTGCTACAGTTGCAATTAACAGAATTATAAACTGTATATGCTCCTGTGAATGATCAAAATGGTTTGCTGGTATCCCAAGCGATATTACGATTTGCATGTGTCAAGTTATCATGTCGCTTCAAGGATACCAGCATTTTGACCATTCACAGGAGTGTATACAATTTACAATTCCGTTAATTACAATTTTAGAAGTTTTATTGACACCTGGATAAGCCTACTAAAAGCATCTTTGACTATCATTAGTTCTTGTTTAGTCTGGCAACTTCATTAAGCCAAGTCTGCGGTGAGCAAGAATTTTGGAATCATCACGCGCATGGAATTGCCTGATCCCCATTTCGCCATGGGCGGGTTCATCTGGTTTCGATATGACACCCTTTTTGCGTCGACACTGTCGTCTACCTCTTTGCTCTTCATCGAATACATGATTTCTGAAATGAAAAATCAAAATATATAGTATAGCACTGGTCATGGCGGTTGGGATCAATCCGGCGATTGCTCGTCACTTAATTAGTATTCATAAGGAAACTGACAATTCACAAAGTCCACAAATCGTTTTCATGCGCGTTTTCAATTATGTTTAATACGCATCACGTAAAATGTATCTTCTAGCAGACACTTGAAGATTTTTTCAGACATAATGAATGACCACAATCATATGGTGAGAGACTAACTTCTCTGGAACTTATTACTACAATATATATCAGATATATATTGTATGTATATAATATCTCAAGTCTGAAAAAAATATTTTGACTTGGCTGAATTATTTTTAACTCTGATGTTACAATTACTGTCCAAGTTTATCCCAAGCTATTATTAAATTTATAAAATGCACACTGTGATTGCTCTCAATACTTGCTGGGGCTTTAAAGCAATTTGGGATAGTTGTACAGAAGATAAATATGATTTGGTAATTAGACGGGCTGAAGAGCTGTCAATCAGAGCCAGTTACATTTCATGGCGCTACTATGAATATACGGTGCATACTAGTGCATACATCAATAAAACTTGTACACTTATCTCTGTTATCTGAATACAAGTTACCCAAAATAACATTAAATTTTACTTAAATACCCATTTTCAGATATTTTATTTTTTTCCCGTTTACTGGCGCATGACTAAGAACATTTCCCAACAAACTAACTATTTTTTCATAAATGATGTTTGACACCGATTCAGAACCCACTCTTGAAAAGAAAAGCCATCTCTGAGATGTGATATTCAGGATTTGGTCGTGTAGGTCATATGTAATGGTCAAGGTATTTGTGGTGGATGAGATAAATCGTACGTATAGACATCTATCGATGTAATTTTCCCTTCGAAAATTCTATTTAAAGAAATTAAATCGTTTACGAAGAATGAAATCTGGTTTATTTACTTTGCATTTGTCTGAAGAAGGTAATAGGTTGAGATTGACAGCTTTTCTCTCACAGGAAGGCCCGGTATTTCGTAAGTTTACCTCGGACAGATACTGTGTACATTTTGCTGTAAACTGTGAACTGATGATGTGCGTTCTTCAGATGGCGCCATGTACGGAGTATTTGGATACACCTCTGCTCTAGATGTTTTCATAAAGAAAGGTCTGAAAACAAACACAACAACATAAATAGTCTCAAAACTACTAGAACACCGACAGCGTGGTTATAAAGAATAATTATGCTACCTTACATTTCGGAACATATAGCTTTTAAAGGGTTGCTCATTGGGCTGGTGGACAGAGTTTTCAATTAAAGCAAAGTGGCTGGTCTATGAATAGAAATGGTACTATTGTCTTCTTCTAATATTTCAAGCTGGGGCGCGGTGGCGTATGCGAAAGCGGTTCTCGAAGTTAAGCCACGTCGAGCCTGGTTAGTCAGTGGATGGGTGACCAAAACAGATTGATTCGGACTCCCGCGTTGTGTCCTTGGGCAAGGCACTTAACCCCCGATCGCCCACGTGGGGGCACGATGACGCCGTGTGCTGAGGCGTAATGCACGCCGAGGTGCACAGGTCTTAAACCAATCTAACCCTTCTGTGCTGTCAGGTGCGTGGTATCGCTATGCAGTGTGTAGTACAGTCTGGGGTTATGACGCTGGAGACCTGGCAGGTGCTCGTCGCTGCTCGGTGGTTCTCTCTGGGTACTCCGGCTTCCTCCAACTGTAGACCTACCACGATATGATATGACCCTGGCTGTTGAAGTGTCATTAAACACCAATAAATAAATATTTCAAGCCACAATAACGTTTCGGCATATAAACCATAAACGAACTAGGTGTCCTTGTACCTTAAAGGTTTTATTTGTATCCACTTGAAGTCTATATATTCCATTAATTTGTCGCTGGTTAAGCTATACAGATTCCAGTCAAATGGTTTCTTTCGTGTGAATTTTAGGTTCTATTGGGGAAGGGTGAGACAATTTAATATAATGCAAAACATTTTTAGAGGGCCTGCGGCTGAAAGCTTGAGATCAGAAGAATGAATTTAATGTATTTATTGGTCTTTTACTCAAACGTTTATTTAACTCTCTGTATTCTGATGCCAGATGTTTTTTTTCTTTTCTGAAATCCTCAAAGGTTCAACCATTTGTATTTTGATTGAGAGAGCTCTTTGAGCTTCGTGAATCAAAAAACGAAATTGTAAAAACTTTGCCAACATAACTTTTAGGGAGAGAAGATCCAACAGAAGGAAATATAACCAAACAACTTACTTTTCTGGATCAAGTCGAAAATTGTCTATCTCTGCTACTGTTGACATGATGTCTGGAATGACGTCCGGTTTTGGGGTGCCCTTCCCAGATGGGTCCAAGTCTCTGAAGGTTGAGAAGAACTGTTCCACCTCCTGAGTTCCTGTGGCCCGAGTATTGTATGTATTTCCTGTTACATGACCATACATTTGTACTTTTCGTTCAGTATGCGCCAGTAAAGCCTCAAACGTTACAATGGGTATTCCTCGAACGTACCTTGTTGGTGGTGGAAAATTACCCAAATCATAGCCATCAAGCAGCCAACGTCGCAACGCCAATCAATGAATACATCTTTCCTCTGCGGGTATGGCAGGTTCATCTTCAGCATCAAACCAGTTGCGTATCAGTTTACAAAATTTTGCCTCTTCTCTGAACTCATTAGTCATGGCCTCTTCTACATCAAGCGCAAATACTCTACGTGCAAGTGCAACGTCCTGCTTATCTACACAATCAACTACAACCGAAATGTTCAAGTTAGTGGTTGGAGACAGTGCTGCCATTTCCCATGCTTTCTTGTTCAGTCCAGATATTCCAGTTGTACACAATTTGGTACGTAAGCATGTAAGGAGGTGGCATGCATCTGTGAAATGAAATCTAATTCTATCATCTGAATCCTTCACTGGTCTAGTAAACCATTCGACTTTATGATGATTATCTCCAATTTTGACTGTGGACAATACGGGATTTTTTTGACGCCAGGCATCATATTTTTCACCCCACTCGTACTTCGCCACAAGGATAGCAAGATTAATTTTTGACCATGCCTTCAATTCTGATGCCTGATTTTGTTGCTGAAATCCTTCGATTTGGTCATGCTCCACCCGGAACGGTTTATCTGACATAAGCTTCAAAAGAAAGTCTATCATTTGGTATTTTGGCCATTTAAAATTGCAGTGTATTCCCTCGTGTGTGAGACTCTGGTTTATTGATTTTAAACATACAGAGAGCTCGTACTTCTGGAGACTCTTGTTGAGGCGTGCCTTAGAAAGAAACATAGATGAAAAATCAGCTAAGCTCACACTTGACCAATCGTGCAATGTTGAGCACTTTGTATCTTCAGTAAGAGCAGATAACATAATTTGGAGCATGTCTTTGCCGAGAATAGGTTTCGGTTTAAATCTGTGATCTGAATCAGAACTGTCGTCTTTGGTTTTGACACTTATTTCTGAAAAGGGTACCAGGGGCATTTCATCGCCATAAAGAATGCTGTGTGCATCTGCCAGGACATCTAGCGTAGTTTCGGACTGTGGTCTTACGTCGACGGGTTGGCTCGACACTGGTTCCAGCTCGTTATTCAGAGACTTCATATCAAATACGTCTGTTGTGTCGTGAATACAATCCATGTCAGCTTCAAATTCTGTATTTTTTAATATACATGGTGTATGAGGTAATGTGATATCTTCTTTAAATAGCCAGTCGCTTATATCTATGGTGTAGCTAGAACTCGCATAGTCTCCATAGTTCCTTGGAGTAGAAGCTTCGTTAAAAACTTTGTCAACCTGATCTAACGTGTCGTCGTCTAATTCATCATGCAAATTACAATCAAAACATCCAGTCGTATGTGCCTCGGTTTTGTTCTCGATTTCCGTGCTTTCAGTTTACTCAGCTTCGTCTGTTTTCATTCCATCCCAATTTTTCGTGGAGAAAAGAATATTGCCTCCGCGTCTCAAAGAGATTACAAGAGATCCTGATTTTCGTTCCAATTTTAGATCTGATAAACTGTTCACCCTGAACATAGTTTTGATCCGTGACAGAAGTTCAGGTTTGCATTTTGACTTTATGTTGTTCCAGTGGTCCCTCTGAAGCTGGTGAACTGTCAAAGGATTTCCTGAACAATCACATACGCCATACAAATGCCACTGTCCATCACTAGCAGTCACTAGAATGTTCAGACCCTTGCTCTCACATCGTGTGATAACATCACTCATCATTTTGGACATAATTTCCGTACTCATACTTGGCCCTTTCAATGCATATGCGACTACATGTGCATTGTTTAATTCCATATTGTAGATGCGATCCAGGTCGCTCAGCATGAAAACCAAGATTTCTGAAGCAACTGTTCAGAGCAAGTTATATGTTGCATTGAGCCATGCTTTCAAGTTAATGAGACTGTCGAGAAGTGCTGACAAAAAAACGTCGTCAACAGACTTGGTCTGTTCTGCTGGGTTGTGCTTGTAGATGCACTGTCGGATACATTATTAACAGCTGTGCAGGAAGGAAACTCTCCAACAAAAGATACATTGCTCTCAGTGAATTTCTTCACGGCACCTTTTAAGTCTTTAGCAGTTGTGGAGAACCGCGTGGGTCTTGAAATCTTCTCACAGTCATATAAAAGTAAAAGTTCATCCCAGCACAGTTTCCATAATTTCTCATCGAAACGCACATGAAATACAGTCATGGACTCAAGAGACCAACACGTGAAGAGCAGCTCCTGACATTCGTAAGCATACATCTCGCTAAGCAGCTGTGTTACATAGTAATGCGGAATGGAATAATATGCAAAAGATCTGTACGCGTTTGGTGCTTTACATTTGTTTTCATACATTAGTTGAGGTTTCTCGTTGGGTGACCTTCTGATAGATCCGTCTGGACTCACAACCATAAAAGCCGATTGGTTAGGACTAGGAACTTTAAGGCACCCTTCTTCATAATAATTGAGTTCCGGATACAAAAACGGTAACACCTTATCAGTTAGGGTGGCAATAGCATCAATTTCATGACGGGTTCCAAATTCCATTCTCTGTTTGGTTTGCTTGTCTGAGACACCTTTCCCATCATCTTTCTTCAGAATAACTTTGTCGAAATGACATTGTTGCTCCCTCAATTTTCCTAACCCAACAGCTGCATTGCACGTACTCCCAGTGACCATTGCTTTTTTTCTAGTATCAAACCATTTATCGGTTCTTTGGCGGATAAATCTGGTGTTTTCCGTTTGGTAATCAGCATTAAGCTGAAAACAATTACCTTGTTTGCCGATTTCTACGACATTTGATGAACAATAAAGACTCTGGTTACCACTCAATGCGGAACTGTAGAATGCTAGTTCATCTGTAATTCTGAGGCTTTCTGTAATTTGACGTTTGATTTCGTTCTTTGTAACACGTATTGAACAAATCACCGGATAAAATCTAGATTCCTTCCAGTCAGGTTCACCAAGCTTTTTGAATTTGTCTTCTGAAAGTTCTAGTGATGTATACTTTTCTCTAAGTGCTTTATTTTTAATGCCCAGAGTGTGAATAAGTTCTTGAAGGACTATTCGAATCTCGCTGTTAAGTGATGAGTGTATTTCATTTAAATGACGCACCCCTTTCTCCTCTATAATTTCCAGTTTTGCATGAAGTTTTTCCACAACCGATACATCTTCCTTGTGAGCTTTTCTTCTTTCAGAAGAGAGTTGGCACTATTTCGTGATCCCAACAATCAACATCGCCGATATTCTTGCACTTTCCACGACTGATCTTTCTTCCATCTACACACAACTTCAACTGTTTCTGACCGAAATGTGGAATCAACATGCTGATAACCGATTCATTTATTCCTGGGTAAAAAGCTTCATCACGATCTTTATCTTTGTAAAGATTGTTTCTGCTTGGTACTGCAAAGTTTACATTGGAGTTTAACGGATCAAACATACCCTTTCTCGGAAGTATTATCAAGCACTTGTTCGAAACTTCGCAAACCAGACATGAAACGCAAGAACTTGCCGTGAAACATTCTGTACCCGATCTGCCAGAACTTTAGAGTCTCTGGTCGCTTGTATCGCATAAGCGTTGTTGTATCACACGAAAACCACTCCACCAGATCCAAGAACAACAAGTAACAGATATTCTGGAGCGGAAACTTTCCCGAAGCCACTAGTGTATTAAATTTCAGATATATTTTCACCTGGCCAGCAGACCAGAGAGAATCCAACACATCTGGTAATAACATGTACATCTCTTCCAGTGGCTGAGAATCATCGGTGACATCATCTGAACTGAATGTGTCATTCACACTGGACATTTTTTCACCCTGCAATGAGGTGGTACTGTAAAATCCAGCACAGGCGGTCAAGCTCGATTCGCTGTGCAATTGCTTTTCAACTGAAATGTCGTGGCTAACACTATCCGTATGGTCAGTTTTAAAGTGTAGACTTTTACGACAACCTTCTTTTACTGGTGTGTTTAGTTTTTTCTTCTTAGAATGATTGTCACGAATAAATGTTGTATTGTCCTGAACATATACACTCTTATTGTCAGATCTCAGTTTAGAAGGCACTACCCCTTCGTGGCTTTTAGTTTGGTATATCATGATCCCTTCCTTCTGATCAAGAACAAGCTCTCTATATTTTAGAACACTGTCCTCGTGCTCCTCAATACAGTGCTGTATGATGTGTGTTAGCTCCTCTTCTGTGTGTTTACAGTTGTAACAGCGATACCTTTTTCGTTGACCCGACATGGTATATCTGTAATTAGAAATGATGAAACGGTATATTTAGTTTTAACTACTCTACGAATTTGTGATTGTTTGGAATGAAGAAAACAAGAGAGACTATCAGAGGATGCGATAGAGAGAGAGAGTGGAAGAAAGCGAAAGAGAGAGAGAGCGAGTGTTCGTGCATGCGTGTGTGTGTTCTATGGACACATACATGATGTGAAAAACTCCAGGGATGTAAAAAATAACGACCATAGGGAACAGCCATGACAATGAAAGCTTTGCGTTCGTAGTGTCCGTCATATTTGTTTCCTCCGCGTTCCGCTTTACACTACTCCGCGGTTTGCAGTGCCCATTTTGTTGGACACTATGCCGATAAAACTTTGCATAGCAACATAACTACTCCATGCCTTGCGGTACTGTTTTCACAATCAATCAGTGGAACGTTAGGGGACAAGTTTAGCTAAAAAAAATAACAGCTTTTCTATCCAGTAAATGTTTAGCAGACAACTTACCTGCTCTCTTAGCAAGATTTCGACACAACATGCACGGTAATTTCAATCTAGACGGAATAATATAAGTCCGTCAAGTCGGAAATTTTAACACAGTGGGCACAAATCCATGCAAAATCCTCGTGTATATGCATTTTCTCTGACGTGTTTCACCTTTTATATATAAATATGAAAATATGCACTCACCATCAGTGTTCGCGCTAATCTCCTTCATCCGGGTTCGTAGTGCTTCTCCGGTTCCGAGCATTCAAATACCCGGCGTGATAATGGCTCAATATCGCTTAAGTTCAGAAGTACAGCATTGCTATTTTATCGCAGCCATGTAGAGTGTTTAATGCAACAGATGCGTCGGATGCAACGTACACGTGAAGACTAGTCATAAGCTATATTTTTGAAGCAAAAGAAAATGGGGAAAAAAGTTGGTGCTGACTGATATTACTGATATTCATGTGCACCACTGGCCAGTTTTTGGTCATTACATTAGGTGAAAGCATTAAGTATAAAACATTGGGACTGCCTTTTGGGGAGCATGGATTCTCAGTTAGTAGAGATGCAGTCTGCAAACCGGGAGGCCCTCAGTTCGAATCCCACCTGCGTTGTGTCCTTGGACACAGTATGTTAAGGCATATTGCACACTGATGGTGCACATGCCTTCAACCAATGCTAACCCTTCTCAGGTCAGTACATTGGAGAGCCTAGCAGATGCTTGGTGGTGGTTCTCTTAGGATTCTCCGGCTTCCTCCACCCGTAAATCTGCGGGACCCGATATGACCCTGGCTGGCGAAAGTGTCGTAAAACCCCAATAAATAAATAATTGGGACCGCCTTTTATACGTCAAAAAAGTGACATAATTCATTTTGACAAATTGTTTTACAGGAAAAATGTGCACCTTTTCTGACAATGTTGAACAACACTGACCAGTTTGTTAACAAAGAGGCCTGTATATATAAAACAAATGAAATTAATTAGAAAATGTTCATGAACATGTTTCTTGATCAAAAACATGCAATATTTTATCTGTCATTGTTCCAAGATTGTTTCTGAGTTGCCCTGGAGTATTTCAGAACAATATTTTTATTACTGTAATGGCCAAAGGCTGAAAGCTGTACCTTAAAATAACCATTCCATTTTTAATTGTTAATTTTTGCTTCAAAATATAACTTATGACCCCTTGTGGGATCTAGCTCGTTCTGATGAGTTGTTATAAGTTATGTTTTACTGTTTCTATTAAACCCTTAGGTATCGTTGAGGCCAAAACTTGCCAAAATTCTAATTTTATTCGTAATTTTTTGCTTTCAAAACATAATTTTTCACCTCTCAGTCTCACTGGATTATTTATTATTTATTTACTGGTGTTTAAGGTCACATATTTCTGCGCAATGGCTAATCATGACCATGACAGTTTTATGGGTGGAGGAAGCCAGAGTACCCGGAGAGAACTACCGAGCAACGGTGAGCATCTGCCAGCTTCCCAACATACTAACTCCACACAAGCAGGGTTAGCATTGGTTGAAGACACGAGCACCATCGAAGTGCAGTACACTTTAGTACACAACGCCACTGTGCCCCCCAAGTGGGCAATGGGGGTGAAGTGTTTTGCCCAAGGACACAACGTGGTTGCCGTAGGTGGGATTCGAACAGAGGACCTCTCGGCTTGCAGCCTGCACATCTACCAACTGAGCCATTGTGCCCCCAGTCTCACTGGATGGATTTTGTTTCATTTAGTGCTCATAAGCTACATTTTGGAAGCAAAAAATTACAAAAGTAGAATAGTAATTTTAATGTGTAGCTACTTCAGCACCGTCCAGTTCTCACCTTTGTTTAATGAAGTATGGACCCAAAGGGTTAGGAAGATGATAAGCTCTTTAGTACAATGTTGGCTTATTGCAAAACACACAACATTTTACTATCATTGTGATCATTTAAGTTGCCCTGCCCCTGTCAGTGTAGCTTAACACTTTACCCAACACAGACATTATCAAAATTTATTATTTTAAATTAAATTTTTCAAAATTTTACAAAAACATCAACAAAACCACATCAGGTTCTAATGAGGAGTCACATGATGTGGTTTCGTTAACATTTTTTGGACCATCATTAATAAATTTTGAACAGCTCAATATGTGCACCGAATCAATTTTGTAATTTTTTTGCTTACAAAGTATAGCTTATGACCCTCTCATTGCATAAAGCTTGTTACACTGTGGTGTAACCATTGTTTCCCTAAGCTATGTTTTCACTGATTCTATTAAAGAACACACACAGATATTGTAATAGCCAAACTTTCCAACACAAACATTTCAACCCCTGTTTCATTTTTGCTTCCAAAATATAGCTGAGTGACCTCTCATTGGATCCATCTTGTTCTATTGAGTGATCATATACTTCATTTTGGAAACAAAATATGACTAGTAAAAATTACGATACCTGTTTGAAAGTATCTTCTACTGCTCATTCCAGTCAATCCTTTACCTAACGAATAGGTCACATCCGCCTGTGTAACTCACAAATAACAGCTGTTAAAATTAAACAATTTCCAAAAAATGTCGACAAAACCACATCAAGCGACCCCTCAATGGATCAAGCTCACTGAACATGTTCCAATGAAGGGTCCCATGAGGTGGTTTTGATGACATTTTTTGGAAAATTAAAAAAAAAAAATTAAATTAAAATAATAAATTTTAATAATGTCTGCTTTGGGTAAACGGTTCAGAAGATATGGTGTTTAGTCAGCATTGGCTTGTCACAAAACATACAGTATTTGAACTGCCAGTACTGTGAGTTTTTTAAGATGGAATATATTTCAGACAAATTTTTGTTATTTCAATAATTCAATTATCCTGACCTGACATAACGGTAAAATCTACGCCATGCTACACTTGAAAATAGTCAGTTTGTTTTTGTCTTCATCAAGTTAATGGTTCGATTCCTATAAGTACTTTATGACTTATTGGAAAGAACTTGTTCCAATGAGTGTGCATTTTGTACTTTTTGGAATGAAAAAAATGTAAATTTGCAGTACCGTGGAACTCTGTTCATTGAATAGTCACTTTGGTAATGAACATTTTTCAATTAATAGGAGTATTCATTTAACAGCAATATGGTCAAATTCCTGTATTATGAGGTAAACAGAGCAATTATTCTATTATGTCTTGTTTGACAGGGCACATGGAACTCTGTCAAACAAAATATAATGGATTAAATGCCTGCATTGAACAACAGTTATATCTTGTTTGACAAAGCTCATAGAGATTTGTATTATATCTTGTTTGTTAAAGCTCATAGAGCTCTGTCAAACAAGATATAATAGATTAAATACATGTATTGGATTACTCAAGCAAAATATATTGATACATAAAGGAATTTGGAGATTGTTAGAATAATTGTTCGACATACTTTTTTTTTACACAATTAATAGTTTATTTTATAACCCATCTGCAATTAACAGGTCAAAATTTGTGTGGAAGGTATGGTTAATGGTTTTGCAGGGATCAATCTATCCTTTTTGAGAATGGGTCCAGGTCCCTTGTCATTGGAAAAAAAATCACATTATATGGGACTTGGGGAAAATTGTTTGTCAAGTTAATGTATCATTATAATAGTATACGTGGAGATTAGGAAAATAACAGTATTATTAACACCTGTTATTATAGTGTTAATAGTATTGTAACTCAGTACCACATGTGTGTTTTGCTATTTTATGAATAATACAATGAATAATACAATTTTTATGGCAAAAATTGTGTGTGTGTGTGTGTGATAATGTGTTTCAGTTTCTTTCAGTTATGTTTTCTTTTCGTTTTGTTTGTTCCTAAAGTAGATTTTCCATCATCCAGTGTACTGACATTTGTGCAGTCTGAATAGAAATGTTGGTTTCAGCTCGATGTTTTCATGTTCATCAGCCATCAACCAATTTTAGATGGTAAATAATATAAGACCTTCTCAAACAGAAACCATCAATGTGTAGACATTGCTCCATCTAGTGCAAGCATCTTCAACATTCAGTTTTACAGCTTAATGAGTCAACTGATGCCAAATATCATGATGAAACTTACAATTACAATACAAAATGTACTTTAGTGTTACAATATCAGAATGAAAGTGTCAATGACACTGTAGCTTAACTTGTATGTTGTGTTTGATGAAAAGGATAATGTTCAATGTTTATGAAAGGATTATGAAATAAGACAAGAATTGTGATAATTGGGAATATGTTCATTTCTGCTCCCTGTGTGCTATGTTTATGATAAAAATAATATGAGGTGTACACTGTACTAAAGAGCTGAGGGGTGGGTTAATATGACCTCACAGTTAATGTATGTGGCCCTCACAGTTAACGTATATCAACAAAAGTTACCAAGTTACAGTGAAATTATTCCAAAACGAGTCATCCTATCAAGTTACATTAAAATACCCTCATAAATATGGCCTGTAGACTGTGCTAAAGGTTTTCGGGCTTCGGGCCCCTGTAGCCGTCAGTTTCCCAATTGCGTCCAAAGGGGACGTTCTCATCTAGACATTATATGAAGTCAATCTACCAAGTTACAGTGAAATCCCTTAATAAATATGACCTGTAGACTGTGCTAAAGGTTTTTGGGCTTTGGGCTCTGGCAGTCATCATGGTTGAATGATCGCAACCAAAAGGGGACATTCTCATCTGGACACTATTTGGAGTCATCCTACCAAGCTACAATGAAATCCCTTCATAATTATGACCTGTAGACTGTTCTAAAGGTTTTCAGGCTTTGGGCCCCTGAAGCCGTCACAGTTGCCCAATCGTGTCCAAAAGGGGACGTTCTCATCTAGACATTATATGAAGTCAACCTACCAAGTTACAATGAAATCCCTTCATAAATATGACCTGTAGACTGTGCTAAAGGTTTTCAGGCTTCGGGCTCAGGCAGCCATCATGGTTGAATGATCACAACCAAAGGGGACAATCTCATCTGGGCATCATCTGGAGTGATCCTGCGAAGTAACAATGAAATCCCTTCATAAATATGACCTGTAGACTGTACTCAAGGTTTTCGGGCTTCGATGCACCTGTAGCCATCACAGTTGACCAATCACGACCAAAAGGGGATGTCATCATCTAGGCATTATATGGAGTCAACCTAACAGGTTACAATGAAATCCTTCTATAAATATAACCTTTTGCCTAAGCTAAAGGTTTTGGGGCTCGGGCACCCATCAAGGCTGAATGATCACGGCCAAAATGGGACGTTCTCATCTATTCATCATTTGGCGTCATCCTACCAAGTTACAATGAAATCCCTTCATAAATATGACCTGTAGACAGTGCAAAAGGTTTTGGGGCTTCGGGCACCTTTAGCCGTCAAAGTTGCCCAATCATGTCCAAAAGGGGACGTTCTCATCTAGACATTATATGAAGTCAACCTACCATGTTACAATGAAATCCCTTCATAAATATGACCTGTAGACTGTGCTTAAGGTCTTCGGGCTCGGGCAGCCATCATGGTTGAATGATCGCAACCAAAGGGGACAATCTCTTCTGGGCATCATCTGGAGTGATCCTACGAAGTTACAATGAAATCCCTTCATAAATATGACCTGTAGACTGTGCTCAAGGTTTTTGGGCTTTGGGCACTTGTAGCCATCACAGCTGACCAATCACGACCAAAAGGGGATGTCATCATCTAGGCATTATATGGAGTCAACCTAATAGGTTACAATGAAATCCTTCCATAAATATGACCTTTTACCTATACTAAAGGTTTTTGGGCTTAGGCACCCATCAAGGCTGAATGATCGCGATCAAAATGGGACGTTCTCATCTAGACATTATTTGGAGTCATCCTACCAAGTTACAATGAAATCCCCTAATAAATATGACCTGTAGACTGTGCTAAAGGTTTTCGGGCTTCGGGCACCTTTAGCCGTCACAGTAGCCCAATCATGTCCAAAAGAGGACGTTCTCATCTAGACATTATATGAAGTTAACCTACCAAGTTACAATGAAATCCCTTCATAAATATGACCTGTAGACTGTGCTAAAGGTTTTCGGGCTTTGGGCTCGGGCAGCCATCATGGCTGAATGATCGCAACCGAAGGGGACAATCTCATCTGGAGTGATCCTGAGAAGTTACAATGAAATCCCTTCATAAATATGACCTGTAGACTGTGCTCAAGGTTTTCGGGCTTCGGGCACCTGTAGCCATCACAGTTGACCAATCATGACCAAAAGGGGATGTCATCATCTAGGCATTATATGGAGTCAACCTAACAGGTTACAATGAAATCCTTCGATAAATATATAACCTTTTGCCTATGCTAAAGGTTTTTGGGCTCGGGCACCCATCAAGGCTGAATGATCACGGCCAAAATGGGACGTTCTCATCTAGACATTATTTGGAGTCATCCTACCATGTTACAATGAAATCCCTTCATAAATATGACCTGTAGACAGTGCAAAAGGTTTTCGGGCTTCGGACACCTTTAGCCGTCAAAGTTGCCCAATCATGTCCAAAAGGGGACGTTCTCATCTAGACATTACATGAAGTCAACCTACCAAGTTACAATGAAATCCCTTCATAAATATGACCTGTAGACTGTGCTTAAGGTTTTCGGGCTTCGGGCAGCCATCATGGTTGAATGATCGCAACCAAAGGGGACAATCTCATCTGGGCATCATCTGGAGAGATCCTGCGAAGTTACAATGAAATCCCTTCATAAATATGACCTGTAGACTGTGCTCAAGGTTTTCGGGCTTCGGGCACCTGTAGCCATCACAGTTGACCAATCACAACCAAAAGGGGATGTCATCATCTAGGCATTATATGGAGTCAACCTTACAGGTTACAATGAAATCCTTCAATAAATATAACCTTTTGCCTATGCTAAAGGTTTTTGGGCTCGGGCACCCATCAAGGCTGAATGATCAGGGCCAAAATGGGACGTTCTCATCTAGACATTATTTGGAGTCATCCTACCAAGTTACTATGAAATCCCCTCATAAATATGACCTGTAGATTGTGCTAAAGGTTTTTGGGCTTCGGGTACCTTTAGCCGTCACAGTAGCCCAATCATGTCCAAAAGGGGACGTTCTCATCTAGACATTATATGAAGTTAACCTACCAAGTTACAATGAAATCCCTTCATAAATATGACCTGTAGACTGTGCTAAAGGTTTTCGGGCTTCGGGCTTGGGCAGCCATCATGGCTGAATGATAACAACCATAGGGGACAATCTCATCTGGGCATCATCTGGAGTGATCCTAAGAAGTTACAATGAAATCCCTTCATAAATATGACCTGTAGACTGTGCTTAAGGTTTTCGGGCTTCAGGCACTAGTAGCCATCACAACTGACCAATCACGACCAAAAGGGGATGTCATCATCTGGGCATTACATGGAGTCAACCTGACAGGTTACAATGAAATCCTTCCATAAATATGACCTTTTGCCTATGCTAAAGGTTTTTGGGCTCGGGCACCCATCAAGGCAGCATGATCGCGATCAAAATGGGACGTTCTCATCTAGACATTATTTGGAGTCATCCTACCAAGTTACAATGAAATCCCTTTATAAATATGACCTCTAGACTGTGCTAAAGGTTTTCGGGCTTTGGGCCCCTGTAGCCGTCACAGTTGCCCAATCACGCCCAAAAGGTGACTTTCTCATCTAGACATTGTATGAAGTCAACCCACCAAGTTACAATGAAATTCCTCAATAAATATGACCTGTAGACTGTGGTAAAGGTTTTCGGGTTTTGGGCTCGGGCAGTCATCACGGTTGGCAGATCATGCCCAAATGGGGAAATTCTCATCTAGACATCATAAGGAGTCATCCTACCAAGTTACAATGAAATCCCTCCACATTAAACATGACCTGCAGACTGTGCTAAAAGTTTTTGGGTTTCGGGCTTGGGCAGCCATCACGGTTGATAGATCATGCCCAAAAGGGGACGTTCTTATCTAGGCATTATACAGAGGCATCCTACCAAGTTACAATGAAATCGCTTCATAAATACGACCTGTAGACTGTGCTAATGGTTTTCGGGTTTTGGGCTCGGGCAGCCATACCGGTTGCCCGATCGTGACCAAAAGGGGACATTCTCATCTAGACATGACCCCAAACCTGCGTATGAAATTTCGTGACAATCGGACAAGAACTGCGTGGTGTAGCCCGTGCTAAAGGAAAATGTGAACAGACGTCACAGACTCACAGACTAACAGACTTCCGCACGCGTGATGGCAATAGCTTATCTTGACTATGTCAAGTTAAGCTCAAAATGAATTCTGGAGACCTCTCAAGTATTTTATGGAGACAATAAAACCAGCAAAATGTGGTATTTTAAGGAAGATCTACTGTGTTGCAGTGAATTCTTGCTTAATTCAAAGAATAATTTATCGTATCAAGTGTTGTGCAATGACAGTTGAGACCTGTGTTTCTTATCAAAATTTAATGTTAGATGAGGACCCAAGTGTACTGACCGTGTCTGAATATTTATACTGTAACATGAACAATTGTGCTTTATATTCTGCAACTTTATAAATCTTCAGTACGTTTCCGTGGTCAATCTGGATTAATCGAGATTAACTACGCATGCGCAGTATGGTCAGATTGATGCTTATTGAAACAAGCTATAATCTAGTTTATTAATCCATCCAATCCTTCTCGAAAGGTGAATTGGGTTTCAATCCTGACATGCACAGTCAGTAAATCTATATTTGTTGACACGAAAATACAGAAATGAATGGTAGGGGATTCTAAAGATATTAAAACATTAGTAACTTGCGACAGTGCAATCCTACCAATGAATTTTGAGTTATTAAAAATTATATGCACATTTTAATTATACTGCATTCTACAAAACCCTTAATTTTTATTATTATGCGACTTATTGAAATTAAAATTTAAAATTTTGTTGGTCTTTAATTTAAATTTTGTGAAAATATTAAATACAATGTAGTTGAAATTCAACGGATTTTTACGGTATACCGGGGGGGAGGGGTCGAAGAAAAATTCTGAAAACCGATTCGTTGGGTAAAGGGTTAACAAACTTGACAGCTGTTGCGTCAATGAATATATACTGTTGTTTAACATCCACATCAAAGACATAAGATGGAAAAACCTAACAGAAGACAGAAAGATTTGCATCTAGTCCCATTCTTCTGTCACCTTGTTCATCACAGGAGTGATATTGTGTGACTACCCATTAGATGAATCCCCCGGATTGACGTCGATCCGCGGCGACTGTTTTGTATGTATGAAAACGTGCACAACACGCAAATTTGGCAAGCAAATTTGGTATCTAATTTGAAACCGAAAAGACATGTGTACCATCACCCCATCTCTTTCACCCGTCCGACGACCATAGTCAAAATGTAAGATACATGCAATCTGACTACCTCGTCACAGATTCAATATTGCAGAGCTACCCACTAAATGAATCCACATCATGGGTATGCGACTGCATGCCCATTGATATTCAGGCATATATATGCTCTCGGGTATATGCTTCCAACCACCCTGTATTTGCTGGCAGGATGTACACTAAGTGCGTAGGTGTTTGATTGCGTGCGTGTGTGATTACCCGCATTTGTGTGGGCACAAGTGAGCGTGTCTACACGAAAGAATTAGAGTACGGTGTCTTTTAACATCTGGTTTCTCTACTTGTCTTATACGTTGGACCATATCTTTTAAAGGGTATTCCCGTCATTCTATGACTTCTTGTCCCCTGACATACTTCTTTGGCATCAGTGCGTTCTCGCAAGTGCTCGACTTCTTTTGTAAATTTTACTTGATCGTGGACTATGGCTAATAATATTCCATTTGATGAGATTCAGAATTCTGACGCTTATGACTTCATATCCAAGTTCAACACTTCACTGGGTATAGATGGTAGTGACACTGACCCGCCCTACAATATTGACAATTCGAGCTGTAAGTATTATATACCAGAAAATTTTAGCAAGCAAATACCAGAAAAAACTAAGTCATTCTCACTTTTTAATTTGAACTGCCGAAGTTTGAATGCTAACTTTGAGAACATTCAAAATCTTTTATGTGACATGTACCCTAGGAAAAATATATTTGATGTTGTGGGGCTTACTGAAATATTTGAAGTAAAAAAAGATATATGTTTTGAACTCGAAGGCTGTCACCCTTTAATTCATCAAACACGACCAACAGATGATGATGGCAGAGGGGGTGTTGGATTATTTATTAATGACAACATTAGCTTCAAACAACGAAGTGATTTGTCAATTTTCATACCTCACGTATTTGAATCTCTTTTCATCGAAACAACCTCTAAAAAGAAATGCATTATTGGAATCATTTATAGACCCAACACCGCACCAAAAGCCGACCTTGACCTTTTCTTGTCCACAATGTCCGAACTATTGAATAAAATCAACCTGGAGAATAAAAAAGCCTACCTTATGGGCGATTTCAATATTGACCTACTCGACTTCACTAGTCACAACAAAACTGAACTTTTTATTGACTCTATATTTAGCTCAGGCTTCTTGCCCCTCATCACTAAGCCGACGAGAGTTACCGAAACTTCTGCAACTCTTATTGATCACATCTTTAGTAATGACTCCACTACACATGTATCAGGGATTGTCATTTCGGATATCAGTGATCACTTTGCAACGTTCTGCATTGGCAACTTGGAAAAACAAAATGCACGCCCAACACAAAGTCATAACCGCTCCTTTAAGAAAGAAAATATTGACCACTTCAAGAGGCTCCTATTAGGCAGTGATTTTTCCGACGTTTTCGACACATCCGATGTCACCCTAGCATACGACTTTTTCATCGATACATTTTACAAAGCATTTAATGAAGCCTTCCCATTAGAAATACCATCAGTACATTCTAAATATATTAGACGCGAGCCCTGGATGACGGCCGGATTATTAGAGTCTTCCCTACACAAACAAAAGCTATATAGGAAAAAATTGAAATCCCCAACAACCCAAAATATCGCGAACTACAAACAGTTCTGTCACATCTTCAATCGTGCCAAACGCGCAAGCAAGTCAGACTACTATCATAATATCTTGTTAGATAATAAACACGACCTCAAAAAAACATGGCAAATATTACGTAAAGCCATTAATAAATTGGATCGGAAAACTGAGCCCCCAAATACCTTTGTCAATAACAATATCACTTTAAACGACCCCAAACAAATTGCTGACAAGTTCAATGCATTCTTTGCGAATATTGGGAAATCAGTAGGTGACCAAGTGCCCGACACAAATATTCACTTTTCACATTATATGAAGCACAATAATGAAAACTCACTATTTGTAACGCCAACGAATACACAGGAGGTTATCTATAGTATCTCCAAATTGTCTTCAAAGCCAACAAGAGATCGAGATGAAATGTCTACAAAACTTTTGAAAGCCGTCGCTTGTGAGGTCGCCAGCCCATTAACACACATCATCAACACTTCATTTTCATCCGGTCATGTGCCAACCAAAATGAAAATAGCCAAAGTCATACCAGTCTTCAAGTCTGGTAACTCTCAAATGTTTAATAACTATCGCCCCATTAGTATTCTCCCGACGTTCTCAAAAATACTTGAAAAGTTAATGTATAAAAGGCTAGTGGATTTCATAGACAAACATAAAATTTTATATAAGTACCAGTTTGGGTTCAGAACAAAACACTCAACTGTCCACCCTATATTGCACCTACTGAATAGCGTGGTAACGGAAAATGACAAACCAACAAAGAATTGCACCCTTTCCATATTTCTAGACTTCTCCAAGGCATTCGACACCATTGACCACTCGATCCTACTCCAGAAACTGGGATACTATGGTATTAGAGGTATTGCCCATCAGTGGTTTCAAAGTTATCTATCTGAACGAAGCCAATTTGTTTCATTCTTGAATACCATTTCAGAAACGTTACCAATAAATACAGGAGTGCCACAGGGGTCCATTCTTGGCCCACTTTTATTTCTACTGTACATCAACGATATTAACGAATCTACAGAACTCAGTTTACTTTCCTTTGCTGACGACACAACGGCCTATAGGTCAAGTAACAATCTTAACACCCTTACAGAAAGTATAAATTCCGAACTTAACAAAATAAACCACTGGTGTTCTGCCAACAAACTAGCCCTCAACCCTACTAAAACCAAATATATGCTACTTCATCCACAAAACGATTCGTATAAGGTAAACGATATTAAACTATTTCTAAACAATACAAATATTGAGCCAGTTGGTAACGAGCAAGAACAAACAACTATAAAATTTCTTGGCGTACATATGGATGAAAATATGAAATTTAAAGAGCATATATCTGTGGTGTGCTCAAGAATAGCACGTGCAATTTTTGTACTAAATAGGGCAAAGAACTTCTTGCCCACGAAGGTAATGAAAACTTTATACTTCTCACTGATTCAGTGTCATCTAATATATGGTATCCAGGTCTGGGGCCATTCGACCTACACCAGTAGAATTCTAAAACTACAAAAAAGAGCTGTCCAGGTCATAACAAAAAAATCATATCTCTCTCATACAGATCACCTTTTCAGAGATTGTGGCATTCTGAAATTCAATGATCTCTACAACCTTCACGTCTCACTTTTTATGCACGACTGGACGAACAAAAAACTCCCTATGTCATTCGATGATACCTTTCAAGTATATAGAAACCCCTCAGGAATGAATACAAGGCAAACCGGTAAATTAGATACCCGCAAACCAAGAACACAGTTCTCTGCTGTGCTGCCATTACACTCCTTCCCAAGAACCTGGAATAGTATAGACCCACAAATCCAGCAATTAAATAGACCCCGATTTAAAAAGTCCTTAATTGATAAAGCCTTGAATAATTATTCGCGTCCTAACTCCAAATGTGACAACCCAACGTGCCCCGACTGTGTCATCCGCCAGCTGTAAGCTTCTGACATCTCATCCTCCTACCCCCATCCCTTAATTCTCAAATACATTCTAGCCCCCCTGAATTATAAATAAAAGATCAGACAACCCCGTCTTTGGGAAAGCACTTTGATACACTGATGCCAAAGAAACTTGATATCTTTCTTTTTACGGGAATGGCAGGAAGACAGCCTTATAGGCTATGCCATTTCCATGCCGTATACTAGCTTATGTTCATGTTTGTTGTAATGTTATTTTGTAATCAATGTACTAGTATACTGCAAAATAAAGATCTATCTATTTAAAAAATGCATAACAAAACTAAAACTGAGCACAGACTGACCTTATGAACTGTGGGTAATTCGTCGGATCCGTTTCAAGAGTGAGTGGTGATTGACAAGTAACATTCTTGAAAAGTTCTAGAATAATAATAATCAATACATATTTAAATTTGTATATAATAAATTAATTGCGATGTAAATACCCTCACCGCACTCCATACGCGCCACACCCACATATCAGCTATGAATAGAAAGAAGAAATAAAACTCGAGTTTTCCGTATTTTGTATGTTTCTATCGTAGTTGATCGGTATTTTTTCAAGAATTATCACCATGTAACACTCATTTAAAGCACAGCTCCTATTTTCTCCACGGAACAAATTCTGATGAGGTGGCTCCGTAAAAAGAACCTATGTTTGCCGTTAATAGAAAGAAGAAATAATTTTTCTAGGATTCATTTGGGTATATAGATGCACCCCATTTCCGATGCTGCCAATTCTTGCAGATGTCACAGATAAAGGCATGCTGCTTCCCTCGAATTTCCCGGTTGCGGTGTAAAGAATACTTAACAAGGCGGCCTCCAAGGACAACTCTTCACACCTCTTGCTACTGCTCATGACCAGACCCCATTTTGCCGATATGTATACAACAACCATATATTTTCACAAGATTTTACTTTGAAATTTTTTTTAAAAAAGTAGTCAAAGGGCGATTCCATGAAAAGGCGATATGAAACCAAAAAATATTTTTTCACTCAGCATTGATTTTCTCTTACTTTTCTGCTAACACATATATTCAATTTCCCTATTCTAAATGTGTTTTGGTCTGTGCATGGGGATTTGTTTCAAAACATGGCGCAAACTCCAGAGTTCCTTTATTTTTCAGCTTTTTTTGCTTTTTTGCTTCTTCTATGTTCATCTAATATTGTGGCAAGGGCTCTTTCTTTTAGCTTGTACCATTTGCACATACAGTAGAAGTGAAGCTGGTTGATCATTTTCACATGCCAAAGTGTCGATTGAACAGACATTTCTAAAAAAAAAATACAATTTTTCATTCCACCCCTCCAAATGTCCCGTACAACACCATTTGGGTACAAAAGTTCCCGTAAAAAGAGAGAATGGCATAGAAAATAACAGCCAGCATAGATTTTCTTACTAGATACTAAACCAAAATAAATGCACAGTGAGGAAAACACCTCTTTCAATTTGTTCCAGAATTGCGTGGTTCTCAATTTTGTCCCGTACAACACCCAAAATGTCTCCTAAGCAAGTCGATCCAAGGATTCACTCAAGTACCCTAATGTGGCATAGCAGCCAGATGTGTCCAGAGAATTAACCATTATAAGCCTTTCCTAACCATACAAATATGGTTATCATTAGAATCAGCTTGACAAACCGATTCTAATGATGCCCATATTTTAATGGTTCTATTGGGAAAATGTCCTGAAACTTGGGTTGAAAACTGAAAATTAAATTTTTTTTTTTCACAACACTGTTTTAGGTAATGGGTTAATAATGAAAATGCTCTCATTTACACAATCTGGTGTTATCTCTATGCCAACAACATTTATAAGCATATCATTTGATTCAAGAATCCTGAACCATCAGCAGTATACTGGTTAATGAAATTTTAGAACATGTAGCAGTGTCATGAACACACCATGAATGAATGTGGATACAATGTTGCAGTGCCAATAATAATCATGGAGAACATAAGCCAAGGTCATTCTTATGGGAAACAATTCTAGGGGTGAAAAATTTTATTTGTGTAACCACATAATTTCCTGATCAGTTAATGAGAGTAGCTATTCAATTGGATTATCATCATGAGTAATTCTGCTAAGTGTAAGAGATACAGAGAGAAGCGTAAAGCTGATGAGCCAGACTTTTTGAGTGCAGAAAGAGAGAGAATAAAACTTTATAGAGAGAAGAAAAAGTCATCTATGTCAGAGAATGACAAAAGTGCAGAAAAAGAAAAGGAAAGAATTAGGAAACGAATATACAGAAGCTCTAAGAAATCCAAATGTTCAACAGCTGTTACATCATCAGAGTTTTCTTATTCCAGCAAAAAAACACTGGGTAAAGCTATCTCTCGAAGCTATCATTCGTTGCCATCTTCTCCTAAGAAACAGAAAGCAGTAGTTGCTGGTTTAGCTAATAGGGTTGGTTTGAAATGTCAGTTAGAATTTGAGGAAGCTTTTTGCAAGAAAACAAACCAAAATGAGGAACTCAAGACCTGTGTGACCGAATTTTATATTAGACCAGACATCTCGTACACAATGCCAGGAATGAAAGATGAAATGACACTTTGGATCGATGGAAAAAAGACTAAGGAGAGAAAATACTATCTCACTATGTTTTTGAGGGAAGCCTATGCCATTTTCTGTCAAGTTAATCCAGACTACAAAATTGGAATGTCTAAATTTTGTGATCTGCGACCAAAAAATGTGTTACTTCTCCATCAAACGCCAATGGATCAATGTAGGTGTAAAATACATGAGAATTTCATGCTTCGATTGAAAGGTTTGAAGATTTCATATTCTTCTCAAGCTTTCTGGGAGAAAGTACTGTGTGATGCTTCACCAAATTCTAAATGCTGGCAGGTAGATTGTGAAATATGTTGTGATGGGAAGTTACTTTCAATGGATTTAGATCCAAATTCAATTATAACTTGGAAAGAATGGGAGAATGTTGAAAAAGACACTCATAACATATTGAAGCTGATTATGTTTGAAGAATGTGCAGGATTTTTACTGGATAGATTGAAAACTGATATGAATAAAGTTGTAGAACATGTGAATACCAAGAGAATTCAGGCTCAAGATTTTGAGGATGACAAAACTAATGAGAACGTTAGAGTTTTAGAAATGGACTTTGCAATGAACTATTCATGTGAATACCAGAATGAAGTTCAAATTGCTCTGTGGAGCCGTGGAAGTGTAATGCTTTTCACAGCTGCTTTAATAAGAAAAGGCTGTGTTCAAACATATTTAATTTGCTCCGATTCAAAAGAAAAAAGCAAGGATACTGTTTACAAATTTGTTGATTGTTTGTATGAAAATATTTTTTTGAATGAGCCTGGTGAAAATTTAGATGAAATTATTTGGACAGATGGTCCATCTTCAGAATTTAAGAACCGATTTATGGTAAAACTACTGGCAATTTTGGCAGCCAAATACAAAAAGAATTTCACCTGGAAATATTTTGCCACGAGTCATGGGAAGGGTATTGTGGATGGTGTAGGTGGTAGAGCAAAAAGTATTGTTAGAACAGCTGTAAGCAGTAAGAGTGACAATGCCCCAATTGTTCAAGACTCTTTTGAATTTTTCAAAACAGTTTCAGAATTAATGCCAAGCACTAAAGTAATGCACATAAGTCAAAGTGAAATCGAATCTCAAATATCCAAACAGGATCCTTGGACAAATGTATTTTCTGTTGCTGGGATAACAAAAATGCATGTAATTAATTATGATATGAGTGTTAATGTTGTCAAATGTTGGAAGAATGCCCTTGAATCAGAGCCCTCTATTAGTTTGGATTATACCCTTGGTGCCATTAGCCATAGCCATAGAAGTCCAAATAATGAAACTGAAAAGAGTGGCCCCAGCAATATTGGTCATGATTTGTGTACTTCGTATTGTGTTGGTGATTGGGTGCTTGTAGTCTATGATGGGTTGAAATACCCAGGGGAAGTCACTTTAACTAAGGGAGTGGACATTGAAGTATCTGTGATGCATCCAAGTGGAAGTTACTATAAATGGCCTGAAAAAATTGACAAAATTTTCTATCAGTCTGCTAACATAGTTAAGAAAATTGAGGCCCCGTCAGTTGTCGGTTCCCGGGGTCAGTTTAAATTCACAAGAATTTAGTTACTTGTCCAGATTACTATTTCTTTGCGATGAGTTTGCTTGAAGTTCTAGATGCATAATGCCATTTTTATTGAATTCCTTGATATTTTTTCTATTAAAACATGTTAACTAATGATTGATGTCAAGAATTACATTTTTCCTCATGAAGTCCTTTACCCGTCTGCTTAGAAGCTTTCAAAAGTGAAAAGTTCAACCACATATGTATTGCCTGCTTTATACTCATTCTCTCCTAATATTGATTGTTCTCATAACAAAATGGTTCTAAGGTGAGCATGAGCTGATGTATAATTTTTTCAGGAAAACATGAGTATAAATTGCAACTAATGACTGAACCTTTGATCAGCCTACTTATCCCAAGATAGATGACATTCAGTCAGGTAACCAAAAACGTCCCATACAACACCAGACATTGTCTGTACAACACCCCTGCTGCTGTAATAGTGAATATGTCCATACCAATAAATATCTGAACACTATTATGGGCATGAATCATGGTTCACACCCAAATTAAGATGCCAGGTGCACATTTCACCATAAAATGTTTCTGAGAATTGACAGGTTTCAATTGGCGACAAAACTGTCCCGTACGACACTTTCAGCCATGTCCCGTACAACACTGTACGTTTCCCGGTGTCACTTATTGGCCAATCAGTTTTTCAAAAAACTTTTACAACCAGGTTGGAGTGCTGCATGTCAGTGTAGTTTTTGTTGCAGAGTCATAAGACTCCACCAACCCAAAGAACAGAGTTTTCTATTTTCATAGCACTACCCTCAAAATCATGTCGCAAAACTGTCCCGTACAACACCACACTATTTTTCAATTTTTTCTAAAATGCATACAGAAATTACAGTTTGTTGGATATATTTGATTTTCTAGTGTTAAATGCTAGTTACAGCATCTAAAAAAAGTTTCATTTTCAATTGCTTTGTGTATGTAAAAACAAAAAATATAGTAAAATGTCCCGTACAACACCTCATGGAATCGCCCCAAATAATTTCTAGATCGGGACAAGTGCGCCCCCGGAAATTGGGACAATCCACCACTGCCCCCCCCCCCTGCCCCCCCACTCCCTCAAAACAAAAAAAAACAAGAACCTGGGAGCGAGTTGTCCCGGGGAGGGTTGTCCCATTCACACCAGTTGTCCGACTGTGCATTTTGGACTGGACACTAGTGGGCAGTTGTCTGGGGGCACCAGACCAGGTACCAGTGATGGTGCTCAAAATGAACGTAGGACA
The DNA here is from genome assembly GCA_031216915.1 of Pictodentalium vernedei. Taxonomy (NCBI): domain Eukaryota; kingdom Metazoa; phylum Mollusca; class Scaphopoda; order Dentaliida; family Dentaliidae; genus Pictodentalium; species Pictodentalium vernedei. The sequence continues at coordinate 293,454,321 of CM062290.1, forward strand.
CATTTGAATGAACCAGCCGCTGGACTATGTGAAAGAGAGGCCGGCCTCACAACAGGTAGAGGCAAGTCTGAGTGCGATGGCGAGGAATTGTTGATGGCCAATGCCCCACCTGGAGCGATGGGCCTCAGAAAGTAAATTTAGGTACAGTGAAATAAAAAAAAGGTTTAAAAAACATTCCTATCATTTGGTTAGGCTGCTCATCTTTACTGAAAATGAGACAGGCAGTCTGCATGCACAGGCCTACTTTATTTATTTTTTCCTAGTAAACTAAACACCACATCGAATTCCCGTTTCAGTTTCTTCATATATAATATGGTTTGCCAAACTACGTTTCCATAATTACATGTACCGGTACTTTTTGATTTTGCAGACCTGTTAATTTCAGTTTCTCAGAATTCTGTTTTTTGCGATAAATTTAAAATAAATTCGTTCGTTCAGTACAAATAACAACTAATGCACGATCATGATTGATTTGCTTATGTTTCTGAAATAAGAAAAGATCAGTGAGGCGGGACTAAAAGCCCTGAAAGGTAGGTTTTGTTCATGCTCATAGTCTTGGAACTTCAAAACAATTCAAAAAGACCAAAATGGCATCAGAAAGATGGCGGCATCACCACATCACTGTTGGTTGGAGAAGAGCCGAACTTTGGGTTCTGTGAAAAGAGACATCGTGACAGGCGGGTTGGGTGAACAAAAAATTGCAGCGGTAGAAAGCATGGCTACAGAAAACAATGCTATTTTGTTACCGGTGATCTTCAACATCAACTGAAAGATATATTAACTTGTGAGCATGTTTGGTACACAATTCAAAATGACAGTTCCTCTTCATCAACAACCATATGTGACATAACCAGTGGGTCAGAATATAAAAAACTAAAAACTGCAGGAATGTTTTTACGTAATAAGAGTAACATAACTTTGTCATTATTCACTGATGGTATTCCTCTCTTCAAAAGTTCTAGAATTTCATTATGGCCTGTATATTTATTGATAAATGAAATCCCTTCAAAGCAATGCTTTTTAAGGCAGAACATGCTACTTTGGGGTATTTGGCAGGGAGCAGGAAAGCCCAACATGACATTGTTTCTTAAGCCATTGGTTTCCGATTTATTTCAATTATACAGCGAGGGAATCACTTTTAATGTTAAAGATCAGGAAGTCTCTTGTAAAGGCATGTTGGTGCTTGCCACAATGGACTTACCAGCTAGAGCTTCAGTTCTTCGAATGACTTCTCATTCTGGCGAGTTTCCATGCAACTTCTGCATGGAGTCTGGAAAATTAGTGACAAGTGGAAGAGGACCTTGTTGCATATTTCCTTTGAAAGATGAGCTACCCGAAGTACGTTCAGACAAGCAAATACGGAGTGATGCAAAACTTGCTCAAAAGACATGCAAGAGAATAAATGGATTTTTAGGAGAGAGTGTGCTTCTCTAACTGCCTCATTTCAACTTATCAAACAATATCGTTATTGATTATATGCACAGTGTTTTGATAGGCATAACAAAAAAGCTGCTGTTGTTTTGGTTTGATTCCAAATTCTCGAAAGAAAATTACTCAATTGGAACATCTTTAAAAGAAACTGATGATAGATTTAAGAAGATAAAGCCACCACACATGATAAAGAGATTACCATGAAAACTGAGTAGTAATATAAATCACTGGAAGGCATCAGAATTGCGCTCTTGGCTCCTTTATTTGCTTCCATGTCTTCTTGGCATATTGCCTGATATTTATTTACAACATTTTAGCCTACTTGTGGGATCGACCTTTACACTTCTAGGTGAAGGCATCACAGAAGATTTACAACAGTGTCATTTACTTTTAAAGACATTTATCAAATGTAGTGGTGACCTTTATGGCGAGACTATATTGGGTATCAATGTCCATAATCTTATTCATCTGGTTGATATTGTGAGGAAATGGGGTCCTCTTTGGGCATGGTCATGTTTTTGTTTTGAATCCTTCAACGGAGAAATTAAAAGGTCAGTTCATGGCACTGGTAATGTCTGCAGACAGATATTTTGGTGTTTACAGACTCAAAAACATATTGAAAGAATGAGCTCTGAGAAGAATGTTGAAGGAAAGTTGAATTCATTTTTACAAAGTCTGAGGAGTAAAAAAGTGGGGTCTCCAATTGACTAAGAAGGATACCAGTGTATTGTTGTTAAACCGCATGAAATAAGATCTGATTTCAACATTCCTGACAATGTTAATCTTTCACTTGGTTCATTGAGGACAGACGACCCAGTTATCAGGTTATCTAAGAAAATTATAAGAAACGGTTTTGTTATGTACAGCAAATCTTGTTCAAACGTCAGGAAAAATATTTCTTATGTCATGCAGATGGAAAGGGAGAGTGAATTTTTTAAGTTGACTACTTCCTTATGGATGAAGTTACAAAGAAGAATGTGTTTGCTGTTGGAAAAAACTCACGGCAGTAGATCCAATACTTCCTTCAAGAATACATCTTAAAAAACTCAGTTATTGCAGGTTAGTAGTTTTTTTTCAGTTTGGAATTGTTTAAAATATCCTAATTTGTTCAACTAATGTTCCCAGGTTTAACTGGTTGAGTGCTAGAAGCCACAATCAGGACTTTCAAAAAATAGGCCGATGAAATCGTCAGATGTGTACCCATACGCGCAATTAGGAGAAATCTGTATGACGGAAGGCCAACACAGATGCTGACATAATGTACACCATACAAGGTATGGGTACATATAGAAATGGATTGGAGTAATTTTCAATTTGAAGGATAAAGGGTTAATATCTCAGGATTAAATTATCAGATTTAAATAAAAAACTATACAGCACATCAGTAACCTGAATAAATATATAAAGTAACATGACAATCGGATTGATATTTTTTGAGTTATCTCATGCCAAAGGGATTGGAGAAATTTTCAATTTGAAGGATAAAGGGGGTTGATATCTCCGGATCAAATTATCAGATTTACACCAAAAACTATACAGCTGGGCAAATCAGTAACCTGAACACAAATATAAAGTAACTTGACAATCCAAGCAATATTTAACAAAATATCGAATGCCAAAGGGATTGGAGGAATTTTCAATTTGAAGGATAAAGGGTTAATATCTCAGAATTAAATTATCAGATTTACACCAAAAACTATATAGCTCGGTACATCAGTAACCTGAACACAAATATAAAGTAACTTGACAATCCAAGCAATATTTTTCAAGTTATCGAATGCCAAAGAGATTGGAGGAATTTTCAATTTGAAGGATAAAGGGTTAATATCTCGGGATCAAATCATCAGATTTACACCAAAAACTATACAGCTCTGCAAATCAGTAACCTGAACACAAATATAAAGTAACTAGACAATCCAAGCAATATTTTTCAAGTTATCGAATGCCAAAGGGATTGGAGGAATTTTCAATTTGAAGGATAAAGGGTTAATATCTTAGGATCAAATTATCCGACTTACACCAAAAACTATACAGCTCGGCACATCAGTAACCTGAACACAAATATAAAATAACTTGACAATCCAAGCAATATTTTTCAAGTTATCGAATGACAAAGAAATGGATACAGACGCTGGATGGACAGACGGACTGACAGATGGACGGTCAAAGAATGGACGAACGACGGATGGTCACCCCGGATGCCGGCATTATATGTACCATACATAGTATGGGTACACATAAAAATTGGTGGTACCAGAGCAAAAGCCAACAATTGCCTTGTTCAAGTTTCATATTCAGTCAAACCCAAATAATATTTTGTTCAAAAAATTTGTTCTATTACAAATCATCGAAGAGTGCCTGTAACTAAAACAAATTTTGAAGAACAAATTCAGTCCACCAAAAATAATCTCACCCTCAACCAGTAAAACCTTTAAAATCTGATATAAGGTACATGTTGACCTATCCCATTGTTATCTGGATGATGGATTGCAGACAAATCACATGCTCACAATTTCAGAGAAAATGCATAAACACTGCCAGGCCTTGCAAATTCTTTTTGGTCGGCCAGTATTTTAATACATGTATAAATGTGAACAAATGAACCTTGTTAGCCACTTTACCAGAGGAAATTATTCAGGAGTACATGTATCCAGTTAACAGGAATTTGGTTGTTTCCTGTCTTCGGCTAATAAGCTGAGCATTTCTTCCATTATATTTTGTTTTACAGAGATCATGGAACTCTTGTCAAACAACATGTAATACAATTATTGTATTAGGTGCTGTTTGGCCGAGTTCCATGATACATGCCTCTGTAGGTTGTTTGGAGGCCAACATAGAGAATTCAGTGACCACCAGTGTATTCTTGTATATTTTCCTTCAAAGATTTTTTATTGAATTTAAACATGAGTTTACAATGCAGTGGCGGATTTAAGGGGGGGCGCCCCCGGCGCGCGCCCCCCCTATTCTCCAGAGCAAAGTTATCACAAACAGTCTATATAATACCACGACAGCAGATCAGAACCACGCCTAGCGTTGCCTAAGCACAATGCTAGCAAGTTAATCTTTTCCTTGCAAATGAACGTCACACTTGTGCACGGACCGAAACGCACAATGTTATCTTACACGTCATACATGTGCCGCAGCCGTTTTTGTGCGATCCGTAATCGAGTCATTTTTTACCCTATATACATTTATTCGTCGGATCAACAAACTTCCGGCATTGTTTTGAAAAGTAAACTAGCGCGGCAGCAGTCAAATATGTCGCAGCAAAGTAAAATTGAATCATTTTTCGGGACTAAAGGCAGTGAAAAGTCCACGAAGAGACAATCAAATGACGACACGATTGCACTTATCGAATATAAGGCTAAGAAAATGAATGACGATTGTGAATCACAGGCCGGTACTTTATCCAAAATTGAGCCGATTGTGGCCGCTCGATCTGTCATGGCTGATTCACCCCAAACAAATTTAGCATCCACAATGAACTCGGGTCTTGTCGGTAATAGTGCTGAGAAAGGAGAGAAGTCTACACGAGTAGATATATCCGATTATATACCCGGATCAACGAGTGAAAATGTTATCACAGACGACATCCGTGCATACCTGTGGAAAATTAGAGCGCCCGAAAGGTCTTATAAGTTTCCACCCAAGGTTTACAAAGACAAGCGTAAAAAATCGGGTATAATGAACAGGTACTGTCAACACGAGTGGTTCTCCAAATATGATTTTCTTTCTTACTCCAAAAGGATGGACGGGATCTTCTGTATAAGCTGTGTCTTGTTTCCTATGCCATCTCATAAAGGGACACGTGCTATCAATATGATAGATACATGTTATACCAATTGGAAAGATGCCACCAATGACTTTGATCTCCATGCAACTTTGCAATACCACAAAGATTCCATGCAGAAACTCAAGTCCTTCATGGAAACATATGAAAAACCTGATATGCGCATCGATTCTGTTTTGTCAGAGAACTCAAAGTCAATTATTGCTGCTAACCGAGAAATACTAATAACTATTCTGAAATGTGTCGAGTTCTGTGGGAGACAAGGGATTCCACTCCGAGGGCATAGGGATGATGGTATTCCTGGTAGTGATAACTGTTACTCGACCAACATGGGTAACTTTAAGTCTTTGTTACATCTAGTGGCTGAATTTAACCCCCAGCTACGCAATCACATTGACTCCGTCTCGTGTAAACGGAATGCCGTATATATTTCCAAAACCGCTCAAAATGACATACTGCAATGTTGTCTGAAATTTATTCAGAACACCATCATTAAGGAAATTAACTCTCAACCATCAGGTCCATTTTACGGCTTAATGATTGACGAGGTAACCGACTCCTCCAACCACGAGCAGTTGGGAATTGTACTTAGATACGTTAAAGATGGCGTTGCTTGTGAGCGCCATATCGAGTTTATAGAGTGCGATAATATCACTGGCGATGCTTTGTCTGATTATCCTTTGAAGTGTTTGAAAGAGCTCAACGTAGACCCTATGTACTGTCGCAGCCAGACATATGATGGGGCGGGAAACATGGCCGGTAGCAATAAAGGTGCTGCAGCACAGTTTCGCATGAAAACAGGCAACAACAAAGCAATATATTTTCACTGTGCCTCACATGACTTGAATTTAGCTCTCTCCAAAGCATGCAACGTACCCGAAATTCGAAATATGATTTGTGTCTTACAATCCGTTGGAGTTTTCTTTAAATATTCGCCAAAGCGTTCCAGACGGTTAGAACGTGCAGTTGATGAATATAATAGCATACATCCCGAATCTACCGTGTCTAAATCTAAAGTAAAACCCCTATGTGAGACGAGATGGGTGGAAAGACATACTTCTCTTGACACATTGAAGGCCATATACGAACCACTGTTAGACACTCTTGATGTAATAAGATACAACCGGGAAGGGAACTGGGATTCCAAAACCGTTACCGAGGCTAATGGCTTATATGCACAGTTAACGGCTGTTGGTTTCATTGCATCTTTCCAGACATGTCATTTCTTATTTGGATTTACAAAATCACTTGCAACATTGTTACAAGGTAGGGAGAATGACATCGTCGTCGCTTATGAGGAGATCGATTTAATACGGGCAGAGTTGGCTGATATTCGCAGCAACTCTGAGAAAGAATTTAAGGCCATATATTGCGAAATTAGCCAAATGGCAGATGCAGCTCAAACAACAATAACAGTTCCGAGGCGGTGCGGTCGCCAAACACTGAGAAACAATGTTGAAGCCGAATCTCCTGAAGACTATTATCGTCGCTCTATCTTCACGCCATTTATTGACAGTATGTTAGCACAACTGAAAGAGCGATTCAATCAACTTTCTAACAATGCTGTGCGTGAGATGGTTATTATTCCAAAATATATGGGTCTTCACAGCAAAAGTGAAAAATTTCAAAAAGATATCGCGAGTATCCGAGATTATTATAGTGATGATATGACGACACCCGATAGTTTCAACCAGGAAGTCAGACTTTGGGTGAGGTATTGGTCCACAGAGAATGAAAAACCAGCAACCATTGACAAAACCGTTCAAATGATGAAAAGCCGATGTGATTCTCAATTCCCAAATATATATGCCATACTTAATATATTACTTGTCACCGCCGCCACGAGTGCTTCAGTTGAGCGGGCAAATTCTGCATTGAAATTTGTAAAGAATAAATTTAGAAGTACTATGGCTGAAGACAGATTGAATGCATTGTTACTCATGTTTGTACACAGAGATATTCAGTTGAATTACTCGGAGATAATTGATTCTTTCTCTAGAATGCATCCTCGCCGCATGCTTCTGGAATTCCATAATGATAAGTAACTGGGTGTTTCCCAATAGGCCGATAATGTCAGACTCACAGTGTTCACACTGTACTACTGCCAAGGGTCCTATACTTGGGTGATGAGAAAATGACTTCAAGTAATTTTGTTGGCCATTATCAAAACAATGTATCCTCTAAGTCTTTGGGTGTATATTTTTGATAATGGTCAGCATAATTATTTTAGGGTAATTTCTCAATACTCAAGTATACGCCGCCTGTCATGTGCTGATGTATATATACTCTTATTAAACAGTTATCTCGGACTCCATCAATATTATTACATTATCATGTCTGTCACATATTAATTTACTTTGCTCATTACCTGTTGTTTAGTTTGCAAGAAATTCTGAGTTTACTAAAAAGTATTGATTCCATGCTAATCGTGCTACCTAGCTCGTTAACCCGCAGCACTCTGATGTTGAAACGCGGTTAGCTTCCAAAGTCGACTTTGAAATTGAAAGTCGATTAGTCGAAAGGTGTCCCAGTAGTTCACGTTCAAATTAATTTCCCTTCACTTTTGAATTGCGTAGTTCAACGTCATTACTCATATGTCATATGCGACTCCATTTCGCTAGACACCCCCCTAAATATTTACATGCCCTCACCCCCCCCCCCCCCCCCCCCCCCCCCCCCCCCACCTCTTATAAATTTCAAAATCCTGGCGCCGCCACTGATCAGTTGACATAGGACAATAGACATTCTGGTTATCACACGACAAAATGGCACACCTCTGATCATTTACTCAGTAAATGACCAGACATGCGCCATTTCGTCGTTTGAGAACCAGAACGTGCTTTGTCCAGTTTTGGACATAGGAACCTGGATGACCCTCTGGATCTCACATGACGATTTGTTTGAATTTATTCATTGACAATTTGTCAGGATTCGAATTTCTTTCAATAACGATTGCGCAACGCAAGCTTAAAAACGAAATGCTAGTGTTAATTAGCTCCCTTGATGCCCAACATCAAACCTGAATGATCATTGGTCATCAAGCACGACGGTTTAGAAGGCACTCTCTAACCACGAGGCAGTGAATTACTGTTTGCGTTGTAGTTACGAATGGGCAGACTGGGCGGACGCCCAGAGCGGCAGGGCCCCCATCTTTGGCACGGAATTTTGTCATGTTAACACTAGATCTGATGTGAGGTTTGTAGCTCCATTTTTTAAATTTCTCAAATTTTCCCAACAAAATACTGATTTCGCTGTTGAAATGTTCCTGTGGGAGGCCCATACCCCCACCATTTTTCAAGCCAGTAACGTTGGATATGGCATGTGGGTCGGACCAGACGGACCTGAGAATAGACATTTTTTCCCTGAATAATTATTTGCTGAACATTTTTGCGCTTTGACAACGTCATGAGTTCTTTTCGATGTGCGACCAGCACGGGTCGACAACTTCCAACAACTTGGCGTGCGCCTGAAGTGGACCTGGTCCACTTCGGCCGCTGGCGAGTTGTTGGAAGTTGCCGTTGCCGACTAGTCGACGATGACTCGATTTTGGGGCTTCGGCTAGTCGACTGTGAAATTCCATAGTCGTCCGAGCACTAGTGATCTCCCTGCATTGTCAGAAATTCAGCAATTTATATTTTGGTTAACAGAGCTCTGTCAACCAAAATCTAAATTGCTGAATTTCTGACAACACTGGAGCCACATAACCATGGATGACTGGAAGATGGGTTGGGGTTTGAGGGTGGGGACGGATGGGTCTCGGATGACGCTTCGCGTCATTATGATTGGCGCCCCCACCCTTATTCCCAAATCTTGTATCCGCCAGTACCCGGGTCCAGCTGTCACAACAGAGCGCACCATTTGAAGGCCCATTTTAAAATGTATCTGCACCCCTGACCCCCCCCCCCCCCCCCGCCACCCTTCCATTGCGAGTGCCCCCCGACACTCGCAGCAAAGTATAAGTATATATATTACCACTTTTAACCAGCAGGTTTGAATTTTCCTTGGCACCGCACCGGTAATTGTTGGTTAAAAAGTGACATTTTAACAGCAAAAGAAATCTCTACATTTTCACCCGAAAAGTCGCCAGAGCGCACCATTTGAACGGTCATTTTAAAATTTTCTTGGGGGGAGAACCCCCCCAAACCCCCCTTCTATTGCGAGTGCCTTCGGCACTCGCGGCAGATGCCTTCGGCATCTGCGTGCTGGGATCAACCCGTTCTGCCACACCCCCAAATTTTCGTCATCAAGATTGGCGCCCCCCCTATTCCAAAATCCTGTATCCGCCGGTGCAATGGGCATGGTCATACCCTATATTTACATGTAATCAGCTGGTACATTTATGCTGAAGCTATGACAAATGGTTAGGTTTAGTCTGGAAATTATATGCAGGTTACAGGGTTATATAATTTAAAAAGATATCTAATTTGTTGGGATATGCTGTATTTATTTATTTATTTATTGGTGTTTAAAGTCCATATTTCTGCACAATGGCTAATCATGACCACGACAGTTTTACAGGGGGGGGGGGGGGGAGCCAGAGTACCCGGAGAGAACGACCGAGCAACGGCGGGCAACTGTCAGCACCTCAACATACTAACTCCACACAAGCAGGGTTAGCATTGGTTGGAGACAGGTGCATCATCAACGTGCAGTACTCCTTAGTACACAGCATCACTGTGCCCCCACGTGGGCAATGGGGGTGAAGTGTCTTGCCCAAGGACACAACGTGGTTGCCGCAGGTGGGATTCGAACCGAGGACCTCTCGGCTTGCAGCCTGCACATCTATCAACTAAGCCACCATGCCCCCGATATGCTGTATTTGAGAGAAAATGTAAATTAACTCCTTGCATGCTGCTGTCAGATGGTCCCACCAGGACAAAATTTCTCTTGCTACTGAAATGCATGTACATGTATGTATAATCTGGGTGCATTTCATCCAATTTCCCCAGTACTTGTAAATTGAATGGATTTTTGCACCAATCATTTGTTGAGTTAAATTTAGATGAATCTGTCACCAAATCTAGCGATAGCTGCTTCACAACAGCCATGACTGGATTTTATGAAAAATATCTTGAAAATACCCAGCGGGTTAAAAGTTAACATTTGTTTGAGTCAGTATCTTCAAATATATCTGTGGTAAGATTGAACTTGTCATCAAGCAAGCCTGCAAATAAGTTTTTTTGAGTTTTTTTTCGGGTATTGTTATTGTTACAGGTGTTTACAGCTTTGTGTCTGTCATCCCAAACTTTGTATCTGTCACAAGGTTCAGGACTCAATGTTGTGCACCTTTATTATTATAAGTACATGTATTAGGCCAGACAAAAAAATTTATTGATTCTCAGGCATTTTGTTTTTTCAAATGAATGGGGGAAGATGGGAGGATTTTTATTTTTATATCTTTTTTTTTTTTAATTCAGTCTTCATCCTCGGCTTCCTTTGAAAATTTAATACATTTTAGTATCGAGAATGTGGGAAAAACATCTTAAATGAAACAAAATAGTGTTTCTGGTTTTCCATCAAAGCTTGGTTTTATCATCTTATTAGACTTATTAAAATATACTATATCCAGCCACGTTCTGAGTCGTCTTGACTGAAGTTAAAAAGAACCTTCAAAAACCCTAGGCGACATGCAGCAATTGGAGTAGAGATCGGCGGACAGCAGACTGGGCGAGACCCTAACGGAGAAGAGTCCCTCCAGAATTCCAGACGATCACAAAAAGAAACTGTTACTACTTTGGTGGGGAGTCACGGCCCTATCGAAGGAGGTTTTAAGTACTGCATTAACCCTTGCATATCCAGTTGTCTGGTGTCACAACGGCCAGACCAGCTGTCCATTTGAAGGTGACCTCACATTCCATAGTGTCACAGTATTAATTTCCATATACATTTACATTGTAAACCCATTTTTCAGTGATGAACCAACAGCTGTGCCTGCAAAACGGCTAAACAGGATTGCCATTGTTATCAGCAGAGAAGATCTAGATTATGTTGCAATAATGCCCAATAATATAGAGCGAGATTAAGAGGCTGTGAAAAAGTTTATGAAACATCTACATGTATACATATTTATATTTTTGATGGCCAATATATGGAAAATGCCAAATCAGTTCTGTGTTTTAGCAGCAACATAGAGAGAATAATTGTTACTGCAAAATCAATTTGCCTTGATTACCTTGTCATAATCTTACATTGAAATTTGAATTGGACGGTGGGGGGGTGGGGAGGGAGGGGTAGACTAATTATAATTATTATTATCATCATTATTAAAAACTGTATCTAAGTTGGACTAAAATGATGACAATAATTGAAGAACATGGAGGAGGAGAACAAAGTTCAAAAGGGTTTGTTGAATAGAACTATATTCCAGTGACAAATAAACTCAAAGTTTATTTTTTCATAATTGTGAAACATTTTTGTGATATTTTTATTTTGATTATGTGTATTCATTTTGGGTAGAGTTGTTCAGCAGGTTGAGTGGTAAAGTCCACTATCAAGGCTCTATTGAAAGATGCTGAAATCCACTGAAATTACACTATGCATTAACCTGCTGGCCAAGTAGCAGAAAAAAGGTTTATACAAAATTTGTTTGTCACAATTTACTGGATAGCATCAACAGCCCCTATCAAATAAATGAAAATAAAATAATTATTAATTGAAAAAGATATTTTGTTAACCTTAGTCTACCCTTGCTGGTAACGGTCTGTACGGACAAAATGCCAATGGACAAAATGCCAATCAGACAAAATGCCAATGGACAAAATGCCAATCGGACAAAATGCCAACAGGACAAAATGCCAATCGAATCTAATACGGAAGTACAAATAAGAGATTTTTTTTTTTAAATTTTCATTAAATCAAAGTAGATTTTAATATAAAAGAGATAGGATGGTGAACATTTTAAATCACTTGTGTCTATGTTGGTAGAACTATGGAGTTAATACCAAGCAACAAAGGAGTAGTAAAACTTTTTTTCGATGGATGGATGTATATGAAAAAATGTCAAACATCCAGGAAACTTCATTGGCAATGTGCCCAGAGAATTGCCTTCCAGTGTAATGGCAAGCTGTTGTATGATTTGGAACATTTTCAATACATTCCACACAGGTTAACTCTTTACCTAACAAAATAGTAAACACCAAGAAAATTGACTTACGGCACACTGACTGAAATATATTCGTGTGTTGTCGTTAAAGCCATAAAATTATGGATTATAAGCCGTATAATTGTAAACTTGTGGCATTCTAGTTTTTTTCTAATAAGCTTATAGAACAAATATAAGTATGATAGTACAATAAAACCCATTTATTGAAAACCCTGGAAATCTGAGAGACGGGTGAATGCCAGTTGAACATTCCAATCTTTATATTTTGCAAGAAAATTGTTTGCACCAAAGTATTTATTGTAAAGGTGATGATTATTTAAAATCGTTCACAAATTTCATTTTTTTCCACCTTTTGCTTTTGAAAAAAAAAAAATGACAAAGTGTCTTTCTTTAACCCTTTATCCATTAAATCAGCCAAAACCACTCAGAAACTTAACTTAGGTGAGGCTCTGATCACCTGAAATATCTCAGAGGTTTCTCAGTAAAACCATGCATATATGGATATTACTGGAAGCAGATGATCAAGCCAATTCCAGTGGTATCCATATTTCCATAGTCCCACTGAGGAATAAGCATAAACAATACACAAAATATGAGATTTTGTTTATGTGTATTCTGTTTAAAAGCTGTGTTAGGTAAAAGTTTAAATGAAAAGTGACCGGTGTCTTTTCAGGTGAAACTTACTGTCAGCAAAAAGTCCTGTATCACTTTTACTGGGTTATTATAAATTTTTTATACTAGTCGATCACCAACAGGCAATTTTCTTGTTGACAAAGACTCGTCTCTGATCTCTGAGATTTTTGGAATCATTCCCCCAGCATGCACAGTCTGCCAGACTAGATTTCTGAATATAAATGAGGTTTGTTTCTTCTTACTAGAGTAGAAATACACATAATTTCTTCTATTTTTTTCAGATAGAGGCATTGATTATATGTTTAGTCAATTTTTGGAAGCTGACATTGATGATTTGTTCAAGATTTTTGTTGATAGATTCCGTGTCAGGCAGATTTTGAAGAGGTTGCATGCTGCTACTGATGAAAGTCAATCACTTCGTGCCCATCCTGGATCTGCCACTTCAGTTAGTTCTGTTGATCTGAGCACAGATGACAATGAGGAAGATGTTACGAAGAGTTCTGTTTGTACAGCTCCTTGTAAACATTCTGTGGATGACATGCTGTCCAAGAAACAAACTCGAGGAAAGCCATCTGAAGCACAAACAGTCTTTGCTGGCATTGTTAAAGATGCAGCAAAATCCTCAAAAATTTGAAAAAAAGCACTGTTGATGATAGAAATTTCTGAGTTAAAAAAACAACATTTTTTCACCACATTATTAACAGTTTGCCCAGCACTTACACAACATAGACAGGCAGTTTGGGAGAGTTTAAGGAATAGGTTAGCAAACCGTAGAAAATATCTACTTGACAAGTCAAAAGGAAAACGACAGCCTACATATACATCAAAAACATCTTCTCAAGACAAATCTGCATCTGTTCAGCAGCCATCAAAATTCTGTGCTGGAGAACAGGTTTCAATAAAAAGTTCCTCAGGCAACATTTTAGGACACGGCCTGTTTTTGCGAAACACCACATATGTATATGCGGAGATAATTGTTAAGACCATCAACAGAAAAAACATCGGGGAATGGGATGAACTTCCTGAAACAAGTGGCCAGGCAAGCCATTTTCGTGACATTCATGAAAAACAAATGATCACATGGAAAATCGCACGACTCATTCCTAGTACATTGGCAAGTAGAAGTGTGTCTGACAACGAACCATCAAAAAAAGAGAAGTAAATCCCATGAAGGCATTGGCAAGTACAAGTGTGTCTGACAATGATCCATCAAAAATAAAAAAAGAAAAAGTTAATCCCATGAAGACAGTGAAGTCAAAATCAAAACCTGTAACCTCTGCTGAAGTGAAAAAGCATGTAGAATCTTCAAAGCTAATGGACAAATATTTCAAACCAACAGCACAATTTGCAGCACCAGTTTTGAAAGATGCTGAAACGTCAAATGAAAGCCTGTCATGTGACAAATCAGTTGTTCTGATGGTATGGAGTGGTGGTAAAGTGTTTCTTGGATTGCTGGGAGGGTCACAAAAGAATGAACACATCACCAGTGGCCAAAATTTATGGTGACAAATTTGTGTTGGCCAAAAATGATCTCAGAAAAGGTCTTAAATTGAACAAATCGGACGTGGAACGAAGACCAAATAAAGAATATCTGATTTGGTCTATTCCCAAGTCAGTTTGCTCTCCAAAGGAAGATTCTAGTCAATTGGTTTTGCATGTCAGTGCTGAAGAGTTTTTTCTCAGTATTGATGCTGAATTGGCGGAATACATGCAGTAATAAATTCATAGTTTTATAGCAAACAGATTTCAATGAGGGCACATAAACTATGGTTTTGAAAAAAAATTGGTTTTTGAAAAAGTGTTTGGAACAGGTGTCTGCAACTAGTGCAAAATATAGGGTTAATAATCAGTAAATGATTTATGAAATCAAAAGCATCAAGATCAGGGAACTGTCAACAGTTTTTGTTCATTGATGAATGAATGGTATAGCCCAACATGTGTGTAATATACATGCACATTTTAAATACAACTGTTCACAGTACTGTACACATGTATTCATAAATTCACAAGTTTCCAATACTCAGGTAAAAATTTGGAGGTGACATGTAAGAAACAGTTCCACCTGTCATGTGACAGGTAGAAATTTTTTAGAACATTTCTAGGCTTGCCTGTCCTATATGACAGGTGGATTTTTTTCTTAACTTGTCATCTCCAAAATTTTACCTGAGCTAGTACGAAAAAGGGGTCCTAAGCCATAGTTTGGAAGAGAAAAACAGAATCGCAATTTTGGTATGTTATGAGCTGGCGGATGTGACCGTTTTGTTAGGTGAATTGTGAACTGACCTGTCATATGTGACCAGTATGATTTAATTTTACCTGTCTCCACGCAATTTCTGATTGTCAGTGACTGCCTAGGTGGACACGTGTATATTTCGAGCCCTGCTTTCAACAGGGAATGCAGTCAAATCAAAATTATCTCAAAGTATACAGCATCATCCATAATGGGAATGGTTATGATGAGTTACCTGATGAATGGGAGTTGTTAGAGTAGAACATAGAACATAATGCAGATGTGTTAAAATGGAAATAAGTTGCAAGATGCATGTTAAGCACAAGGTAATTTGTCACATGTTTTTCCATGACTGATGTTCTTAACCAAGTTAGTCTGAAGGTAGGGCAGTATTGGTTATACCATAAAAAGCTAGTGATATTGAATATACGTATAATTGAGAGCGTGTTGTCAAGGGCTTTGCACAAGTGAAGAATTGACCCACGCAATGGTTTGTTCAATACCACAAGCTGATTACCCCAAATTCACAGCATTTACCAATGCCCCTAAATTATGGTGTTCAGGACTTCAGGTAATAACTAGCATAATACTTTAAATTTTTTTTCAATTCCCTGTATTTACTGGTTCCTTCAATTTTCTATTAATATGCTTAATAATTACTGGGGAAGGCCTAATAGTATCATTGACCTTAATATTTATGACATTTCTAGATTTCATGTCCCCAAATTAGTCCAAAATGATGACCCCCAAAATATACAGATCTAAAGACCTGCATATACTGTTGTTTTCATAGTCAACGAAAAGTGCACGCAGAAACATGAAGCACTCACTCTCAAAACTGAATAAAATTATTTAAAGCATCTTTCATCAATGTAGTTGCATTTGAACTTAAAACGCCATTCTTGAGTAACCAAAAGTTTTCATTTTTCGCTCAACATGACTTCGGTCAAGCTGAGCTATTGTCATGGCCTGTCGTCCATCTGTTCATCTGTTCGTCAACACAGCACGGGCTACAAGGTCACATTTCTTTACATAGCTTCACAAAACTTCACAAATATGTTTCTTATGAGCTTCTGACGAGAACGTCCCCTTTTGGGCCTGAACCAATATTCAAGATGGCCACCATCGACCACTTTGTTGAAAAAAGAGTCTGTCGTTTTTTCACTCAGAACTTCTTAAGTATTTGACAGTCAAATAATTTTTGGCATAAAGGTGTAGCAAGATCAGATACATAACATATAATGCAGGTTTTTTTTCTCATGCATAAATTATGCACATTATTGGTGTTTAATGTCACTTTACTGGTCAGAACTGTTGTATTTGTTTTTTAATCACATGACACGGTCATTTCTTGCACACACTACAAGTCGGAACTAGTTGTAGATAAACCGCAATTATCTCGCGGTTTTGTGCACGGTTATAAACTATACAAAAATGTGAGTTTCGTTTCTGTGCCACTGATAAAAACGATAACCGCAGTTGCTGATCGTTTGCGACTGGAGTCCAAAACGTCAATAAACGATAGTGTTAGTCATGTGGGAAGGAACGAGATGTGGGCTTTGATGAAACTGCATTGTGGCTTTCAGTGATAAATGCAAATAAACGATACCAACAATCATTTGTGATAAGATACATGTACATGTATATACATATGTAAAACAAAAATCCACAATATGCTGTTGACGTTTGCAATGCTCAAGTCGTGAAATCAAAAATTTAAAACGTCATTCCATTCAAAATATTGTCCATTGTCTGCCATTTTGGTATGAAATTTCCAATTTGGCAAGTAATAGTGAAGACTGTCAAATAATAAATAACACGTGGATCTAATCACCACGACAACGAGTGGCTGAGGTTATCTTGAAAAATCATCTGATGTGAATATAATTCATAATCCATTGTATATTTGAACAAGTTAAAAGTCAAGTTGAAAATATTTTTTTCAGTGTTATTGTCGGTCGCGAGTTTTTAAGTAGGCTCATCAAAGGCAAAGAAAGCCTTCAAAATCTCAATACCGCTGCATCTGAATCACAACAAACTACAAATTCAACAACACACTGTTGGACTTTATTTCTTAATGAAAAAAAATCCAAAGCGACATTTATGAAGAAATAATATGCCCTGAGTTAGTTTGGTTTGCCAGTCATCATATAAGCAAAAATTGTGCAGCTCTAATAAAAGTGTTGGGGGTATGATTCAATTTCACGGCTCCAGAGCACAGAAAAATGTTAGGAATTAGGCTAATCATACACCGTAGGCCTGTATGTACATGTACCAACTAAAATTAATGACGGCACCTGGAAGTCTTTTCATATTTTCGAATGCCCTTGTGAAGCCTTTCTCTTTGGAAAATAAGCTGTTACCGTACATACAAGCCTTCTTGTTGACACCATGCAGATATGAACCCCCACCAGGAAATGGAAGCATGGGCAGGAAAAGAAGCAAGGAAGCAGAATATTAAATAAAGGATAAGAGGCACTGTTGTGGACCACTTTCAAAACTGATAAAATTTCCCAGACTGCCACCCCTATTGGGGGAGGGGATATGGGGGGTGCTGACAGGCACATCCCCACCCCACCCACCCCATTTCAGTCGTGCCCCCACCCCGGTGATGTGGCTTAATTATTGATGCCTTTCACAACTTATTATAAATTATGGACACAAGCAGACTCAGTCAAGAAAAGTGAGTTTTTTTGTCTCAAATTTCACATTCATTTCAGGGGTACAAACCACCCCCCGTGAGGGGTGCTTCTGCTTGTGCTCACCCCCATCTCGCCGATACGTGGATCGGGTAAAATGCTCAAACATGTAATTCTTCCCGATGGGCTCCCTTTCTCTAACCACGCTCTCACAAAATCCTTAGACTCGAAATGATAAGCGTTCGTATTAAGATGCAATAGAATTTCAATATTCAAATGTGTCATGAATTCAGAAAAAGGTATGGCTGCTATTGAATGTGATGAGAATAAAATGTCACTGTAGGTACAATGAACATAAGCAATGCAGAGCGTCGGGAAACAATACACAAGTCGTGAATGAATTAATTAACGCCATTCTCAAAAAATTTAATTCAATTGCATGAATACTTAATTATTCTTCGGGATGCATTGTGAGATCCAGAGCATTGTTTTTAGTAAACAGTAACTTCAGAAGGCCCGCACAATAAAAGGAAGCTGATTGATTTGTATGCCCGGCACTTAATCCAATTTCGGTGAGTGTCTAATTGCCACCAGTTTAATTACAAAACAAACTACTGTAATTAACCACCTGTGAAAAGGGGGACGGTTACTTTTCTATTGGTTGTTTTCTTATCTGAACTACCCACTATTTGCACTATTTGAATGGCAAAAGGAGATTTGCTGCATTAAATGATTGACATTTTTTAAAATGTTGGCGTTAAAACCTAATGCACCCACAGACGTTGAAACATTTTGTAATGTACAATGGAAGCATTGTATAAAACTCAGAAAACATCGACAATGTTATTTTCACTGATAAATCTACGATCCAAATGAGAAACTCTGTAAACAAGTGTTACAGAAAATGGGGTGAAACGATAATACTGACTCCTCAACCCAAACACCCTTATTCTGTGCATGTTTGGGGTGGAATCGAGCAAAAGAGTGCCACTACTCTCGCAATATGCAATGGCAAAATTTTCAGGGAGGAGGGGACAAGTTCTCCAGATGAAGAAACTCAGTTTGTTTCATTATTTTAAACAGAAAATTCAAGTGAAAGCCATGCAGAATATGGGTCAAACTGAACAGGGATGAATTGTCTTGGTTCCCAGGCACATGTGTTGAACAACGATCTTGTCACATACAACTGACATGTGCGTTACTTTTTTTTTGGCAATCTCTACCCTTAGAAATTGGCACATTTTTTTAATAGTATGCCGAATAAATAACTAAAACTCATTCTGTTGTTTTTTTATCACATGAACATCTTCGTCCAATGAAGGAAAGCAAACAGAACATCAATTTACCCCAAATAGACATCCATATGATAAGGGAGGTACATGTAAAAACCTGGGGTTTGCACATGTATGTGTTATGTTTGAAATTGTCCTTAGTCCTTCAGAGTTCAGAATGAGAAGATGGGATGTGCATGGAGGGGAGAAGGGTGGGTGTCATATGCCAGGGCACCGAAGCCTTCATTGAGTGGTAAATGACATCTGACGTAGCTAAGCGTATTACGGCATCAAGTCATTCAAGACAAGACTGAGGCGATGAAATAGAAAGTATTTTTTTTCCTGTCAAATTGGAAACTTCAAGACATTTAATCGCCAGAGTTTCGGTGAATGGCACAATAGAGGGCGGAGAAGTGAAACAGGGTATTGGGAGTTGGTGGGAGGGACAATTGATGCATAACTATGTTCATGTCATTTTTCTGTCCATAACTTCTATGCCGGCATTTTTGGAGTGGGGGGAGGGGGGGGGGGGGGGGGTAGTTAAGGGGGGGGGGGGGGGGGGTTGGTAGGAAACAACAGCTGAGACACTGAAAGCATTATGTAAAACTAACCAGTACCTATTTACAGACCTTCCTCTATCTGTAACTTGTCCTGTACCGATATCTTGTTTTTCAGGCTCGTTTATTTATTTTTAGTAGTATGGCGTTGCGCGACGGATGTATTCTTAGTTGTATTTGCCGGATTTACAGGTCAAGCGAGTGAGCCGCTAAACGTTTATCATCATTTATAAACGGGACTAGAAACGAAAGGATAAACGATTTTCCCGTAGAGTAACCATGAAAAAAACAATAAACATGTTTTTTGAACGATTACAACTGCATTTCTATTCCTGATTATACCACGGTTGTTACTACAACTACTTCCGACTTGTAGTGAATCTTCACGAAACTTTACAAATATGTTTATTATGAACGTCCAACGAGGACGTCCCCATTTGGGCTTTCAATGGAAGCCCAAAGTTCCACTTAGTACATTTTGAGGAAAATTTTCTTCTTCAGATCCACTAGTCAGAATTTTTTACATTCGATTTTGAGGATAAGGGTCTGATTCGATTTTGTTTGAACCGAATCACTGGGTTGATAATTCGGCTTCTTATGGGAGCCTAAATTTTGATCAAGTACATTCTTCAGATTCATTAACCAAAATATGTTTTTATTCAGTACATGTATGAAGCATATATTAAGGAAGGTATAATTCCAGTTCATTCGAACCAAGTACCTTGGTTTATATTTGGGCTTCCTGTAGGATTTTAACACTTTACCTACTCAACTTAGAGGTTTTTCTTTGATAGCTTGAACAATTTAACAGGCCTTCAGATTTGTATATTTTGGGGTCATAATTTTGGTCCGATTTGATTTCTTCAAAAAAATTGATAGGTTAATATCAATGAAACCATGCAAATATGGATATCATTGGAACCGGCTTGCTCAGCCGCTTCCAATGATATCCATGTTTGCATGGCTTTAGGCAAACTAAATTATTTCTATCTGTAGAAGCCTGGGGGCACGATGACGCTGTGTACCAAGGCGTACTGCACGTCAATGGTGCGCATGTCTTCAACCAATCTAACCCTGCCTGTGCCGCGGTGCAAAGTTCAGAGTTATGATGTTGGAGAGCTGAAGCTGACAGCTGCTCGTCATTGCTCGGTGGTTCTCTCCGGGTACTCCGGCTTCCTCCACCCGTAAAACTGTCACCGACATGATATGACCCTGGCTGTTAATGTGTCGTTAAACCCTAATAAAAAAAATCTGTGGAAGCCTCATTTACGATAGTTCTTCTGTTTTGTTGGGTAAAGGGTTAAGGTTTCCCAAGTTATTATTAAGTACAAGGAATATTGAAGGAACCATCAAATACATGTACACGTATAGCAAAGAGGAAGAACATTTGAAAACTTTATGTTAATAATTCTCTGAATACCATAATTTGGGGACATCGGTAAACGCTGTGAATTTGGGGTAATCTAAAGGCCTGAATTTAAATCAGATACAGTTAAAACTAGAAGTCCTGTCACGAATAGTGCGCATATCTAGGCTTAATTGCGCGTTGGAATTGCGCGCAATTGCCATATCGAATGGCATCCAAAGCACGGCAGGTTCTCTTGGTTACTCATAGCAAACACATGCAATGTTTCTGCCAATGGACCTCCGGGTTACCCGGAGGTCCATTGGCTGAAACATTGCTTGTGCACAGGCCATATGTAGAAATTTGATAGCTTTACTTGGGCCTTAACGCGTACATTAACGTGCATATCAACGTGCTATTTGTGCGCATTTCATGACAGGACTTCTAGTTTTAACTGTAGCCATAATATTTTATATATGTGTTTAGGTAACCAATGTTCAAGTGTATAGTTTTTTTTTTCACATGTATCGACCCATTAACATACATGTAGGCCTAGTGTAATGCAGGATGGGGGGGGGGGGGGGGGGAGGCGGGGGGAGGGGGGCTGGATTGGCAACCATTCAACATAAATAGGCATATTTATATGGTGGCAGAGGTAAGGGTGGAACAGTGTTATGTCATATTTCGAAGGGCTCAGCGCCACTAACGTTGATTTTATTTTCTCGGTTATTGTTTCTCAGCCTATCCAATTCAATTTTTTTTAAAAATGCAATCTCCGAACAGAATAGATTACGCTCTCTGCGAAAAATGCCTATAGAAATATATAAATTTATATTAAATAAGGTTGTGCTTATTTAACATTAATTTATATGTATACATGTATAGTGCTGAAACGGTTAATCGGTTAACCGGCAACGGAACGGTTATGGGTGAATTCCGGTTACGATTTTCGTAACCGGTTAACCGCTTTCGTAATATGCAGACTAGTAGAGTCACGAAGCCAACTTTCTTATGGATTTCGGATGGCAGATAGCTGAGCATCAAACATTAAACTCAATTAAACTGTCTTTAATATTACTTGTTATTGTGTTTTATCCCACGACTTCGCCCATTTAGACTGTTACATGTAGCTTTGAATGCCTTTGATGATAGTTTCAATTTGATTGATCACAAAGTTTCGCAAGTTTCACCTTCAATTGGTAAGGTGATGGGTCGAAAAATGTTACTGCCGGCTGTCTTGGAGTGCCCTTTGATGTTCTTCTATTTGTCGTGTGAAATCAACAAACAGTTTCAGCACGGACTCGCTGTTCCGAAAGCGTGAATGCCACATTCTATTTGTTTTCTATTTTATCTGCCATAAAGCAATCAATCATCGCAGACTTCAGATCAGTGTGAGAATTTTTAAAACAAACTTTGAACAAAATGACAACTACATGTAAAGTTAAACGATCAGATGCCTGGAAGTTCTTTGAGCTGATAGATACAGAGGGAGGCAAATTTACAGAATGCAACTTGTGCAAGGCACGCATTTAAGTACAGTGGTTCAACATCAGGAATGAAAAATCATCTGCACTACAAACACCCAGCTGTAAAGTGTGATGCCAGTTCAGCAACAGTTACAGCACAAGCAAGCCATGTGCAAACTCAAATTGATCGTTTCACAAAGCCGCCAGCAAAAAAGGCCAAACAAAAATGGCAGGACGTAACGATGGGCATTGTGCAGTTTTGCGCTTCCGACCTAAGACCCCTCAGCATTGTTGAAGGCCAGGGTTTTCGTAATTTTGTAAAACTTCTTGATCCAGCATACACAGTTCCGAGCCATACAACAGTTAAAAATTACACTAATCTTCACTATGATCAGTTGAAAGAAGAGTTGATCAAAAAATTGAAAAATTCTAAATCTATTTGTCTAACAATGGACACGTGGACGAGTTGCGCAACCGAAGGATACCTTACAGTGACTGTTCACTTCGCAGATGCAAATTGGAATTTTTACCACGGAGTTTTAGTCACTCAAGAAATTTGTGACCACCACACGGGGGTACATTTGGCAGAGGAATTGAAGACAGTTGTATCCAAATCTGAGATCCACCAAGACAAAATTACTTCCATAACAACAGACAATACCTCAAATATTGTTGTGGCCATTAAACTGACAAACTGGCCTCACATCCGCTGCTTTGGTCACACTTTGCAACTAAGTATCAATGCTGGACTCAAATTGCCAAGTGTGTCCAAAGCAGCAGGTGCAGCTCGTAAACTTGTAGCCCATTTTAAGAAGTCTACATTGGCATCCAATGAGCTTAAAAAAAGACAGCTCCAGCTGCAGTTGCCCCAGCATCAACTAATTCAAGATGTTTCCACACGATGGAATTCAACATTTTTCATGTTTAGCAGACTCTTGGAGCAGAAGATTAGCAGTGTTTGCAGTGATCCATGACACTACAGTAGTGTCACCAAGCGATGCTAGGGTGTTTGAACTGTCTGACGAAATCTGGAAAGTTATCGAGGAGGTGACCCCACTCTTAAAGCCACTTGAAATGGCTACCACTGTTGCGTGCAGTGATACCTTTCCTACGTTAGGTATGGTCTACCCGATTGTATCAGGGCTTGTTGGAATTCACCTCGCTGTTCATGAAAACGATTAAAAAACAATCAAAAACTTCAAAAACATAGTGACAGGTGAACTCAAAACACGCATTATGAATACTGAAAAAGAGAATTTTTTTTAACAACCTCTTCTTATATGCACTGCAATGGACAACCGTTATAAGTCAATGCGCTTTCTGACAAACGAACAGCAACAAAAAGTTTGGGATGCTGTTCTTCAGTTGATGTTACTCCCGTCTTCAACTGATGATTCAAGTGGAGGAACTGTAGAGAGGCTTCCCACAATTCCTACACCTGAATTGTCAGTTGCAGATGGAAATCAGATTGGTGAGTGGTGCGTACCTCAATCTTCTACAGAGTCCCTAACTGCCTCCAACCCAGGCACAACCTCCTCTGATTATACCCCCAAATGAAAACGATCGAAAATTGACGAGAGCAATAAAACTCTAAAGTTTTTGTTAGGGGATTACTTTGACGATAACGATCAACGTACAGATGATAGCCCCCTAGACGAACTTAATTCTTATAGACTTTTTAAGTCGTCATCATGTGACCCTTTTGAGTGGTGGTCTAAAAACCATGAAAAATACCCACGCATAGCTGAAATTGCCAGAAATTATCTTGCAATACCAGCCACTTCCGTTCCTTCAGAGAGGGTATTTTCAACAGCTGGAAATACTGTCACTAAAAAACGGGCAAGTTTAGACACTGACACCGTTAATCAGCTGATATTCATTAGAGAAAACTCTAAAGGTGAAAATAGTCTTGTGAATGTGAAAGCTACTCTTGGTTCAAGTTTACCAATGCATCCAGTAGGTACAATTGCTCATGCGAGTGCAAGCCAGTCGTCACCGCTTGCAGAAGCACAGTCTGGGAACATTCACCAGGAACCTCCCCCCTGCACTTTGCCAAAATTGCCTGTGCTTGACTGAACTTGCATTGAACTTGAATATTGAATTGGATTCTAAACCTGACTAGATTGAGTTTTGACTTTCAATGTCTTTTATGAGATGACTCAGCCGAGACTGAGAACTCACTGGATTGTCAGGGAGGCTGAGGGAGCTGATGTCTAAGATGCCCCACATTTGGGTGTTGTAGTCTTTCAAAGACTGCAACACCCAAATGTGAGGCATCAGCTCCCTGACAATCCAGTGAGCTCTCAGTGTGTCTTTGTTGGCCTAATTGGACAAGTGCACTTCAGGCTGGAGTATTCTCTGATTTCTCTCTCCAGTTAGGACGACGAAGAGAGTTCAAGAGACTACATCACCCATGAGGGCATTTATTGTGATATCATCCATATTATTTCAATTTATTTGTGTCTTGTGACGGACTGAATGACTGATAGTCTTGAATTCTAGTACTAGTAGGCGGCTAGGCACACTAGCATTGCTTTCACTTTAACCCCAGAAAGGGCCTAGCTTGGTGTGAAGACATTAGTTTAATTATTTTTATTTCCTATTTCTTTTATATTCTTTTCGTTGTAATTTTTAATTGTCACTGGTTCACTGCATCTTAGGTGAAGATGCCTTTAACCTTATACTGCTATGCAGCAAGTTATGCGGAGTAAATGCTGTTATGCATGCAAAAAATTACAAATACATGTATACGAATATATTGTTACTTTTGCTTCAAACAGCAAACCACTGCACGCGCACATGCGCCGCGCAGGATAAATAGTTTTATGTTACACACATGGGGTCTGATATAAGCACGTTTTTCTCCAGTGTGTTTGTTCATGCACATAAATGAATAGTTTGTTATATATCAGTCTACTTTCTTGCCTTAACCCTAAAATATTGTAAGATAAAAAGTTTATCATCATTATTTTGGTGTACAAGATATGTAACCGAGTCCCGCCCGGCTTCTACAGGTAGATGTTTGTTTGTTTGTTGGTGGTTAACGTCACATATTTATGCACTATGGCTAATCGTGACACAACATGGAGATGAAGTCAAGTTTAGTCAATCGTTGATCAACATGTTGCCCATTTTAGAGGACTTTCACCCCAAGCATTGGTGACTGGGTCCTATTTTACTAGTAAAGCGGAACTGGTTTACCACAGTAAACAAGTGCTGCTTACTTCCCGGGGTTCCCACGGGGAATCTACAGGTAGATCACGAATCGTCTTCGACTCGTCGTGATCTGCCCTCAGAAACCGAATCTCGACTCTGATACATATTTCGAACATTCACATAATTGAGATAATCTTTATAAAAAAGGCATCGTCCTAAGTAATAAGTTTTTAGTACTGTGTCGGGTTGGGTCGTGATTATCGGAAATGAGAAAGCTGGGGACTGTGTGCTAATCTTATTCAAATTAGATTCATTTCGTTCATATCTTACGTCATGAGTCACAAAACAAAACAGATTTATTTCATTGGTCAAAAACGAAGCTAAAAATACATTGGAGGAATGCCTCTGTTGTTGACATAAAAAGATGGCATGCATAATGGCGGGGAAAATTGTTCTTACAAGTTACAACTTACAAAACTACGAGCGCATATATAATCTCATTAATCTGTTTATCAACCGTGAACGCTCCAGTGTGAATTAAAATATTTCAAGAGGAAATCTAAGGGAATGTGCGACAGACGACAAATACAGATTGGCTGAGATTGCACTGACAGTAACGGCACAATTAAGGATCTTTCCAGCTATTTCTGGCCTTCCAGGTAATCTTTGTTTTATCTTTTATCATTGTCGATTCAATGACACCCAGCTTGTGACCCAAGTAACCCACTGAGGCCTACTCTGTCTCGCCATATACATTGGTATACGATTAACCGGTAACGGAACGATTACAACTAAACGATTAACCGGTTACAGAATTTAGTAACCGTTTCAGCACTATACGTGTAATCTTGTTTTCACAATTATGGGGAAATCGAGTGTTTATTTTGAAATTGTTGTTTAAATGGGTAATAATAAATTGTGAAGCGTTTTGCAACGAGTTAAAAATGGTCGGCGTAACTTGATTTAGTTTTAATATTTTCATAATTTCTTTTTGCAACTTGAGGGAACAGTTGTTCAAATCTACTGTCAATAATTGTGAAGCTTGATCTTTTTCACAGTACGGTCCGAGAAACCAAGCAAGTCGATAATCAATTTGTCTCGTACTGTCCGAGTTTTTAATCAAATGTCGGACACAGATCAGAGACATACTCTCCGACAATCGTCGGCAATTTGTGAGTGATCTTGAGACACAGTTCCTCGGACCTGGGTGATTCATGTAATCATCACTTGCAGCGTAGTGTAGGTCATGAGATATTTACACTTTACCTGCCAAATTTACAGTTTTATCTTTAGAATCTGATTAAAACTGTTCAGGGTTATAACACCCCCCCCACCCCCCCCCCCCCCCCCACACCCCCGTGGAACAGTCCTAGTTAAAATAAGATTGTCAAGATCTGTTAATGGAAACTCATGGTTGACCAAAGATTCTTTATGGGTGTAAATAACAGTGTGAATGATACTAGCCCTTCTATGTATGTGCTACTCAGGAACAAAAATTCAGTGAGAATAAATTTGAAATTGAATTACATTCACATTTGGTTCTATGATTAGAAAGTCCAGCTTCTTTGTTTTCTGCAGTGCTCATTGCAATTTCATTAATTTGATATAAACTGAAACAATATAAATCAGATTGTCCTGAGATATCAACACTTTACCTGCCAAATTAGATATTTTATTTTCTGTCTTTGTGATAGCCCTGGACAGTTTTAATCAGATTGTTAAGATATTTTATTTTGGCATTTTACCCAATGTGAAAAGTTGTATAGTTTTTTTTTTACAGATACCTGATTCTTAGCTCGTACTAAAAATGGCGGCAGTCAGTTTTCTATATTCAGAACTTTTATATTATTTGACATAGTCAAATAATTTGTGGCATAACGGTGTAGCAGGATCAGTTACATAGCATATAATACAGGTTTTTTCTCATGTGTATATTATGCAATATTCCCCGTGGGAATTCTGGGAAGTTAAGCAGTGCTTGTTCACTGTGGTAAACAAGCCCTGTTTTGCTGGTAGAATAGGACCCAGTAACCAATGCTGGGGGTAGAAGTCCTCCAAAATGGGTAACGTAGGTATAAATGATTGGTTAAACTTGAGTTTATAACTGTGTTGCGGTCATGAATGGCCATTGTGCAGAAATATATGACCTTAAACACCAATAAATAAATAAATATTATGCAATTTACAGGTGTTTAATGTCACTTTAGTCAGTGTCATTATTTTTTACCCCAAGGGAAATGGCTCTGAACGTTTTGAGACCTCAAATGTCACATTTCCCCTTCATTTTCACTATCACATGTCCGTTTTAGTTTTTAATCAATATGAAATGGCTCTACACTTTTAGAGACCTCTAAAGTCACATTTGACATTTCCCCTTCATTTTTACTGTCACATTTCCCTTCCATTTTCATTGTCCAAGTTGAGCTGCAGTGTCATTGACACTTTCATTTAATTTGTCTGGTGATTTGTGCCAGTTTGGCCTGGTAAGTTGAGTAAAGAGATAATCCTTTACTCAACATGGGTAGCAGACAAAACTTGCAAATAAAATTCTTGAATAACTAAACTTTTTCAATTTATGTGTAAAAACATAGCTTGTGACCCCTTGTTGGAACCAGCTCAATGAGCTCATTCCCATGAGGGGTCATAAGTTATATTTTTTAGACAAAAAAATTGAGAACATGATAAACTTTTAATGGAGATTTCTGTTAATACTGTGGTAACTGTAACATGCTGTTCTATTTGGCTAAAAACTCAGGTGGGACCTGCATGCATAACTTTCATTTGAAAGTCTCACGACATCAATTTGTCATGTGTGAATCAAGAAACACACAAAATTCGGCAATTTTGCAGAATTTTCTTTAAAAGGAATGTAATGCATCAAACCTTTCGCCTTGTAAAAAAGAAACCTTCCACATCGCGCTCGGAGATAAACCATGTACACCACTACAAACAGTTACCTATTGTCTATATAATACATTTCAATAATTGGTGACTGCATACTATTAGTTACACAGTTTGTTGGTGGCCTAATATGGTATATATGGTGTCAGTTAATTTCATACACTGTATTGGACGAGAACGAAGCTCGAGTCCAATATGGAATTAACTGACACCATATATACCATATTAGGCCAACAACAAACTGTGTAACGAATATATCTTACTGACTGTTGCATCGATGCACAGAACTAATAACAACAGCGATCAAAATTAAATGAGATAATTCTCACAATGTATTCACGTGTCTTTGCCTTGTTACAATTTATGGGAGAGTACAGGCACTCTCCCATAAAATGTAACAAGGCAAATTCATACATACCAAACAGTTTCATTTCGAAGGTAACATGATACACATCCACAGAATATGAAGCCTTTTAAGTTGCCTAACTTGCACTTCAGATCAAATATGGGCTTCCGACACTCAATCTTTCAACTTGAAGCGTTTATCGGTTGCTGCCATTTTGAATAATCAATGAACAAAGGGGAGATTACCCATAGCTGTCAGCATATATTGATGCTGACAGGCAGTATACGGTTTTATATGCAGTCTGCATGGGACGTCTTTGAATCAATGGAATTCCCAGATACTTGTAGGAGGTAAGATATATACATATATACTGACATAAATGTATCTGTTTTCCATACAAATGCATTAGATCTGGGGATGGGATGATACGCTTTGATTTGTTTTGAGGTTGGGAAAAGAAGTAGTGCCTATGTTCTATTAATGTTTGCTCTTGGTATTGAGGTGATATTCATGTTGTCAGGGTTAGCCACCAAACACAAATTTGTGACCTCAAAGAACAATTAATAAATCATTATCATTATTGATGTGTCAGTGGCTTTAGCAACTTAATTATTGTTTCTGAATGGAAAAAAATAATTTTGTTGTTTTGATATTAATTGTACGTTGTCTATTTGAAATAAAAGTTTCACTCCTCCCATTTCTTTTTTTCTCAGTATTATAAATAGAGAGAAATGTGCAGCATTATTATCAAGTGAAGAAGATTATTTTTTTTTCATTTCAAAACCTGTCAATTGGCAGTCTATTGAAAGCCCTTTCTTAATTGATGTCCATGTTTGCACAAAACCAGTTTGACAAATTCAAAACAAAGCTGACAACTGTCTTTTGTCTGACCAGCTTCTTACACATGCAATACAACATAATTGTTTCATGGCTGTAAAAACAACATGATAAAGTTCATTCGGGAAAATTACTTGCATTTGTTTATCATCTTTGCCTGAGCTTAATAACTATAAATGGTAAACCGGTCATTTTCCCACCCTGCTTCAACATATACCCACCAGACATTCCCCACTCTGACATTAATTACCCACGCACAATTTGACGCTTTCAGTAATGTGTTATTTGTTGTAATGTGTAATGCATTATAATTAGCCAGACAGTGCAGTGTTTGTTGATAAAGACTGTGATGAGACCCACACGCAGTAACTGTTGTATGGTCATTCTAGAGATGACCATGCAACAGTTAATGACGTTGTGGTTTTCTCTCTCGGGTACGATTGTGCCATTGCTACACAGGGAGTATAAAAGTCTATGGGTTTGTTCAAGTAATCTGATTAATATATTTTGGTGCTACATGCTTCAAGTAATGTGTCATTTGTTCTGATGTGTAATGCTTAACGAGAAAGCACGGGATAGGCACATACACACACAAACACACACATATATATAACAGCACACATACACACATATATATGTGTGCATATGTGTATGTATGTGGGTTTGTCTTACCGACATGGAGAGGTAATTAGACAAAGGAGTTTGAGTGTTTGGCCTTACTGAAACCCTTTACGTTAACATACCTCCATATTTTTCCGTGAATGTACCGGCAAAACGAGGTAGAAACCGTTAGTCTACACAAAGGACAAACAAAAGGGTACCTCGAAATGTGGGGTAGACAAAGATGTGTCGCCTGCACGCACACCGACCGTTGCCAAGCCATAGGTCTCGGTTGTTAACACAACTTAACAAAAACCTTGCTAGATGCCCATGTCGTGGAAAAAGCAAAAAAAATCTATGTTTGTACTGAACATTAATTACCCTTAAAATGGTAGCCTTTTGTGAGTTTTTAATAGAAGTTTTAATATAATTTTCATGGTTTGGGATTAATGGGTTTTTAATAGGGTTTTAATGAAGTGTGTATACAGTAGTGCTTGCCCATGGACCATTCGATTTGAAGTCCAATACAGAGCTTATATTTCATCTAAATTTGGGAGAATCCATTTTAAGTTGCTAGAATGCATACCTGCTACAAGTGTTCCAGGATTCCATTAGGCCACCATGCGTGAACCCCTGTTGTATACTGATAACACATATTTGCCCTTTTCCCAACACAACATTTTCAATTTTTAAACATAAGCTGAATTTGATAGTTTTAAACTGGAGGTAGCTGCTAAAGGTGGCAAATTCTCCCTCAAATCACCCTGATACAGCAACCCTGGTAATATATTACATTAAATTAACACAGCCACTGTTGGTAGATTACCTTATTTGATGATATGTCAAGTTTGGTTTTCATCATGCACAACCCACATGCCAAGTTGGGTTTCAATCGGGAATGCATAATTTTAATGATTAAGTGAGCCAAAACCAGTTCCAATCAATAAAATTGCAATTTCAAGGTCACCGTGACCTTGACCTTTGGCATAATAACTAGGGCTGGGCGGTTTTGAAATTTGCATTTCGGTTCGGTTTCGGTTTCGGTTTTGTACAAAAACTCGGTTTTCGGTTCGGTTTTCGGTTTTTCATAATATATTGTAGAAATCCACATTTTAGAGGGTAATGTACACATAAAATCTGTCTGTATTTGTCATCCAAGTCATGAGGCTCATATAGCGAGTTGAGTCATTCGGGTTAATCAGTGTTCACCACTCTTCTCAGCAAATGGACATAATGTGTTGGGCTGCTGTAGTGGGCAACAGTGGTGGAGCGGTGGAGCCATGAGGTATCTAGGGAGACCAGCCCCCCCCCCCACCCCCACCCTCCACTCAAAATCCCACTTGCTTCTCCCATCCCCAAATTTGAAAAAAATATTTTTGATTTCCTGCCCTCAGTACAAGTACAGTACCCTCAGTCCTGAGATCCCCCCCCCCCCCCCCCCAAAAAAAAAAAAAAATCTCCACTAGCATGGTCCACAGGATTTCAAACCATGGCTCCACCACTGGTGGGAGCTGCCTTGTTCTGTCAGTGAGATTTGGGACCTTGTCAAGACAAGATGCAGAAATTCACAAGAAAAGCTACATTTTAGCAAAAATCAACATTTCCTTATTTTTTATGGAGTCGCAATGCTCTCATCCTGGTTTTGGTGGATAATGTGCAATTGTTGTGCTTATTTCGGTAATTATCACATCGCTTGAAAATAGACGTGCCCCGTGTTTCTTGATGGTTCCTGCTTCAAATGACAGTGGAATAAGAGGAACACAGATCATATTTCTTCTGATTTTGATACAACTATTGTTGAAGTAAGTCGTGATATACGAATCACTTTTATTGGTAACTCACTCCAATGCTTTCACAATATCTCTCTTAATTTCGACTGTAGATGTTCGTTTTTTACTTTGATTCTGCCCAAACATAGAAATTGGGCGAAATGGGCGGTGCCAAGGCAAAGATATTACCAACTTTACTTTGCCCTCTTGGCTTATCCCTGCGTTGATTTCATCTTATTCAAGACAGGTGATTGATGATTTTGAAGGGAGGGGAGACTGCTGCATAATGGGGGTTGAAAGAAAGTTTGCAATATTGCATCTTGGGATTTGTTGTGTTTACAAAATACACATGGTCATGACACGTGCTGATTATAACATCGTATTGGGAATGCAGCGTGTGTACCTGACAGACCTGCAGTACTGCGCGATTCCTTAAAGTAAGTTCAAATAGTATACAAACAATTCCCAATAAGTTTTAAAAAAACTTTCAATAGTTACCTGCCATCCATTTAATTGGATGTGTTCTATTTTAATTTAACCATTTTATTGTTGACAAAAAACATAACTGCCAATGCGCAGCGTTATCTCTGAGCATGTGACTTCAGAGAACGTGCCAGTGGTCGGTTAATTAACATAATTTACTCGTCATTTTTCCCATGTGAACTTTGAGGTTTTAAAACAGAATAAATTTTATGTTTACCACCAATCTAATTTACAACGTGCTGTACGCAGATGATTTTAGGTCAAAGGTAATTTATAATACTTTTACACCACATATTGTCAGGTAACTTGCAATACCTCTTTGGTCGAATATGCCCGGTTCAGTAAATTTACTTAACAATTCTTGAATTGCATGTGTGGATTTTTACGTACGACTTTTTAATTTTTCATATTCCATCTGCTGGTGGTTCTGTAGATATTGTTTAAGATACAAGAAATCTGCTACCACTATTTGTGGGGGGAGGGTGGGGGGGATTTGTTGTCAGTCCTCTCGAAGTAAGCATAAATGGCACAGCATTTACCTTTGCCTGACATTTAAGCCTTTGGCGTGCGGAAAGCAAGTGATTGAGTGGTCATAAACTTAACCAATTCTGGGAAATTTGTTGAAACCGAAAGTCTCGGTTTTTTGTTAAGGCGGCGGTTCGGTTTCGGTTTAAAAAAAAAAACCGAACCGAACCGAAAAACCGATAAACCGCCCAGCCCTAATAATAACTTAAAAAAAAAATAAATCTGCTTCTTCCTTTCATCATTTTCAACCCATAGGCCAAGTTTAGTATCAATCGGGTAAGCAAAATTTCAATTAGAGAAGCCAAGTCTGGCAAATGTTTCTTGCTCTTTGGCATAATGACCTCAAAGTAAATAAGGTTCTTCCTCTCATCATGCCTAACCCACATGCCAAGTTGGGTTTCAGTTGCCCAAACGGAACTTTAATTACAGAGTAGAAACCACCACCGATAAAAAATTGAAGTTCAAGGTCACTGTGACCTTGAACTTTGGCACAATGATGCCAAAATGAATAGGGTTCTTCCTCTCATCATGCCTAACCTATGTGCCACGTTTGGCTTCAGTCGACCAAGCAGAACTTTAATCCGGGAGCGGAAACCAACACTGATAAAAATTAAAGTTCAAGGTCACTGTGGCCTTGACCTTTGGCACAATGATCCCAAAATAATAGGGCACTTCCTCCCATGATGTCTAACCCACATGCTAAGTTTGGTTACAATCAGCCAAGCAGAATTTTATAGAGCTGAAGCCAACTCCGCCAACAGATGGACGGACTAACAGTGCCACAGCTATATCCCACCAGAATTCAAATTTCGAGGGGGATAAAAATGATTAATATTTACCAATAAAACCTTAGAAATATGGATGACACTGGAATCGGCAGAATGAGCTGGTTCCCGAGACAGCCATATTTGTACAATTCTATCAACAAAGGGTCAGAATATTTCAGGCCATGTTAGCCTTGTATTGGTTAATTTGCTGCTGCTGCTGCTGCTGCTGTGGTAAGTAAAGGGTTAAACAGACTTTCCTGCAAATCCTAGCAGAGGTGCAGTGAGAATCTACATGGATTCTCACTGGTTTTGCTGTGCAAATCTTTCATAAATCAATTCTCAGATTCTCGTCAAAGTATAAGCCCTGCCAATAATCTTATCACCATGCCACCATGCTCCCATTTGATTCACAGAAAATCAAATTAAAGAAACGGGACATTTTGACAATGAACCAATGACAATTGCAGGGTTTGAGGTGTTTCTCTAACAGGAATGTCAACAAGCTAACTGATTAGATACAAACTACCAGAAGACCAAAGACATGAATGAAAGTAAATATACTAACCTGCTGCTTTTTTCTCACAGATAAGTTAATCAAGAAAAACTACTTATAAAACTTGAAGAGGGTGCTACATGATACATCACTTCTCAGTCCAGTTATCATGACTCCTGCTTGTCAATACTGGAAAGCTGTATCTAGTTTCAATCAAATCACCAAGTTCTTTTTATTGAAACCACTTTGGCATTTGTCTCACTCACTTCTTTCTGTCCAGTCATGTTTAAACTTAGGTGTAGGTCAGCATTCCAAGTGCACCAGTCTAAAAAGCAAAAAAGTCAATATACAAGTAGGGCTGCACGATATTCAAAACTGAACACCAGTATCGGTAATAAAAAAATACCACGGTGTATCGGTATATCGAAAACTGTTCAGATGTATGAACACAAGTACCACAATCGAGACTCGAAGCATCACAGTTGGAACGAATTAGCACGCCTTGATGATGCGGTTCGAAAAACCTTTACCCAAAGCAGACGATATCAAAATTTATTATTTTCAAAATTAGTTTATCAGATTTTCCCCAAAGATTTCAACAAAACTATATCATGTGACCCCTCAATGGAATGAGCTCAACGAGCTCGTTCCAATGAGGGGGTCACATGATATAGTTTTGTTGAAATTTTTTTAATTTATTTTTTCAACTGCTGAATTTGTATATTATGAGGTCACAATCAGATGATTCCTTGGATAAAGGGATAATATGATTCATTCGGGGCTACAGTTAAAAAACTCAAGACATCTTGAAAATTAAATTTTGGGTAAATAAATAATGACAATAAACCGATATTTTTGTAATTACACCCATATTCAATCGATATATTGGTTTGAATACCAGTATATATCAGTTTATCGCAAAACAGTGCAGTCCTATATACAAGCCTGGACATAAAGCGCTCACATCATAACCAACTGGCAGGTTACACTATATAACATTTTGGTAACCTAACAGAACAAGAGGCCCCAGGGGGCCTGAGGGCGCTCACCTGACACGGTAGTCTAAATATCAAACCAGGGAATTGACTTGAATAAGCTGCATACGCCCCTCCTAAGAAAAGCATATACCAACTAGATGAAGCGATTGTGCCCACACAATACACAGGATTTTCCTTCTATTTTCAATTCCTGCACTTTTACGTCCCAAAATTGAGATAAACGCATAAAAAACAGATTTTTTTCCCAAACAAAATATTTTCAGCCTAAATTTTTTTTTGCTTCTTAAAATGCATAAAAAACCAAAAAACTAATTTCCAGTATTTGTTCCAAAACTTTCTTTGTCCCACCCGACCCCCAAATTTTCAGTGTAAAAAAAATATTTTTTTTTGTCTTAAAATTGACCGAAACGCATAAAAATCAAAAAAAAAAATTCCGGATTTTGGTCCAAAATTTTCGAAGTCCCACCAGGACCCCAAATTTTCAGTGTAAAAAAAAAATTTTTTTTGTCTTAAAATTGACCGAAACGCATAAAAAACAAAAAAAAAAATTTCCGGATTTTGGTCCGAAATTTCTAAGTCCGGAACAGGGCCCCAAATTTTCAGCCTAAATATGAACCCAGAGACTTGGCATGAACAAACTTGAATCTCACCCCCTAAGGATGCTGCATACCAAATATCAAAAGATTCTTATTGGTAGATCTGAAGAAGATGTTTAAAGAATATTCCTCATTCTGCACTAATTTAAACATTTTGGCTCCAATAGAGAGCCCAAAATATGGACCCAGGGAATTGATTTCAATAAACATGTGAAACAATCTTCCAAAGATGTTATATGTCAAATTTGAAAGCTTTTGGAGCAGTGGTTTGGGAGAAAAGTTGTCTTACATGTTTTTCCCATTACCCACAGTGTTAAAAAATGTTGACTCAGCACCTTTTCAATGTCCCCAAAAAGTACCCCATGATAAAACCAATAGCAATTTTTTTTTTACCATTCCATTCTGTTGGTCCTAAAGGAAGCTTCACACCAAATAAGAATTCTCAGTGCCGTGTAGTTTTGGAGATATGGGCATTTTAATTTTTTTCTATTTTTAGCTCCTGCGGTTCCCATGGGGCGACGGGAAAAAATATTTGGGCATAAATTAAGTACTTATGACCCAATAAGCCCTCATATCAAATTTGGTTCAAATCTGCCTCTCGGTTTGGAAAATAGAAATTTTGGGACTGGCAAAAATTCTTGCCCCTCCCATAATGAAGGCAAATGATGCCCGATAAGCTTCTCTTGAACAAACTTGATTCTAAACCTCAAAAGGACTCTGTATACCACATATCAAGTCTCTGCTACTGGTGGTTCATTAGAAGAAGATTTTCAAAAAATTTGGCCATTTTTGCCCCACACCTCTGCTCAATATGAGCCGAATCCTAATTTGCATAAAAATCAAAATGCCCCTATATAACCACTACTTACATGAAATTTAATTAAAATGTGGCCAGTGGTTTAGGAGAAAGAGGCTCAATCACCACCTTCACGCAGGACGACATACGAAGAGTGATAAGAAAAGCTCACCCTGACTTTCAGTCAGGTGAGCTAAAAAGTGCTGTGTTGCTTTTTAGCCATTCCTGTTTCTGCTATGCCAGTCATGCAGGCTGTTAACATCTTCACAGAATTTTGGCCAACAGAAATAGCAGCAACTGTTTTGCAATCTCGCTTTTGCGAGATAGTGCATTAGTTTATTTATTTATTGTTGTTTAAGGTCACATATTTATGCACAATAGCTAATCATGACCGTGACAGTTTTACGGGTGGAGGAAGCTGGAGTACCCAGAGAGAACCACCGAGCAGCTGCCAGCTCCCCAACATCGTAACTCTGCACTGCAGCACAGGCAGGGTTAGATTGGTTGAAGACATGCGTACCATCGACGTGCAGTATGCCTTAGTACACGGTGTCATCGTGCCCCCACATGGGCAATAGGTGTGAAGTGTCTTGCCCAAGGACACAATGCGGTTGCAGTGCATTAGCTGTTTCTATTCAATATATTGGCATATTTTACACTTGATGTAACCTAAACTATCATCGCGGGCTAATTTCAGGCCTGAATACATGTACAGTACTGCAATATACATGTAGCGTCCCTTTTTTCTCTGATAAAATGAAAAAAAATTTGTTTGGGGGGGGGGGACTATTAAAATTGCCGGTGTCCATCCGTCCATCCATGTATGTGCCTATCCATCCATCTCACTTTGGTTTTCTTGATTATTAGTTTAGTTATAGTTGACTAAATCAAATGAAATTTGGTATGTACATGTAGTTGTATCAACATAAAATACAGGTCAATTCAAATCAGGGTGCTATCCGACAATTTTTGCCAATTATGCCCCTTTTCTGACTTTGAAAACTCTATTTTTCAGTTTCCAACCAATAACTTAACCTGTAATTGACCGAATCAAAATATAATATATTGTGTAGGTGTATCAACATAAAATACAGGTAAAGTTAAAATCAGTGTTTGGTCCGACCTTTTTTCCTCATGTTATATCTCTTTTTCGACTTCGGGGGAAATGTGGCCAGGTGACCTTTTTTTTCCTATAGTTTTAATAAATATATGTTTGCATATTTGCCATAGTATAATTGGAACCATGTTAATTGAAGAGCCACTTTTCTAGAGAAAAATATTCATTGAACAGGAGTACCACCATTTTCAATTAACAGGGATTTGGTTTCCTGTGTTCTAGAGATAGAGCATTGATTCCATTACAGTGCAGTCGCCGTGGACTGGTCATTATCCAAGAATATTATATCTCACGTAACTTCCTTGCATTCTGATTGGCTGAAAGATGATACCCTATTTCGTGTAGTTTGCATCCACAGAACTGACCAGGCACTACACCCAGGCTACACGTTTTCTATTTATAGCACACTACTATATCAGTTTTCTTTTCATACTGGCCGAATAAAACTGATCAGGCTAAATTTAAAAATCAATTCACAGATGCACAACATCCACAAAACGATCCGGAAAGAAATCTTTGTGGAAAAATGTATCGCTTTTCCACTGTTGAAGTCACATTTTTCGAGGCGTTCATTTTATTCCTTGAGAAGATGATCCATATCTCGTTTTGAAGAGAATGATCCATACCTGGGTCCAACTTTCATGAGAACGCGTCCAGATATGAAAAATCGTTTGTTTCGCTGCTCATATTATTTCGCTATTTAATTGTATGTTTTGGGCAGTAAACGAATAAATAATGGAATTCAATTGAATCTTCAGAGTTTATATCCCGTACTGACCCATTCGGTAATGTATATGTGTAACAAATGTGTGGAAATTATCAACTGCGTTGTCAAATTTTGAAAATTTTAGTTTTCATTCGCGAGTTGCACGATTCTAGAATACACAGTTCCGTTTGGGGGAAATGTTTTGTTTACCCTTGCCGACCGATTCAAAATCTGTCTTCTGCTCATATCAATAATCCAAGTTAGCCGTGTTTTGGAAGAAGAAAATGTTTTTTAAAAACATGGTATTTTTTTTCTATATAACGCTGGTTGGTAGGGCTGCTACATGTACCTTGGTAATAGATTAACAAATCGGACAGATGTTTTTCTTGATGGGTGTTCGATATAATATAAGGATTAGTGCATGTCTTGTCGTTGCCTACGCCCATTTTGTGCCCAGTGAGGTGGTGTAGTTCCCTCCGCTTCGTGGCGGGAACTACACCACCTCACTGGGCACTATATGGGCATAGTCAACTCTAAGCCATGCACTATTCCTTAAATGGACCTTTGATGTCCACGTATTCATTTATCAGGTAATAAAAATCATCTTCAGCAACATTTTAATTAATGAAGCACTGTGTTGTATCCGTGTTTCATTAACTGCTAGAGTGCTGGAAGCCCACATTTGGGCTTTATTTTGAAGTGCCGGTACCCGCAATTTAAAGGCTTCATATTTTGTGAATGTGCTTCATATTATCTTTGAAGTGATATTATTTTATCTGTTAGGACTTGCCTTGTTACAATTCATGGGAGAGTGCCTATACGCACTCTCCCATAAAATGTAACAAGGCAAAGATACATAAAGAAATTTTCAGGACCAAAAATAACCTAGTACTTAACCAGTTAATTAAATTTTTGATGATTATTCCTATAATTAGTTTTAACAATCTAACATTGTTGCGTCTGTGGGAATACTCACCAGTCCACGGCGGCCGTACTGTATAACTTGTTTGATAGAGCTCATCAAATTCTGCCTAACAAAATAAAATAGAAAGAATGCTGTACTGATAGGGATTAACAAACTCAATAATCCCACATTAAGTTCCTCAAAAGGTTATGCAAAATTTTCTAAGATTTTTTGGATCTTAACTTACCCACCCCACCCCACCACCAGGGCTTTCATTGTAGAACCGTTGCCAGGCTGATCAATAGGCCAGGTAAAAGAGGACACCAGGCCTGATTTGTACTGTTCAGTGCTGACTTTGCAGATTACATGAAGATTAATTTAAAGTAAACTGTGGTAGATGCATTTTCCGGCTTGCGTCTTGTCTGAACAGATTGACGACCAGGTGAGAAATGTTTTGAGGCTGATTACCAGGCCTGGGCTGATAGGCCTGGTGAAAATGCAAGCCTGGCACCCCAACCCCAACAGAATAAATAAAAATTAGGCTGAAAAAAAATTTAAATGAAAATGATCAAATCAAAGTCTTAATAAAATTCAAAAATCATGGCCATTCAGACCAGGTCACACAAATTCATATTTTTTATGAAGTCAAGAGCTATTCAGATGACATACTTATTATTTCAATAAATTATATATTTTTTGTGCTTTTTACGCGATAAAACTAATGAAAATTGGACAAAAACACGTTCTGGAAAGGATTTCCTCGATAACAACAATGTTATGCGTGTGACGTCATCGCGCCCTGGATTTTGCAGTCGAGCAACTTTGCACTGAAACTGACGGGCATCCCCATTTTCAAATCTATTTCCGCGAGAAGTGGCTAGAACAATCGAAAAAATAATATTTCAGGGGGTTAAATGAGATACCAAATTATATTATTCCGGATGTTATATGTTTTTAAAATTTCATTTTATAGGGGGGAAAAAATCCTCAAAATCTTTGAAAAATCGAAAAAAATAGAAATAATTGGTGTAGAAAAATGTAACACCTATCACTTTGTTGCACAAAGCCTCCAGAGGTCAAATGTGAAGACATTCCCGCCGTAAGTGATGTCATCTCTCGCGGAAATCCGAAAATGTCAAGGCCCCCAAAAACAGCTGACTGGAAAAACACGGTCACAAAACGCCATTTTGTCACTGAACGTCAACTCGCAATGTTCGAGTGGTAATTTCTCCAAAAATATCGCACTGCTGTCAATAATACTTGACCATGTTATTAAAAGATGTTTTATTAACATAATGACACAAGTAAGGGTGATGAATTGTTTCTATTTTTATAATTTTGATTTAATCTTACTTTCAATTCAGAACATTGAACATTTTTTGCCGTGACAACAGAAAAAGTCACGTGACTAAAATCCCTATTAGCAGAGCAGCATACTTGGGTAAGTTAATTAGTTATTGTAGAATTGCATTCTATTTTAATATAGGAATGACATTTCATATATAGCCCCTTAAGCAATGATGAATGCAGAAATGCATTCATCGTCCTGGAAAATATTTCAGAAAAACGGTTGGTTATTGCTAATAGTAATATAGATCTATGTTGTGTCTGTGGGGATCTTTGTTGGTCTATGCGGTAATTCGATGCAACAGTGTTTGAACTGATTTTCGAGGAATACCTCGGTCCACATACAGTGCATTCTTCATTTTGAGAACGACTAACTGCTTTCACTTGCAGAATCTGTGTTCACGTTTACTTATCTCTGTGGTAGATCTATATGTTAAGTTGTTAACTTGGTATTCCATTTCCAGCTGATGCTATAGTGAAAGCAGTACATGTACATGATTTTCTCACGTGGAAAACAAACCGGGAAAATATTGATAAGAAACTGGAGTACACGAATAGACACAAACAGTTGGAAAAATTACTGACCATTAACGCGATTGATATCCGGTGCTGGAAAAAACGATGAGCACAAGAGATACGGTCATTTCAGGGACAGTACTTGTGGACAATACTGGTCTTCTATTTTAGCCTTTGGGCAAACCTTAAATGCCAAAAAACTTCGGCGAAGTGTCTTTTTCAAAATGTTATGTTTCGGCGAACTGGAAAAGTCCAGGATCCGTCATGGTGTTGCAGGAAAAAAGTAAAAGACTGGATAATTAAAGGACTTTCTGGATAATAGGAGACAGCGAGTATTGTGAAGGAACCCCAACTGTGAATGAAAAAAGTAACCAACGGTATACCTCAAGGTAGTGGCCTCGGACCAATTTATTTAGTTTAAATGATATTTATTTAAGGAATATGCTGTATGTTACAGAACTGAATACCGGAAGAGTAACAGTGCTACCGCAATAGCTCAAAATATAACACACATTAACAGTAATCAGATTGTCGAATGATGAAGGGACTTTACAGGAAGCTTGTAGTTGTACCGTATGTAAATCATCACCCGAAGTCATGCATACACTTACTCAAAAAGGTGGTATAGACCATATGGATTCACACATGGACTCACAGTGACATCGCCCCCCCCCCCCCTGGAGGCCAGGGCCAGTGGTCAATCGCCATGTTCATTTGGTTTTGAGGTAAGTCATCGTCCCCCCCCCCCCAGAAACCACGTCAGTCTGTCCCACCCTCGCACACACACTGAGGGTCCGCCAGAAATCCAAAGAATGTGAGCAAATGATTGTGGTACAATCACACATCACCTGATAACACCGTACCCAACATACTCTTGTAGCTGCAAGTGCACAGATGCGATGCCCAGACTGGACACAAGACTGAAGATACGACTGTGAGCAATTCCGATCGTAGAAAATGACCGCCAGAGAGCGATGGGTGACATTGCTTAAACCTAGCATGTAAATGAAAAATTGATGTGGAAAGAAAATATAAAAGGAGGAGTTTAGAAATAAAAAAAAATATACAATAAGATGCCTTCATTTTCAAGAGATGGTAAACAGTGTATGCACGTTTAATAAGGATAAAAACTGTTACAACCCCGATATAGCCTCGGCGCTGCTGACGCCTGAATAAGGTGAAGAAAGCAAGTTATAAGAGGAAGTATGGGTAATTTCAACCGGCTAGACACGTATAGAGATCGTTGAAGGTAAGTCGGTGAGCTGTAGTCATTGGCGGGCACTTGATAAGATGAACTCGTGCACCACTTCAAAAACAAGATGGTTCTCCTGATTATTCAAGAATTCGGAGCCAAAAAGAAGTGTCGATATATCTAGAGTAAATGGGAGTAAAGTAAACTGGTATTATTATTTCGAACACCTGAGAAGATTGGGCAGTGCCAGAGAAAATGCTCTGGTGTATCGCTCTCCCCACACTGCCAGGAAGGGGTGTGTAACAGGTGATTATCGTATAAATGAGAATTAAGGCCACTACAACGTAGTCGTAACCTGCAAGGATATATTTGAGCTGTGCGAGATTTCACCCGTTGTAAAACACGGGTGGTGATTTCCAGCATTTAAAAAAGTCTTGAAATGGATCAGAAATGAGTTCACGCGGACAGATAAGGGCATGTTGCTCCATTGGTCTGTAACGTTGGGAATAAAAGCCGGCTGATACAACTACGCCCGACAAAATAGAACTCAGTGGTTATGATATGCCGCAGATTTAGGGATAGATTTGATGATGAGACGAGCGGCGGAACTTTGTTTGCAATATATGGGAAGGGGGGGGGGGGGGGGGGGCATAGGATGATACATTTTGAAAAACTGTATTAACTTATGTTTGCGATGTCTTTCTTGTAGAGAATCCCAACAGGTTTCAGAATAAAGTAGAGACTTACTACAACTGACAGTGTCCCCAGTAATGATTCTCGCCGCTGTAATCTGTATTTTTTCTAGCTCGGCGACTTTAGCTGCCAAACAATTTTCCCAGACAGCATCAGCCTATTCCAGTAAAGGCCTAACGGAGGCAAAGTATATTTTTTCCAAAACGCTGCGATCGAGATTGAATTTCTGCTTCCTAAGTATGTCTATGCAAGACCAGGCTTTTGAGCAGAAGTAGTTGTCGGAAACTGGGCTTTGTCACTGCTGGAAGAAATAGATTCATGCCGCGTATTCAGCCAAAACTCAAGGAGGGTTGCCTGAATCTGTGTGTGAACGTATGT
Organism: Pictodentalium vernedei; assembly: GCA_031216915.1. Classification (NCBI taxonomy): domain Eukaryota; kingdom Metazoa; phylum Mollusca; class Scaphopoda; order Dentaliida; family Dentaliidae; genus Pictodentalium; species Pictodentalium vernedei. The sequence continues at coordinate 293,497,905 of CM062290.1, forward strand.
CTCACCGTGACGAACCCACCCGTTCCACTTTTGTTGGGGTGGTTCTTTTCCTCGAAAAGCATAAATCAACAGGGGTTCACTGAAAACAACAATTTGAATACATATATAAAGAAAATAAGCATGATAATTTGTGACTTACATGGAATCCAAAAGAATAAGAAAACAAAACGTCAATCACCCCCTACCCACACAGTTTTTGAGTCACTTGCGGGCCCGCGTTCTCTGTTGTCGCTGGTTTTTCCTCCTTTTCGCTGGTATTTGCTCCTTGGTTGCTTCTTCACTTCACCCTTACACTGCCGTCGCACGGCCACTAACGTACTGTCACTTTATCGGGACGCCTTTCCTCCAACAAGTGACGGGATGTCACTCTACCACTGCTGTCGCACCGTCATTAGCTTATTGTCACTTTACTTGACACTTTTCACACAAGCAGTCGCCACCAATGGGGTTGCACTCTCCCTTACGTTTGTCTCAGGATAATGTTCATACAGGCAACTCTGCCTACGTATGGCTTGCCTTCTAAAACAGGTAATGCCGTTTACCTGAATGCATATAGCTCCCTGAGCTCGTACTTCGTATTTCTGCTCCTATTCTCATATATGGTCACCGACTTGGCCCAAGACTGCTCCTATTCTAAATATGAGCTCTGTGGCACCCCTACATCACAACGTGCCTATACTTTCGAACCGATGCGGCACCTCCTCTAACCTATAGCATGGGACATCCCCATCTACGCGCAATCGGCCGCTTAGATCTATCTTAAATTAATATTCGCTTTAAAGTTCCGAATTTTGGTATCTCCGTGACATTCGGTGACAGGATAGATGCGTAATATGAGTGTGTGTCCAGAACATGTGTGATGCACTGTTTTCCAATAGTTACATATTAACTGGCCATAATTACCCAGATAATGATTGCAGGAGAATATTCCTTTGATCAGTTATCAGATAGCCCATGTGGCTTTTCAACATATGCGCCATAATGGACATTAAATTTCATACTTAGTTACCAGCAACTGAATATTGCTGGTCTGTTTGAGTGACAAATCGGTTTTCGGGGTCCGTTATATAAACGCACATTCTTATATCTTGGCCCGAACGAAAAAGTTATCAAAGATATATACAATTTTATACAACAAAATCGCGACTTTTAGCTATCACCTTGACAGTGGTCAATGTGGTCGTTCCATGTACACTGTGATATTTAATATTCCCCCTAAATGTTTATGATTAGCGACATCAGATATCTGTGTATCGCCTAAGAATAATGGTGGGTGGGCAGTGGGGGTTACTTTCACGTGATATAAGCGACCTATCCAAAATGTACGATTTCAAGAACAACAGTAGTTCACCTGATACACCAGTTCTCTTTAGCTCGTGAATTAGACCAACATCCCACAGCTTGTCGAAAGCCTTACTGACATCACAGAAGACCACCCTAACTTCTTTGCCTTCATCAAAAGCTCGACAGAATTCATCGCATATGTCGGTCAGTTGGAGCACAGCTGAATTGCCGGATTTAAAACCTGACTGGAATTGACTAAGAATATTGTTGTCAATGAGAAACTACCACAAGCGTTTGAAAACACATTTTCCCAATATTTTGCCTGCACAGCTAATCAGTGACAACGGGTGATAATTAGTAACTGAATTTGAGGGCTGTTTTTTCAAAATTGGGCAGACATTGGTTGGTTTCCACAGTGAAGTAAAGTGTGAGTTATTCAAAAGCACATAAAATAAGACTGAAAGAGGCTCACACAGGGAGGTTTTGCATTCTTTGAGAAGACGCGGATTTACACGATCGGGGCCAGATGCCTTAAGGTCTGTTTATACTGAGCGCGAACGCGAGCACAAACACGACCGCGAACACGACGTTCGCATTAGCTTGATCCATTAAGGTTTCAATGGAGTCATTCAAACTCAATGCGAACGCGACCAGACTTTTGTTCGCGTAGAAAATCGCGGCAATTGCCCCCCATAGCAAAATTTTCAAGAAAGGATCGCGTGAACAAATGTTATAAACTAATCAGTGGCGAATCTCAGATAAAAACTAATATAACCTTATGCATTGTGTTTTTTTCCCTTTAAGACTAATTTAATGAAACGAAAAACTTACTTGAAGCAGATAGCAAGTCTTTCGCTTGAAGGAATTGCCTTCTGCAAGTTTGTGTCTTTCTTTCGTATGTCCCCTTCTATCAATCCTAGAACGTAGTCGAATTTATCCTCTGGCATTCTGAAGTATTGTTCGAACTTGTGTGCATGGAAATGAACTTCCTGTACAAAATGATGGAATTCGCCATACATAGGACGTCTCTGGAAACAGGATGCACAGAAAAACGACCGTGTCTCCTTCCTTTCCTCCTCTTTAGCAGCAAGTATAACCTCAAGATGTCGCCCAGGTCGCTATCGGTTGAAGTATACTCTTCCATGGTTTCATGAATGAAGAAAACTTTGATCTAATTTTATAAGTCACTTTCGCGACTTTCCGCATGACTTGCCGCATTCAGTTAGAGCGACAGTTCGCGCAGAAAGTTGCCGTGGTCGCGTTCGTGGTCGCGCTCAGTATACACCGACCTTTCGACACCTTTGTCCACTTCATTGCTTCGTATATTTCACTACAATGTAGAGTGATGCTATCAACAACTTGTGAAGCCTGGGATGCTGAATCGGGAAGGGAGGCTTTCGAGTCGTCAACTGTTGAGATATAACAGAAGTATTCTTTGAACACTTCTGCTTTCTCAGCACTTGAGGAATATACTTTATTTAAATGCACAAAGGAATTCCTACCGCTTTACTGCCACTGATAAGTGTTTTTAAGGTCTTCTACCACAGAGATGAGTAGTGGTTGTGCGGTTTTATTTTTCTTGTTTCGGTTCGGTTTTTTAAAAAAAACTTGGTTTATAGGTCGGTTTTCGGTTTTTTATAGTACATGTAAGACATCTGCAGTTTCCAACAGAAACTATGTAGTGTCAATATAATGCCAGTACTGTCATATTTTCAATGATGACTTAATTGGCAGTGACTAGCATTTGTGCTAAGTGTATAAATGGCAGGCATTATCAAAACAAAAAAACATCAGACAAAACAGGTTTCTGGAAGCGGACAGGATAGTGTAGTAATAACTCGCATACTAAACATTGTTGGAAACCTCATAACTTACGTTTGAATTTTGGCACTAACAGGCTGAAAGCACATAACAATGACTGAAACTCAAGGTTGTGTACTGCGAAGATTAGCTTCAGTGCCGACATTGATGGCCTGATTCAAGTTCGACATCGAATCGGGAATCGGCTTTCTGGTTCGTATACTATTGAATAGGTAAATCATGCTATTTTCACGAAGGGACGATTGCAAACAAATGAAAGAATACACTACGGCCGTCGTGAACTGGTCACTTTCCACGGGTGGGCAATATTTCCACGGACGCAATAATATTGAGATTCCAAACGCTAATTAAAGGAATAATCATCACAAATTTAATTAATGAAGCACCGGGTACAACCCTCTGCTTCGTTAACTGGTTGAGTGCTAGATTATTTTGGGACATAGGAATTTATTCCACAAATTTTTCTTCATTACAAATTATTGAAGAGTGCCTATTGGCACTCTTCAATAATTTGTCATGAAGTAAATCTACACAAACAAAAAATATTCGCTTCTGCAGCTGAAGATGAAACATAATCAATAATTTGAGGCCTTTAGCATGGTACCCTCACTTTTCACGAAAGCCCTGATAGTGGCTTCCAGCACTCTACCAGTTAATTAAAATTTCGTTGATGGTGATTTTTGTTACCCTGTAAATGCATGTGTGAACATCAATGCCCATGCGTGGATCACGACCAGTCCACAGCTACTCCTTAGTTTCCTGTTGCATTTTTGGTTCATTTAAATATCGACATGCCTGTCTGGCCTACAAGTTACATTATTGGATGATACTTAAAAAAGTGAAGCGTGGGAACTCCACATTTTTGTTACCCGGTAAACGCATGTGTGAACATCACTGCCCACGCGTGGATCACGACCAGTCCACGGCTACTGTACCTTAGTTTCCTGTTGCGTTTTTGGTTCATTTAAATATCGACATGCCTGTCTGGCCTACAAGTTACATTATTGGATGATACTTAAAAGTGAAGCGTGGGAACTCCACATTTTTGTTACCCGGTAAACGCATGTGTGAACATCACTGCCCACGCGTGGATCACGACCAGTCCACGGCTACTGTACATTAGTTTCCTGTTGCGTTTTTGGTTCATTTAAATATTGACATGCCTGTCTGGCCTGCAAGTTCCATTATTAGATGATACTTTAAAGTGGGAACTCCACATACCCCTTTATAAGTAGTGCTGTAGCAAATGAACTTGTGACCTCTGCACTCGGGTACTCATGCTATCTGTGGCTCGCGCTTGCCATCAGGATACGCACGGTCTTTATGTAATTTGGAAAAATAAGAGAGTTCATGAAAATTACTTACTTTTTCGATTCCATTAGGATTATGTCGGAGTGACATCTGACCCCCGATTCGATTTGAGGACAGAAATTCAGATTCGTAGATCCTAACTCAAGCAAGACAAGTAGGCAGACTCAAAACCAATTTTTTTAGAATGCATTGACGATTGTTTAAGTTGGTTTTCAAACGGGATTAAGATATAACTGCAGACTCGTACACCAAACATGGTTTCTTTTGGGTGTTCGTGCTGAGGATAAACAAATCATAATGAATTGACAACTAAGGGCCACAACCCTTATAACAAAATCAGACAAAAACCTCTTCCGAGCAACAACAAAAAATGTGTTTGCGTTATCGTGCTCATGCGTTAACAATCACAACAAAAATCATTAAAATTTGGAGTAATTTGAATGTCAATGTGTGAGAACCCCTCCCTGTATGGTTCAAATTAATGAAAGTGTGTTGCACAACACATCTATACAGTAGTCCATGATGAAATTTCTATGCGGATTACCATTGGTTTCCGTATGAAAAAACTGCTCAACCCTTTCAGAAGCAAGTGATAGGTCCATGTACACCAGGTACCAAACAGTCTAAACAGTACTAATATTGATACTGGGAATAAACAACACTTGTTACACAGCAGAAGTATCGTAACAGTTGGGTAGTGGAATCGATTCTACATTCGGTTCGGTTTCGAAACAGTTTCCCTGATTCGATTTCAAGATTCGATTCAAGCGAAACATCTCGATTTACCTCGTCATATTCTATACATATCACATAATACATGTGACGTCATGTTTGATGTATTCGACTATTTTGTTACGCCTGGTCCTGTCCTATACACATCACATAATACATGTCATGTTTGATGTATTTGACTATCTTGATAGCCTGGTCCTATTCTATACATATCACATAACATGTCATGTTTGATGTATTCGACTATTTTGAAATGTCTGATCCTGTCCTATACATATCACATAATACACGTCATGTTTGATGTATTCGACTATTTTGTTACGCCTGGTCCTGTCCTATACACATCACATAATACATGTCATGTTTGATGTATTCGACTATCTCGATAGCCTGTTCCTATTCTATACATATCACATAATACATGTCATGTTTGATGTATTCGACTATTTTGAAATGTCTGATCCTGTCCTATACATATCACATAATACACGTCATGTTTGATGTATTCGACTATCTCGATAGCCTGGTCCTATTCTATACATATCACATAATACACGTCGTGTTTGATGTATACGACTATCTTGATACGCCTGGTCCTATCCTATACATACAGTACGTGGAGAGTGTACATGTATTATCATTAAATCACCCGCAGAGTGGAGATTCCACATGAGGAATAATTGCAAATTTGTTGCAAAGCATAACAAGCACCAGCAAAGTTTCAGCCAATGGTTTAACCCGGAGGTCCATTGACTGAAACATTGCTTGTGTTTTTTGTCGATATGTACAAAATTTGAAAGTTATAGCTTGGGTGATAACTCCACTCTGTGGGTGATTTAGTTACAATCCACTCTCCACGTTCTATATCACATAATACATGTCATGTTTAATGTATTCGACTATCTTGATACGCCTGGTCCTATTCTATACATTTCACCAAGTCACATAATACACGTCATGTTTGATGTATCCGACTATCTTCATAACCCTGGTCCTATTCTATACATATCACTCAATACATGTCTTGTTTGATGTATCCGACTATCTCGATACATGTAGCCTGGTCCTATCCTATACACATCACATAATACACGTCATGTTTGATATATTCGACTGTCTTGATACGCCTGGTCCTATACTATACATATCACATAATACACGTCATGTTTGATGTATTCGACTCTCTTCATATGCCTGGTCCTATTCTATACAGTTCACCATATTACATAATACACGTCATGTTTGATGTATCCGACTATCTCCATAAGCCTGGTCCTATTCTATACATATCACTTAATACGTGTCTTGTTTGATGTATCCGACTCTCTTGATAAGCCTGGTCCCATTCTATACATACAGTTAAAACTAGAGAAGTCCTGTCATAAAATGCGCACAAATAGCACGTTGATCTGCGTGTTAATGTACGCATTGTGGCCATAGTAAAGCTATCAAATTCTGCACATATGGCCTGTGCACAAGCAATCTTTCAAGCAATGGGCCTCCGGGTAACCCAGAGGTCCATTGGCAGAAACATTGCATGTGTTTGCTATGAGTAACCAGGAGAACCAGCCGTGCTTTGGATGCCATTTGATATGGCAATTGCGCGCAATTAAGCCTAGATAAGCGCACTATTCGTGACAGGACTTCTAGTTTTAACCGTATCACTTAATACACGTCATGTTTGATGTTTCCGACCCTCTTTATACTGGTGTTGTGCGGTTTTATTTTTCTTGTTTCGGTTCGGTTTCTTTAAAAAACACTTGGTTTATAGGTCGGTTTTCGGTTTTTAATAGTAAGACATCTGCAGTTTCCAACAGAAACTATGTAGTGTCAATATAATGCCCATACTGTCATATTTTCAATGATGATTTAATTGGCAGTGACTGGCATTTGTGCTAAGTGTATAAATGGCAGGCATTATCAAAACAAAAAAAATATAAAAAAAAATAAAATGTAACAGTGTTCACAGAATATCACCACTTACCAATTCTAGGCACATGTCCCCCCCCCCCCCCCCCACACCTCTGGTCTTTAAGTTCAGGCATAAGAGAGTCTATGATGAATTGATATTAACACATGGGTGTGAAAAGAGCTAATTCACAATTTCCCAGGGCTCTGTTCAGAGTTCACTCCTGGGTGGGGCCCTGGGCAGCCTAGCAAAGTGACCCTACCAGGCATTGCAAATAATAACAAGCGTTGCCAAGTGGGTCACCCAGACACCCATCCTAACAAATTTGACAATGAACTGATGACTCTTTTCAATACCCCCCCCCCCCCCCACCCCATACACACACAGTGGTGACTAGTGCCACCACCCGCCCTAGTAAAATAATCAGCAATCATTTCATGTCAGCCTGGAATGGGAAAGTCATATTGTTTGTAGCTGGGTGGGCTTCAAAACGAACCACTTTACCAAATACCTATTCTCTTTCCTCCCCCCCCCCCCCCCCCCCCCCCCCCCGCCCCACCTCGCGCACGCAATGGTTTTAGCTCAACGGAACTGATTTCACAAATTCACTGGTGTACTGTTATATATTATAACTTTTTTGCGTTTGCCTCTTGCCATTCCAATTTCTACCGCTGATTTGTTCCTTTGATTGGCCCCTATAAAGTTGTGTGGGAATGCAACCATGGCACGTTGACAGCGATATTACAGAACGCAGCTTTTTCCCATGGATATGGACGATTCTGTCTTGGGACGTTTCGGTTCAAGACGTTTTAGCCTTCATATATTGAACTAAATAGAATAAGAACTTGCGGTTTCGTGTTTTTAGTGGGCTGAAGCCTTCAGGACAAATCGTCTTGGGTCGGAACGTCCCAAGACTGAATTGCAGTAAAACCTCTTCCCAGATAACTTCATCATAAGCACATCAAGGGAGGCAACAGGCTACATCCGAAACACGTGGTGGGGCAACCCGTGACAAATGTTATTTTCGAATACGACAATGAAATGCCAAGACCTTTTTCTGATATGATATTATTCCCTGTTCAACAGATTGTAGATAAGTAATTTTAATTAAACTGATCGACTATGTCATACAAACCTGTTCAAAAACGAAGCCAAGTGCGCAAGGTATTTCCTGTAATCAGTGAAATGTAGGCGTGTTGGCTGTCTGTTTTGTCATTCTCACAGAAAACACAACCCATTTTTACGTCGACGATGTGTGATTGACAACTTGTCATACATCATTCTCGAGTGATCTGGACATACTGAAGTGGCCCCTTTAGTTTACACCCAGAATGTGGCGTGCATTGATGACACTGTTATTTCCTGACAAAGCTTGACATTTCAGACATTGTTAGTGCAAACTGAATAAAGAAAACATCTCCTCCTGACATTTTAGGAAAAAACAGAAACCGTACTCATTTACCAGTTACACGGTTTCGGTTTTCAAGCAAAACCGAAACCGACTTATAAAACCGGTTAACCGTACAACACTAGAGTAGTAGAGATGAGGGGGTCTCGTTGCTCCGTAGTGGGGTCTGAATTTTGGATAAATATGAAGCTTTGGCCTTCCTAGTCTTGCGACGCTAAAATTAGTATGTTAGTTGGCTTAATTATTTAGTTTCAGTGGCATTCTGTCCCTGTGATATTTTTAGGTAGACCCAATTTATATCTGTGCTGGGAAAGCTAGAATATCAAGAAATAGCCCAAATCCCATATTTACGTCTCATCAGCAATATGCCAGTATACTTAGACAACATATCAGCGAATGGCCCTATTTTCACAACAGATTCTAACCAATTTTTAGGTATTGACCAGTATCTATCATAACTTTGAATGTGGATTACTCGCCACAAACAGTGATTCACGAAATTAGGCAACTTCAGTTTATGAAAAATTATATTCGTAATTCTTCACAGAATTACACCTGACCACATATATTCTGAAAATGGTAGATATATTTTTCACCAACCTACCTGGTTTTTAGGACGTTTTAGGGCGTATTTTAATCATACGAGTGCATTTTGTAAGTCACAACTTTTCCTGGTTGTCCCGGTTTCGAAGCTCGCGTTTCATTCTGGTCCACTTCATTTCATTCGTAATAAATATTTCTCACACAATCGTTCTTAAACTTCATACTTTTCGGGTTCGGTAAACATCCAGTTTTCATGTACGATCGCCGTTCTAGGCTGTCATGCATTTTCATTGTGTCTATTTAATCCGAATGCTCATCAAAAACATGTGTAAATTTCTACTATTTACAAAATCCAAACTCACGCTTCGCTACTGGAATCGGTAGTTCTAAAATGAGTCCGCAGGTAGAAAAAGAGACCGTAAGAGTCCGTAAGAGACCGCAAGTAAACTATGGGGGTTAATGTTCTGAAATGAATGGTTTCTGGTTCTTTGGGTTACAAATAATACACATCCGAAATTTGGTATCGATATTTCAACTTTAACCCCTAAAATTTCCCTATTAATGTATAGCGCGTTTTCAAACTTACCGACTCATTTTTCGCAAGACGGGCCAAAGAGTCCGCAAATGAACTACTAGTCATACAAATATCAAATGAACGGTTTCTGGTTGTAAACAGTACAAATAATACATATCCGAAGTTTGGTGTTGATATTTCAACGTTAACCCCTAAAATTTCACTATTATTGTATAGCGCGTTTTCAAACTTACAGACTCATTTTCGCAAGATGGGCCAAAGAGTCCGCAAATGAACTACTAGTCATACAAATATCAAATGAACGGTTTCTTATTGAAAACAGTATAAATAATACATATCCGAAGTTTGGTGTTGATATTTCAACGTTAACCCCTAAAATTTCACTATTAATATTTTGCGCGTTCACAAACTTACCGACTCATTTTTCGCAAGACGGGCCAAAGAGTCCGCAAATGAACTACTAGTCATACAAATATCAAATGAGCGGTTTCTGGTTGAAAACAGTACAAATAATACATATCCGAAGTTTGGTGTTGATATTTCAACGTTAACCCCTAAAATTTCACTAGTATTGTATAGCGCGTTTTCAAACTTACAGACTCATTTTCGCAAGATGGGCCAAAGAGTCCGCAAATGAACTACTAGTCATACAAATATCAATGAACGGCTTCTTATTGAAAACAGTATAAATAATACATATCCGAAGTTTGGTGTTGATATTTCAACGTTAACCCCTAAAATTTCACTATTAATGTATAGCGCGTTTTCAAACTTATGAACTCATTTTTCGCAAGATGGGCCAAAGAGTCCGCAAATGAACTACTAGTCATACAAATATCAAATGAACGGTTTCTGGTTGAAAACAGTATAAATAATACATATCCGAAGTTTGGTGTTGATATTTCAACGTTAACCCCTAAAATTTCACTATTATTGTATAGCGCGTTTTCAAACTTACGGACTCATTTTTCGCAAGATGGGCCAAAGAGTCCGCAAATGAACTACTAGTCATACAAATATCAAATGAACGGTTTCTGGTTGAAAACAGTATAAATAATACATATCCGAAGTTTGGTGTTGATATTTCAACGTTAACCCCTAAAATTTCACTATTATTGTATAGCGCGTTTTCAAACTTACGGACTCATTTTTCGCAAGATGGGCCAAAGAGTCCGCAAATGAACTACTAGTCATACAAATATCAAATGAACGGTTTCTTATTGAAAACAGTATAAATAATACATATCCGAAGATTGGTGTTGATATTTCAACGTTAACCCCTAAAATTTCACTATTAATGTATAGCGCGTTTTCAAACTTATGAACTCATTTTTCGCAAGATGGGCCAAAGAGTCCGCAAATGAACTAATAGTCATACAAATATCAAATGAACGGTTTCTTATTGAAAACAGTATAAATAATACATATCCGAAGTTTGGTGTTGATATTTCAACGTTAACCCCTAAAATTTCACTATTAATGTATAGCGCGTTTTCAAACTTATGAACTCATTTTTCGCAAGATGGGCCAAAGAGTCCGCAAATGAACTACTAGTCATAAAAATATCAAATGAACGGTTTCTTATTGAAAACAGTATAAATAATATCCTAATAATCACAAACAACATGCCACACAAATAACGGTGATTTTAATTTACCGATCAAACAATTCAGTAGCCATAACGATCACACTTATAGGCTTGGACACATGGACAGCGGTACCTTTTGATATCTGAGCTAGGGATCATTGAATTATCATCTACAGTTATTTTTGCGGACTCTTTGTCCCGTGTTGCTAGAAATGAGTCCGAAATTTTCAATACGAAGTATACAATAATAGTGAAATTTGGGATTTCTAACTTCAAAACCCAATGAGTATTTAGTATGACACGGATATAAAGATTATTGACGAATTAAGATTAAGTGTGAGTATGTACTTGAACGGTATTAACTGCACTCTTGAAACCCTCTGATAAATTTGTAATGGGAAACCAGTCATCAGAGCTAGCGATAATCCAATATAATTTTGACACCTACTTAATTGTTAATTCGACCAGTGGTTTTCTTCCGGTATCTCTGTTTGAAAACGAGTAAGGGTAAGTTTGTGAAAGCGCAAAACATTAATAGTGAAATTTTAGGGGTTAACGTTGAAATATCAACACCAAACTTCGGATATGTATTAATTATACTGTTTTCAATCAGAAACCGTTCATTTGATATTTTTATGACTAGTAGTTCATTTGCGGACTCTTTGGCCCATCTTGCGAAAAATGAGTCCGTAAGTTTGAAAACGCGCTATACAATAATAGTGAAATTTTAGGGGTTAACGTTGAAATATCAACACCAAACTTCGGATATGTATTATTTATACTGTTTTCAATAAGAAACCGTTCATTTGATATTTGTATGACTAGTAGTTCATTTGCGGACTCTTTGGTCCATCTTGCGAAAAATGAGTCGGTAAGTTTGTGAACGCGCAAAATATTAATTGTGAAATTTTAGGGGTTAACGTTGAAATATCAACACCAAACTTCGGATATGTATTAATTATACTGTTTTCAATCAGAAACCGTTCATTTGATATTTTTATGACTAGTAGTTCATTTGCGGACTCTTTGGCCCATCTTGCGAAAAATGAGTCCGTAAGTTTGAAAACGCGCTATACAATAATAGTGAAATTTTAGGGGTTAACGTTGAAATATCAACACCAAACTTCGGATATGTATTATTTATACTGTTTTCAACCAGAAACCGTTCATTTGATATTTGTATGACTAGTAGTTCATTTGCGGACTCTTTGGCCCGTCTTGCGAAAAATGAGTTCATAAGTTTGAAAAGGCGCTATACATTAATAGTGAAATTTTAGGGGTTAACGTTGAAATATCAACACCAAACTTCGGATATGTATTATTTATACTGTTTTCAATAAGAAACCGTTCATTTGATATTTGTATGACTAGTAGTTCATTTGCGGACTCTTTGGCCCATCTTGCGAAAATGAGTCTGTAAGTTTGAAAACGCGCTATACAATAATAGTGAAAATTTAGGGGTTAACGTTGAAATATCAACACCAAACTTCGGATATGTATTATTTATACTGTTTTCAACCAGAAACCGTTCATTTGATATTTGTATGACTAGTAGTTCATTTGCGGACTCTTTGGCCCGTCTTGCGAAAAATGAGTCGGTAAGTTTGTGAACGCGCAAAATATTAATAGTGAAATTTTAGGGGTTAACGTTGAAATATCAACACCAAACTTCGGATATGTATTAATTATACTGTTTTCAATCAGAAACCGTTCATTTGATATTTTTATGACTAGTAGTTCATTTGCGGACTCTTTGGCCCATCTTGCGAAAAATGAGTCCGTAAGTTTGAAAAAACGCTATACATTAATAGTGAAATTTTAGGGGTTAACGTTGAAATATCAACACCAAACTTCGGATATGTATTATTTGTACTGTTTTCAACCAGAAACCGTTCATTTGATATTTGTATGACTAGTAGTTCATTTGCGGACTCTTTGGCCCGTCTTGCGAAAAATGAGTCGGTAAGTTTGTGAACGCGCAAAATATTAATAGTGAAATTTTAGGGGTTAACGTTGAAATATCAACACCAAACTTCGGATATGTATTAATTATACTGTTTTCAATCAGAAACCGTTCATTTGATATTTTTATGACTAGTAGTTCATTTGCGGACTCTTTGGCCCATCTTGCGAAAAATGAGTCCGTAAGTTTGAAAAAACGCTATACATTAATAGTGAAATTTTAGGGGTTAACGTTGAAATATCAACACCAAACTTCGGATATGTATTATTTGTACTGTTTTCAACCAGAAACCGTTCATTTGATATTTGTATGACTAGTAGTTCATTTGCGGACTCTTTGGCCCGTCTTGCGAAAAATGAGTCGGTAAGTTTGTGAACGCGCAAAATATTAATAGTGAAATTATAGGGGTTAACGTTGAAATATCAACACCAAACTTCGGATATGTATTATTTGTAACCCAAAGAACCAGAAACCATTCATTTCAGAACATTAACCCCCATAGTTTACTTGCGGTCTCTTACGGACTCTTACGGTCTCTTTTTCTACCTGCGGACTCATTTTAGTACTACCCACTGGAATGCATCTTGGGAAAAGTTGTGATATCTCGATTCTGATTGGTCGAAGCCTGCCCGGGTGAGTATAAAAGGGCTCCCCTCGGGAAATCATGGCTCGATCCTCATCGTCATAAATTTCCATTCACACCTCTGACTTCAGAGTGAGAAGTACCAATTGGACATGGATTTCCTGCCTGAAAAAATCAAAAACACCTTGCTGGTGCTGGATGCCAGCTCACTTCTCAACTGGAATGTCCAAGTTGAGAGTGACTGCGTCCAGCTTACCATTAAGTACTACGAGACAAAGCCCACCTCGGGGAGTGGTAGCACCTTTCGCGGGCCAACCCGCACTGGTCCACCTCAGAGGAAGGGAAAGGAGACTACCACCTCGAGGCTCGACACCCGTGGAAGCAAAGAAGCCAAAGACGAAGAAGAAGTCACCAGCCACTAAACGTCGGAATGCCAGACGAATGGAGGCGTGGATCGAGCGGAAAAAGGTTGCTACCGAGGAACAGGAGACGGAGAGGGTAACGACTGTCGACTCACCTCCTAAACCTGCATCACCAATCCCAAACCGTACCTCTACACCAAAGAGGTCGGAGGGAGAGGAGAAGCAGGAGATGGAGGAGGAGGTGATGGAAGTTATCCAAACTGTATCTGGATCTCCAACCAACCCTATCCAACCGGACCACAATTCCAGTTCTACCTCGGACTCCGAGTACGAAACTGTGAAGGCAGCAGACATGTCCATAGGGATGTGTATTGAAAGCCTGGATGAACGAGCCATTGCGCGCTTCGGCGAGCTCAAGTTGGATTTTGACGGCACCACAGATGACTTCTGGGAATACCTAAGAACTCAGGAAGGATGGGCGGATGGAGCTTATGACTTTCTCATAAACAAACCTGAGCACTTGGAAGCAGCCAAGGTGCGCAATCCCTACTTCCACAAATGGCTGCGACTAAAGACAGCAAGATCAGCTAAATCAACAACCGCAACGCCTTCTCCTACACAGCCACCACCAGCTAAGAAAAAGAAACAGAAACGGCACAGGCGCAACTGAGTACCTGAACCCTCTCCTCCCTTGCCACGCTCAAACATACAAAAAAAAAAATCTATCATACTGTTACCGAGGGTCGAAAGGGGCTTGTCCTCCATACCGTCCCTGCGCGCCTTCGGCGCGCAAAATCATTTCGTTCAATCAAAAACAATCATGGCTCCTCAATATCATCTCCGAAGTGGCAGACTATACTTGCCTGAAAACCCAGACCGACTGCACCCTCGGGGAGAGGTAGTACCTTTGTGAGAGGACCCAACCCCTCACACTGGTCCTCACCCGAGGGTTCAACCGACATCAGTCAAAGAGACCATCACGACGCCGCAACCGGTGATACCTGCCGAGTACCTGAACCTGTTCCTCCTTCAACACGAGTAGACATGTGGAAATTAGTCACTTACAGTCAACGAGGGTCGAAAGGGGCTTGTTCCCCATATCGTCCCTGCGCGCCTTCGGCGCGTTAAACCATTCCATTCGGGATCATTACAAATCATGGCTTCACGTCGTTTGACTTCAGCCAAGACACTCGAAATTGAGCAACTAGAAATGAACATTCGTTGGAGAAAATTTTCGTTTGAGAAATAATTATTCTCATTAGACAAAAATGCAGTCAGAAATTGGGATGGTTAGTTTCGCCAGCAACGATACTTATTGAATATTGTTAACGAAAGTAGCGGTGGGAAATCTTGGTGGAACTGGTAGCGTCGGTCGATCGTCTGCCGGTGAAATTCCACCAGCAACAAAACATTATCCACCAACTCTTATCTGAAATACTCCAACGATCAGGTTCAACCGTTTGAAAGGATGGAAAATTATAATCATCTAACATCCACCATTTAAAACATTTACCCATCGCCTCAGTAAGCGTCTTTAAAAAGATATTCTGGCAATCCCGTTTCACCAGCATTTGGGTGAAACTGGATTCCACCAGCATATTGGTGTAGCCTTCGCCGGCATCCTGGTGGACTCCACCAACGTGACGGCGCTCGATCCACCAACATCTTGGCAAGCTGTAAAACAACCTTGGTGTCAGAAATAAATACTACAAAAAACCTACCCCCCCCTTTTATAATGCTTCTCCTCTGCATTTCCCTTTATAGTTTTCAATAAATCTTTGGCAATCATGACTCGTCAAGCTTCCACCGGGATGCTGGTGAATTTCCACCGGCATTTGGGTGAAAATCTCTAAAACCTTAGGAGAATTCCCCCCATTGTATATGTAGAATCACAAGTCTAGTACCATAATTCCCACCTACTGGAGTGATCAATCACTACTTAATATGTATGTTTATTGGAACTAAATAAACAAGAAGTTGTCATCTCTTGAAGAGATATTTTAATGACATTATGTTAATAAAGTTCATCAACTTTCAAACAGGTGTTTTCATTTAGCCTTACCCATTGTTTCATTGTTTGCATTATCACCTCTCTATTTCACAGTTATCATCAGGGGACCCACAAACATGTTGCACTCTTAATATATTTGCCCACTCCTTCATGAGATCCAGTTCTTCTGTGTAAAATAAACTTATAGAGAAGTTTATCCCCCAACCTTGAGAATTAGACTTGCTCATACAAGTGCATGAGGGTGGTTTCTTTTTTAATTTGGACACTCTCAAACCCTTGTACTTGCAAGTCACCTTTTGACATTCAGCATCCTGACAGTAGCTGAAATAGTATCTCTTGGAGGAAGCCGATACTAGGGTACCGGCACGCAACACTAACAGCCGTTACAACTTCGTTCCGTTTGCGTTTATATCTTACCCAAGCGTTCGGAAGACCTGAGCGTTTGGTTATGCAGTATAGACCTTTTCACTGTCTTTTTAGTAGTCTAATTTCATTGTTCATCCATTTTGGCTGATCCGATCGCGAAGAAATAATTTTGTTCGGAATATGTTTAGATGTTGTATCGAGTAAGTTTTGGTGAAATTTCAAAGAGAGTATTCCAGTCAACGTTAGAGGGCCCAGTTTGGTGCTTCATAATCACCCTGAGAATACAGCCGTATCCTCCCTTTAAAGGAGAGAGAAGTTGGTTTAAAAAATTTGACATCAGTTGATATTGGGCAATGGTAGCGAATCATTCTAGGGATAATAGGTTCTTAGACCAAGCAAGCTTGTCAACGGTGTCACTTACAGAAAAAAGATTTATCAGAGTGGCCGGCGACTCAGTGAAACAGGTTGGTTCAACCACGAACTGCCTCAGGTTGAAGAGATTGCATATTTCAGTAAAGCCGTCTCTCGAGGGAACCAACTGATTGTCATTAAAATCGCTCGTAACAATTAAATTAAAGTGACGTGTCTCTGGCGTTTACGATGGATGCCGATATGTCATCCCATGTATCTGGGGGACTGTTAGGTGGGCGGTAAAAGACAACCAACAAAAGGGACTTACTTTGATTCGTAAATATTTCAGCCCATACATACTCCGTATTGGGCACCTCAAGGTCGGGACGATGTCGAAAAGAGATATTATCTTTAATGTAGATGGTAACCCCACCTCCCCTTGTCAATCGATCGCATCGCAATGGTTCATGAAACCCATTGAGTAGGGCATCGGATGTGAGATCATTGTTGTGCAGCTATGTCTCGGTTAGGGCCAGGATGTCAGCTTATGAAGATTCACATTGAACAGTATCTATTTAGGTTTTAAGCTTTAGATGTTAAGATGCAAAATCTTCAAAGTTTCCTATCAGAGTCTGAGTTTATAGACCTTGGGACGGGATTGGGTTCAATGTCTCCCGACCATAGTAATGAAGTTATACCCAAGTAAAGGAACGTCGAAGTTACAAATAAATGGGGATTAGAACTTTCAAGGTGAATGAAATCGTTGAGACGTGCACTCTCTTGAAAAAATTAGTCACTAAAAGTGGTAGTTCAACAGACGAGTCCGAGCCAAGTTACCAAACTGTTAGCACCAATTAATAACTTAGCACCCAATCAAGAAAGCAGATTAACCAATCACCTTTGTAGTTTTGCATGGCCGACGAATTTTGTTTAGATGCGATTCACTGAAGTGGGAAGTGAAAACATTGTTTTTTAAGAATATCCCTGAGTGTTAATTCTTTGGTACTAATTACTTGTCCGCAAATATAACCGTAATGCTCGAGAAAGTCATGTTAAACATGAATGGAAGTGGGAGGTGGGGTAATATCCAGAGGATCCCAGTTAAAACTATATCCCCAGCCTAATTATGGACATCATTTTTGAACTCTAGGATTTCCACTAAAGTTGTAGTAAATGTAAATGTTTTTGATGATATGGTTAAATGTTATACTTGTAAGTGTACAGTTTAATGATGTTTCAAATGGTATTGGTTTCTGTTGTTTTCTGTGTTAACCCTTTACCCAACGTAACGGTAAAAACCGGCCAGCGCTATTCTCAAAAATCGCCAATTAATTTTCAAAATATTTTCATTTTTTTGTCTCAAAAACATAGGTTATGACCCCTCGTTGGAACGAGCTCGTTCCAACGAGGGATCATAACCTATGTTTTTGAGACAAAAAATG
The DNA here is from genome assembly GCA_031216915.1 of Pictodentalium vernedei. Taxonomy (NCBI): domain Eukaryota; kingdom Metazoa; phylum Mollusca; class Scaphopoda; order Dentaliida; family Dentaliidae; genus Pictodentalium; species Pictodentalium vernedei. Next base: position 293,516,114 of record CM062290.1, read on the forward strand.
AAAAAAATTAGTTATTCAAGAATTTTTTTGCAAGTGTCGTCTGCTTTTCATGTTAGGTAAAGGGTTAATTTAACAATAAAATGATTTTCAAGGACATGAGTTTAAACAATATTTATTTGTTAAAAGACGCATGAATACAAAAACAATGGTGTTATGAGTAACATGAACAATAATATCATACAGACTAGACACAAGATGGGATTCGGCAGCAAGCATTTTTGCTTTTGTAAGCCGTCTCCGGGTGACAATTTGCAATCTCTGATAGTCATTACGAGGGAGTTGATTTATGTATATTTGATAATTATAATTTATAGTTTCACCCTGCAATAGATTCGAACAATTTCAACTTGACACGTGCTTCTTGCTGGAGAAAGGAGATCACATAAACAGGAAGACTGTTAATTGGAGGAAACGAGGGAGAAGGGATGCCCAGAGGGATTAATAGCAACTCAGTCACGTGTGAAGTGAATATTTTACTTGCCACCAGCAGAGCCGCTGTGGATTTAAATTGAGTAAGCACCACATTGTGTGAGGTAGTGAGTTGATGACACGTACTTCTTGTGTGAAAGGCAGAGTCCAATTCGTTGCACACGACACATATATCGAACAGAAGTGCGGAACAAGCTACCGAGCTCAGAACTCACTGCGTGAGCCGATTGCGGGACATTACGGTTCATTATCGGCCCAACAGAAGTGATTAGCAGCCTGCGGTCTTAAATGCGACCCGGGACGAAGTCGAGTGACACTAATAAGACAGGGACTTGTTAATCATTTCTGGTAGGCCGGTAATAGAACCGTAATGCCCGAGAAAGTCATGTTATAACTAATAGGGATAGTTAAATAACTGCAAGTTAAACATACTTGTTTATAAATCAAGACATATACTGAGGGTATGATGTGAATATAACTTCTTTATAAGGCTATACACGCTACAAATGTCTCTACACATTCTAAGAACATAGAATTTTGTATACCGGGGAGAGGGGGTGGGGTGAGGGTGGGGGTGGTTAAACCTGAATGGAAGCTGGAGGTGGGGTAATGACCAGAGGATCCTAGCTAGAACTACCCCCCCCCCCCCCACCCCCAACGTTTTGCAAAATTCTATACGCCAAAAACGAATATGCATATGAAGCATTTGAAGCATGTGTATAGCGTGTGATAATTCATATAGAATTGATTTCTGTTGTTTAACGTGTTAATGTTTTTGTGTTCCTTCAAATGACGTGTTTTTCTCGTGTGTTAAGTTGTTTTATATTTCTCTTTAATAAAAAATAGCTTTAAAAAGCAATGTTTTACTCCATTTACTTCGTCGGTCATGCAAGTACTGAGTAAATTGTGTGTTAGGTTATTAATTGGTGCTAACAGCTTGGGAACACATATTGACGCGGACTCGGCTGTTGAACTACCACTTCTGGTGACTCGGAGATAACAATTTGGCCGTAAATCATTGTCAAGGTGATAGTTAAAACTAGCGATTTCCTTGTTTAAAAGTGTAAATATTTTCGATAATATTTCTGCCTGGGTTAAATGTAAAGCGTAAAGATAGGTATGTGACGGACCCTGAAAACAGATTTCAAGAGCTTCAAAATGAAGTGTGAAATTTAATGTCCATAATGGCGCACTTGTTGAACGCCACATGGGCTATCTGATAACAGATCAGTGCTAAGAGAGGCAATATTCTCTCCGGTTATCATTATCTGGGTAATTAAAGCCAGTTAAAATCTAATTGTTGGAAACCAGCGCATCACACATGTTTTGGACACACACCCATATTACGCATCTATCCTGACTCCGAAATGTCAAAAGAATTTACCTCAAACAAAATTCGCTTTTATATCTCTATCCACATCGGATTACAAAGCACTCGTTAAATCAGAATTAATATGTTTAAACTTTGCGTTCCGGCTGTATAAAGAGTGAAGCAGAATTCTGAGGGGCAGTTGGCCTGAGGGCACTCAGAGAAGGTCCGAGTTTAGCATTAGCCGTCGAGGGTCATATGCCCCGAGATTGAAAGTCCGCGTATTGTCGTAACCCTGTGAGGGTTGTAAGGAACCGATAGTAGTTTGTCAACGGTTGCGAACCGTAGTGGCATAGTAGCCAAAGATGTAAAAGCTGTTACATTGAGGTCTAGAAAACGCATTAAGAGCTTGAGTAAGCGCTTGAATAGCTCGCGAGTTAAAATAGTTTTAGGCGGTGCGAGAATTGGTGATGTTGAGAACACTTTGCAGAATATTATTATGTAAGCTTTGTTAAGTATATATCTGAAGGCGAAGAATAACTTAACCCCGTGAGAGCCAGGCAAGGCGCAAAGTGATCGTGAACTGTGGTAGACGCCGATTGAATTGTGATTGAACTTTGAGAACGCTGATGTAGAGTCACACAAGCAGACCATTATATGTGTTGAGCCCGGATGACTGTGAAGTAACCCTGCGAGGAGGAAGCAACGAGAAGTGAATAGACACTTTGTATGTATCACAAACCGTGAGAAAATGAAGATGATGTGAGGTTGATCCAGCGGACACAGCTAGCTGTGGGAGATGTCGAGGGCCCTAAAGAATAAACTTTCATCCGCGTAATTAGTGTATTCTTATGGATAATTTTGTGAGTTTGTTTCATATTATATTTCTTCGTACATGTAAATAGATAATCTTTTCAGTGAATTATCGTTGATCACCCTTTGGCGTTGTAAGCCACAGGCACCTTCTGGAATCCTAAGAGTCCCCAAGTGGATAGGCCATTGATAAGGTGGCAAGGTTTACGTTCGAACTGGGGTTCAGACGACAGTCACTGGCTGTCGGCTGAGCACTGATAAGAACATCAATTTTCCTCCATCACTTCGAACATCAATTTCACCCCGGTAATCCTGTGACAATCATATATTTTTAAAAGGAAACAGAACAAAATGTTAATTACAACTATTCTCCATTCAAACAGGCACAACAATTCTAAAAATTACATTTGTATCTTTTAATTTAGAGATTAACACTAAGAAATCGGTTTCTTTCGACTCGGCTTTTTCCGACTCCGACTCGGCCTCCCTCTTTTGGTGACCACCAGTAATTGCAACAGCGAAAAAAAGCCCCAGCGGAGAATGAAGAGAGAATACTTTATGAACAACAATAAATGGGGAGGGGGGGGAGGGGGAGGGGGGTCGTCGTATGAAAAAGAAAAAGGAAAAATAAACAAGTAAAATCCACAAAGGGCATAATAGACAAAACTTAACGTTACATGGTGTATGGTCGATTCGGATCACGGACGATTCGGATTTTTTGGACGACTCGGACCAGATTTCTGGACGATTCGGAGCAGCTGTTTGGACGATTCGGACCTGTGTTGGACGATTCCGACCAAATATTTAAACTTTATTCATGTGCGATATTAACACACTTTTTCTCGAAGATGATAAGCCAGTCATTTGTTTTAACACCAGATAAGTGGAAATCACAAACCTTTGATGATGTGTTTGGTATTATGCGATTGGTTGTTTCTCTCTCTTGTCATGTAGTTATGATCATTTGGTTTAGTTAGACATTGTAGTATAAGAAGCCGAGGTGACATTTCAAATTGTAGAAAATGGTACTGAAAGAAGCAAACGGAAGCAAGTTTCAATGGATGGTTTTTCGTGTGTGTATAAGAGAACCTAAAAAAATCGTTAGTGGAACAGTTGAGTGGCGATACAATGTACGGGGTAAAAATTCCAGCTGCTCTGCAGTGGTGAAACAAAAAGAGTACAATTACATACTGGTACACGTAACCGTATACACCAATCTGATCCACGTGCAGTGACCAGCATTCATATAAACGCTTTCGCTAAAGTGGCTGACAACGATAGTTTTTTCGAATCGGAACAAACTTTGGTTGCGGAGTTCTTTGCCTACACAAAGCTGGAGAAACAGTGCATCCTGGCCAATTCCAACATGGGCGTCTATGGCCGTTCAGTCCACACAAATAATGATGGTACGGGCTGGTATCAACGATTAAACAGATTGGCCAAAAGGCAAATTTGCCTTTTTATCTCTTAATTACCCTTTTGTACAAAGAGTGAGGGGCAATCCCAACCCAGTGTAAACTGGTGAGAGAGGGCAAGTTGAAGTGATACGAGAGGAAACAGACAGAAATTACCTAAGGTAAACTGATGGCATTGCGGGAACTGTATAGGAATAAGAAAATATCAACAAGCAAGTTTTTAAAGAGGGGTGGAAAAATCTATTGATCGTGTTAAAAGTGATGTTCGCTTGTTTGGTATATTATATGTATTTAAATCATTATATTGTGTGCTTTATTTATTTTCCCATTTCCAGGCAAATAAATTAAGAAAATACCGAGACATGGTCTGAATTGTCCAGAAATCTGGTCCGAATCGAATGTTAATCTGGTCCGAGTCGTCTAGAAATCTGGGACAATCTGTTTTAGATATCGCAAGTAATATATGATGAAGTTACATCTAATATTCTAGACTAGTCTTTGGTAAACACTTCTCACCAATTGAAACATAATTACACCCAAACCGCCCTCTGGCCAAACCGTCCCCCAGCAATTTGATCCAAACCGGCCGCTAGTTTAACCCGAACCGTTCTCCACATTGACCGAACCGTCCTCTAGTAGCTGACCCAAACCGTTCTCCAGAAAAGGAGTGCATCCAATTGATAACAGAGCAAAAATAACAGAACACAAATTGTTTATTTATGGATCGTCAGCAAATTAGCGAATGTGGCTTGTGATGTCGTCAACAAAATCGTTGATATATACCAAAAAGAGCAAGGGGCCTAGGATTGAGCCTTGAGACACCCAGCGCGTACAGTCGTCTACGAGGATGATACTGAGTCAAGGACAACACGTTGTGTCTGCCACTCAAGATAGGGTACAAGTCGCTGGAAAGCGCACCAACAACTCACATTCTTTCCAACCTGTGGCGCAGGTCTTTATGCCACACTTTGTCAAATGCTTTGCTTACATCAGGGAAAACTATCCTTATCTCCTTTCCTTCGCCTAACACAGAGCTGAAGTTATCGTATATGCCGATCAATTGTAAAGAACGGTGGAATCTGACGCAAGGAAGCCAGGCTGGAGAGGAGTAAGCAGAGTGTTGTCTCTCAAAAAGGACAAAGATATCTGAAAACACATTTTTCAAAACACTTTGCGAATACTATTTAATAGTGGGATCGGACGATAATTCTCAACTGGAGGCATATCACCCTTCTTGGACCATGGGGTCACATTGCCAAATTTCCATCAAGGTGGGACCTCGTATATCTGTGTTTCGAAAAAGCCACCGATAGCGAATTTTGCAATATTATAAACAATAATGGGTGATTTCAATGATGACAAACTTCGAACCAACCACGTCCAGCAGTTGTTAATGCAATTTTACTAAATTTAGTTAGTTGATCAACCAACACATCACACTGAAAACTCCAATTCGTTAAACGTTATGATAATTGTTAACGACAATATACTTGGTAGTATTAACAGAGTCGAAGTTTGCGACCCCTTTTTGCTGACTTGATCAGGTATTACTGTCCATTAACACTATTCCTTAACTACCAAGACTCAAAGCCAAAACCAACACTTTCTCGCGGCGTATTTGATTGTGTATTGATGGGAACTACGCTGGCTTTTATAGCGCCCTTCGAAACGTCAAATGGGAAGATATTCTAGTTGAATGCCCCCTTAACACCATAGCAGAACATATCACAAATATCATTGAAAAATACCCTTCGCAGTTCATTCCAAAGAAAATGATTAAGTCACGACCAAGCCTGTCATCTGGATGCACAGCTTTATCAGGAAACTGATTTGCCAACAGAATCTCTGTATCGTAAATCCAAATGAAATGATAGACGATTAGCCTGGCGGAACTATCGCCCTTAGAGAAACCAAACAGTTTCCGACACTCGGAAACCCAGTCAAGATTATTTTAAGAACTGATGAGAGACTAAGCTCCTCAATAACCAGCGCTCCCTAATGGTGGAGAACGTTAAAACTACTCCTTGCTAATAGTCATTCGACCATTCCCAACATCAAGCATGATTACACCAACCATTCTCACAATTGACAAAGCGAAAAACGACTGTTTTAACATAAATTTGTACCGTATCTATTTGATATATCGCCGATTTGACACACCCCATACCTTTTCGCGTTCCCAACAGTGATCAACCAAAGCTGAGCGATATATTACTCGATTGCAATAAAGTTACGAAAACTTGCGGCGCTGATAAGATAAACACCCCCCGCCCCCTCCCCCTCTCGTATCTTGAAAACTTTGCCAACCACTTACAGAGATTTTAGACCTCGGTGGGTAATGCATTTTACCCACCTTCATGGAAATTTGACAATGTGACCCCATGGTCCTAGAAGGGTGATATGCCTCCAGTTGAGAATTATCGTCCGATCCCACTATTAAATAGAATTCGCAAAGTGTTTTGAAAAATGTGTTTTCAGATATCCTTGTGCTTTTTGAGAGACAACACTCTGCTTACTCCTCTCCAGCCTGGCTTCCTTGCGTCAGATTCCACCGTTCTTTGCAATTGATCGGCATATACGATAACTTCAGCTCTGTGTTAGGCGAAGGAAAGGAGATAAGGATAGTTTTCCCTGATGTAAGCAAAGCATTTGACAAAGTGTGGCATAAAGACCTGCACCACAGGTTGGAAAGAATGTGAGTTGTTGGTGCGCTTTCCAGCGACTTGTACCCTATCTTGAGTGGCAGACAACAACGTGTTGTCCTTGACTCAGTATCATCCTCGTAGACGACTGTACGCGCTGGGTGTCTCAAGACTCAATCCTAGGCCCCTTGCTCTTTTTGGTATATATCAACGATTTTGTTGACGACATCACAAGCCACATTCGCTAATTTGCTGACGATGCATAAATAAATAATTTGTGTTCTGTTATTTTTGCTCTGTTATCAATTGGATGCACTCCTTTTCTGGAGAACGGTTTGGGTCAGCTACTAGAGGACGGTTCGGTCAATGTGGAGGACGGTTCGGGTTAAATTAGCGGCCGGTTTGGATCAAATTGCTGGGGGACGGTTTGGCCAGAGGGCGGTTTAGGTGTAATTCTGTTTCAATTGGTGAGTAGTGTTTACCAAAGACTAGTCTAGAATATTAGATGCAACTTCATCATATATTACTTGCGATATCTAAAACAGATTGTACCAGATTTCTAGACGACTCGGACCAGATTAACATTCGATTCGGACCAGATTTCTGGACAATTCAGACCATGTCTCGGTATTTTCTTAATTTATTTGCCTGGAAATGGGAAAATAAATAAAGCACACAATATAATGATTTAAATACATATAATATACGAAACAAGCGAACATCACTTTTAACACGATCAATAGATTTTTCCACCCCTCTTTAAAAACTTGCTTGTTGATATTTTCTTATTCCTATACAGTTCCCGCAATGCCATCAGTTTACCTTAGGTAATTTCTGTCTGTTTCCTCTTGTATCCCTTCAACTTGCCCTCTCTCACCAGTTTACACTGGGTTGGGATTGCCCCTCACTCTTTGTACAAAAGGGTAATTAAGAGATAAAAAGGCAAATTTGCCTTTTGGCCAATCTGTTTAATCGTTGATACCAGCGCGTACCATCATTATTTGTGTGGACTGAACGGCCATAGACGCCCATGTTGGAATTGGCCAGGATGCACTGTTTCTCCAGCTTTGTGTAGGCAAAGAACTCCGCAACCAAAGTTTGTTCCGATTCGAAAAAACTATCGTTGTCAGCCACTTTAGCGAAAGCGTTTATATGAATGCTGGTCACTGCACGTGGATCAGATTGGTGTATACGGTTACGTGTAACAGTATGTAATTGTACTCTTTTTGTTTCACCACTGCAGGGCAGCTGGAATTTTTACCCCGTACATTGTATCGCCACTCAACTGTTCCACTAACGATTTTTTGGGTTCTCTTATACACACACGAAAAACCATCCATTGAAACTTGCTTCCGTTTGCTTCTTTCAGTACCATTTTCTACAATTTGAAATGTCACCTCGGCTTCTTATTCCACAATGTCTAACTAAACCAAATGATCATAACTACATGACAAAAGAGAGAAACAACCAATCGCATAATACCAAACACATCATCAAAGGTTTGTGATTTCCACTTATCTGGTGTTAAAACAAATGACTGGCTTATCATCTTCGAGAAAAAGTGTGTTAATATCGCACATGAATAAAGTTTAGATATTTGGTCGGAATCGTCCAACACAGGTCCAAATCGTCCAAACAGCTGCTCCAAATCGTCCAGAAATCTGGTCCGAGTCGTCCAAAAAATCCGAATCGTGCGTGATCCGAATCGTCCATACACCATTTAAACGTTAAGTTTTGTCTATTATGCCCTTTGTGGATTTTACTTGTTTATTTTTCCTTTTTCTTTTTCATCCGACCCCCCCCTCCCCCCCCCCCCCCCCCCCCCCCATTTATTGTTGTTCATAAAGTATTCTCTCTTCATTCTCCGCTGGGTTTTTTTATTCGCTGCTGCCTTTACTGGTGGTCACCAAAAGAGGGAGGCCGAGTCGGAGTCGGAAAAAGCCGAGTCGAAAGAAACCGATTTCTTAGTGTTAATCTCTAAATTAAAAGATACAAATGTAATTTTTAGAATTGTTGTGCCTGTTTGAATGGAGAATAGTTGTAATTAACATTTTGTTCTGTTTCCTTTTAAAAGTATATGATTGTCACAGGATTACCGGGGTGAAATTGATGTTCGAAGTGATGGAGGAAAATTGATGTTCTTATCAGTGCTCAGCCGACAGCCAGTGACTGTCGTCTGAACCCCAGTTCGAACGTAAACCTTGCCACCTTATCAATGGCCTATCCACTTGGGGACTCTTAGGATTCCTGAAGGTGCCTGTGGCTTACAACGCCAAAGGGTGATCAACGATAATTCACTGAAAAGATTATCTATTTACATGTACGAAGAAATATAATATGAAACAAACTCACAAAATTATCCATAAGAATACACTAATTACGCGGATGAAAGTTTATTCTTTAGGGCCCTCGACATCTCCCACAGCTAGCTGTGTCCGCTGGATCAACCTCACATCATCTTCATTTTCTCACGGTTTGTGATACATACAAAGTGTCTATTCACTTCTCGTTGCTTCCTCCTCGCAGGGTTACTTCACAGTCATCCGGGCTCAACACATATAATGTTTTGCTTGTGTGACTCTACATCAGCGTTCTCAAAGTTCAATCACAATTCAATCGGCGTCTACCACAGTTCACGATCACTTTGCGCCTTGCCTGGCTCTCCCCCTGGGTTAAGTTATTCTTCGCCTTCAGATATATACTTAACAAAGCTTACATAATAATATTCTGCAAAGTGTTCTCAACATCACCAATTCTCGCACCGCCTAAAACTATTTTAACTCGCGAGCTATTCAAGCGCTTACTCAAGCTCTTAATACGGTTTCTAGACCTCAACGTAACAGCTTTTACATCTTTGGCTACTTTGCCACTACGGTTCGCAACCGTTGACAAACTACTGTCGGTTCCTTATAACCCTCACAGGGTTACGACAATACGCGGACTTTCAATCTCGGGGCATATGACCCTCGACGGCTAATGCTAAACTCGGACCTTCTCTGAGTGCCCTCAGGCCAACTGCCCCTCAGAATTCTGCTTCACTCTTTATACAGCCGGAACGCAAAGTTTAAACATATTAATTCTGATTTAACGAGTGCTTTGTAATTCGATATGGATAGAGATATAAAAGCGAATTTTGTTTGAGGTAAATTCTTTTGACATTTCGGAGTCAGGATAAATGCGTAATATGGGTGTGTGTCCAAACCATGTGTGATGCGCTGGTTTCCAACAATTAGATTTTAACTGGCTTTAATTACCCAGATAATGATAACCGGAGAGAATATTGCCTCTCTTAGCACTGATCTGTTATCAGATAGCCCATGTGGCGTTCAACAAGTGACCCATAATGGACATTAAATTTCACACTTCATTTTGAAGCTCTTGAAATCTGTTTTCAGGGTCCGTCACATACCTATCTTTACGCTTTACATTTAACCCAGGCAGAAATATTATCGAAAATATTTACACTTTTAAACAAGGAAATCGCAACTTTTAACTATCACCTTGACAATGATTTACGGCCAAATTGTTATCTCCGAGTCACCAGAAGTGGTAGTTCAACAGCCGAGTACGAGTCAATATGTGTTCCCAAGCTGTTAGCACCAATTAATAACCTAACACACAATTTACTCAGTACTTGCATGACCGACGAAGTAAATGGAGTAAAACATTGCTTTTTAAAGATATTTTTATTAAAGAGAAATATAAAACAACTTAACACACGAGTAAAACACGTCATTTGAAGGAACACAAAAACATTAACACGTTAAACAACAGAAATCAATTCTATATGAATTATCACACGCTATACACATGCTTCATATGCATATTCGTTTTTGGCGTATAGAATTTTGCAAAACGTAGGGGATGGGGGGGGGGGGGGGCTAGTTCTAGCTAGGATCCTCTGGTCATTACCCCACCTCCAGCTTCCATTCAGGTTTAACCCCCCCACCCTCACCCCACCCCCTCTCCCCGGTATACAAAATTCTATGTTCTTAGAATGTGTAGAGACATTTGTAGCGTGTATAGCCTTATAAAGAAGTTATATTCACATCACACCCTCAGTATATGTCTTGATTTACAAACAAGTATGTTTAACTTGCAGTTATTTTACTGTCCCTATTAGTTATAACATGACTTTCTCGGGCATTACGGTTCTATTACCGGCCTACCAGAAATGATTAACAAGTCCCTGTCTTATTAGTGTCACTCGACTTCGTCCCGGGTCGCATTTAAGACCGCAGGCTGCTAATCACTTCTGTTGGGCCGATAATGAACCGCAATGTCCTGCAATCGGCTCACGCGGTGAGTTCTGAGCTCGGTAGCTTGTTCCGCACTTCTGTTCGCTTTGCCATGGCACACATTCGTACCGAAATATGCATGGAACGAATATATGGCGGTTCAGGTTTGTTTTCGCCAGGATGAAGAAGAAATGAAGAATGAATGTCCCCACTTCGGTACACATTTTTTACTGGCATTGAATTTTTCCGAAATGAACTAACCTATACAGTTACTTTAATAAATTCAGTACAAGTTTCACTTTGGGAAATCTGCATTTAGTACAATGTTAGCTCTTTCCCTAATACATCCGCCATACATTGGCACTACACAAAATCAGACATTCAAAAACTGGTTGCATTTCCAAATTTGAAGTTTTGCCCGCAAAACATAGCTAAGGCACGTAGATACAGAGAATGCCGGGAGAGAGACGTTATCCACAAAGAAATGTCTCGCTCGTCGAGACATTTTATTTTTCCTTAGGTCTTTGTATATATAGCCTATGGGTTCATATTCACTCAACACAGTTGATTTGTATTAATTTTCGACCCAGCTGATTTCAGAGTGTACATGAAACTAAAACGCTCCTGGAGAAAATTGCCTGTTTGCATATAAATCAAGGAGAATGCGAATTTTAGACATTCCTTTGGAACAGAATATTGTATTTGGAGAGGTTACACTCTCGCTAAATGCAGTGACCCCCTCATAGAAACGAATTTGTAGAGCTCATTCCAGCTATTCGAGGAAAGTACTATTTGGGTTGTGTGCAAGTCGTGTCAGGCGAAGTGTTAAGACTTTGACGGCTGTCGTTTGATTGAGTTTTGTAAACTTGTAAAACCTCGGGGGAAAGAGCTTTTGATTCCAACACCAAACACTATAGAAAACATCCAACTACAAACAGGGCTTTAGAATTTGTCACCAATGCGTTCAAGAATAGATATATATAAGCTTTATTTGACTTCATTCAATAAATAAAGTTAAGCAGTGCGATGTAACCTCATTAGTGTGGAAATTCGACACCAATTAAGTGGATATGTGAACACATTGCACAGAGGACAGATATTACATCAAATTTTGTTCAGTGGAAGTCTTCACCAAAATCTGAAACATGGTAAGTGGGCCATGAAGGCAGTTACACGCAATGGATACGATGTAAGCGATGCATTAACATGCAAACTGATGATTTTTCGTCATTCTGTGGACATTTGAAAATGTGTGATGCGTGTGAGTTGGGTCAAGCCGAACGAAGAGAATAAATGTACCGTTCTCGGTGTTTATTTTGAAAATTGCAATCGCTGATTATAATTTTGATAACGATTTGTTGCATCAAAATTATAATCACTGGTTGTATGTTTTAGTTTGGTTCTTGGAAAGCTTTTCCGACATGGTGGGACGAGAGTTAACATATCATTGACTGTCGGTACCAACTTGAAACCTAACTCAATATACTTCTTTAACCCTTTACTCAACCTAACTGCCAAAACCGGCCAGCGTTATTCTCAAAAGTCGCCAGTTCATTTTCACTATTGATTTCATTTTTGTCTCAAAACATAGGTTATGACCCCTCGTTGGAACGAGCTCATCGAGGGGTCATGAAATGAAAAAAATGAGTCATTCAAGAATTTATTTTTTTGCAAGTGTCGTCTGCTATTCATGTTAGGTAAAGGGTTATAACAATAATAAACCATACAGGTCCGAAACTTTCGTTTATTAGAAAGGGTGACAACCCCCCACCCGCAAAAAAATAAATCCATAGAAATCAAAGCTCCATGTGGACGACCCCCTCCCCCTCTCTAGGGAGAAAATTAATTTGTGGAGACCCCCCACCCATTACTACTGACATCCTAGTTAACAAACAATGAAAGAAATAATGAATGATTTACTATATTTATTGTATTATTCTGACAAACATTTTGCAAAATCTGTTAATTTTGTATCACATATTCCTTAGAAAATACAGGAATGCATTTTTTATAGCTGAACCCTTCGGCTGCTGCTGCTGACAGCTTCACTTTAATTTAACTTTCAGTCTACTACTTTAATTTTTCTGTGAAGTTATTGTACACTACTTTTTGAGAATATCAATAAAAGGTTAAAAAACACTTTTCAAAATAAGAAAATAAATAATGTTTTTAATACTGGTTGCAGTAATAATGATAGTCAGTGGTTGGTTTGGGGATCTGGACCGTTATTTTTGTCCACATATTCATTTTAATGGGCGAGGGAGGGGTGGAGGAGGGGGGGTGGGGAGGGGGTCGTCAACCCACAAGGGGTTTTGTCTGTTCCCCGTTTATTATTATTATTTTAAAGGGTTATTTCATTTGACGGAAGGTACTCTTTAAAATAATAATAGCCTTCGGGTTGGAAGGTGATTGCAGTAGAAGAAATGGATAGGACAGTGACCCACCGCGGAATTCTCATCTAAAGAAGACACTACACCCATTGGTCTGAACCATGGTAGCCTTGAAAATATGTGTACGCCTTCACTATTTTCGGTCTTCCGCTGCTTCTGACAGTGACCATCACAATAATCAGCCCGATCTCGAAAAAGCGATCGCCGGTGCTCATGTAATGTGCTACACTGCCCGACTAATTAGAACAAAACCTTTGTCGGCCAATCTTTGGTGTTGAGGATAATCACATCTTCTTACACCTGAACTGGAAATAATAGATGTTGGGTGAACGGGAATGGCCAGAGGAAACAAATAAAGGTAAACAAGCCAAGTAATTGAGAACCCACATCCCTGTTTAAAATTTATTTTTAATCCCTTACCCAACATAAAAAGGAAACGACATTTGCAAAACAATTTCTAATACGACTTTGTACGGAACATATACAATTTGAATGAAAGAGCAGCGCTGGCCAAACTTTACGATACAATAGGCAGTGGGATAAAATAAAAGTTGAAAATTCTCTGTGCGGTCGATACAGGCATGTCAACCGGTACTTGAACAGGTACCGGTACCGCCGGTTCCCCCATGCTCCAACCAGCACCGGTACTGAAGCTTTTGTCCCGCCGCTACCGGGACAAAATTATTTTATGGGGAAATTCCTAATTGAACGAGGGTAAGCAGGCTGATAATCGGGTATGGCACACTTGCATGACTTACTTTTAACTTGAAAATATCAAAACACTCTCCAGGTGCATGTTCTGTCTGCACAACGGCCACGATAAGGCCGATCATTTTGACTTTTCAAACGTCGCATAAAAGACAATGAAAGCGCCTCCATCGGCTACTTCAACGAAATTATTCTGTAGTGACATCAAAGTAATCATAAAGCAATAATTTTCAATAGCTGGAAAGTCGAAGGTATAAATTTCAATAGCTGGAAATTCAAAGAAATCGATTTCCTTCAAGTTTGCAACTTTCCCGACTTTTCCGACAAGTCGATTTGAATTTTCAACCCGTGATCAAAACTTTTTTCCGACGACGATCGGCGATCGGCGATCGGTTGCGGTTATTGGCTTTAGGCATTTAGTCATTCGCTGTGTTCCGACTCCAGATTCCGTTCAATTTCCGGATCCCAACATTTTAACTGACTACTCACTGAAGCTCGGACGAGTTGGCAGGATTCAGTCAAGTTTTCAACAAAAATCTGTGTGACCGGTCCGGCTTTTCGAATTCGTCGTTCCGTTTCCCTTACAATGACCAGACTACAAAGGGACTATTGACTGACAGCTATTCAGCCAATGCCTACTCCTTCCAACTGACTGGTGGTCACCTGGAAGGAGTAAGAATTGGCTGAATAGCTGTCAGTCTACAGTCCTTGTGTATTCTGATCACCGTAAGGGAAAAAGCATGAACCTACCTGGGGTAATGCACTTTTATTGTGGATACTTAATTATTTATTGGTTGGTGTTTAAAGTCACAAATTTCTGCAAGTGTGCAATGGTGGTGATGAGTCGTGTCCCAGGACACAACGCGGTTGTCGCAGGTGGGATTCGAACCGAGGACCTCTCGGCTTGCAGCCTACACATCTACCTACTGAGCCACCCGCCCACTTATTTTGGATGCAATTACTATAAATTTAAGACAGAGGGAGGCCTCAGAATTCATATCAGGGGATCAAAAATTAAAAATTGTCCACCGGGAAGGACCCACGGATTCTCACCATTAAGAAGGAGATATCCCCACTCGAACTCTCCCTCAAACGGAGCTGCGCCCCTCTGGACATGCCGACGGTATGTCGTGCTTAGACCCCAACCCCAGTTACAAATCTAACTGATCACACCCCGTTGAAGATCATTTAGCTACGTCCCTGGTGTGACGTCGTGAATGCGTTAAGAATGTGACTGAATTAAAATAGTTCTTGAAAATAACATCCATTTATCAATTATTTCGATCGATCATTTATGACTATTTGTCCTAAGTATGTCCAATATGTGGCCTTTATCTATTATATACAGAATAAATAGGAACTGGGGTCGGTAATGAGATTTAAACCACGAAAGGAATAAGGTTTTAACCACTCGGCTTGCCGAGTGGTTAAAACCCTTATTCTACGAGTGGTTTAAATCTGATTACCGGCCCTAGTACCTATTTGTTTTAATTGTACCATACTCTTAATAAATACTCGACTTTATCTCTTAAAATGGAGTAAAAACGACAGTTTCTATCGCAAACACGCGGGTTTGTTTTGTTCACATCTGAGCCGGTGGACAGTACTACCGGCTGCACGTGAATGCTTGGTTGACAGCTAAACACATCGTCAAAGTTGATTGAATTTACCTTACCTTTTCAGTCAAATTAGTATTTACAATTCTTAAATTTTATTTTAAATATTTAATTGTAGATATATTAAACTTAATATGTCATTGCACGTAGTAAATAGTACCGCAAAAATGTCGTATGTTCAAATGAAACACCGCGAAGTGTGAATGTATCAAATTGGCAAATTGCGTCATGCCAAAGGTCAAGTTGGATGAACTTCCGACTATAGGTGTAAATTTTTTTAACCGCAGTAGAAGCTTTACACCGGTAGTGGGGCTAAATCTAAAATTTAACATACAGGCTTTTCACAGGAACATGTAGTAACATGGGCGAGCATTGTATAAATTTTGTTTTACATCGCTCCTAAAATTATGAAGCAACCACCGGTTTGTTTTCTTCTACGGTTAATTTTGTTGACTTTTTCTTCTTTTACTGTGCACTGACCATTCGTCTGAACCTTTTTCCCACTACATCGTACTGCCCTACCTCACTCACATTACCAGTCCAACGTATTACTAAACCTTTATTCATTGACTATTTTTGGGCTTTATTCTGAAGTGCCGGTACCACAAATTAAAGGCTTCATGTTCTGTGGCTATGCTTCATAATACCTTTGAAGTTAACATTTTTAGTGGTTATGGATTTGCCTTATAACTATTTATGGGAGATTGCCTGAACTGTCCCATAAATTGTTACAAAGCGGAGACATGTGAACAAATTTTAACGACAAAAGTGTTTTCACTCTCACAGTTAATTCTACAAGTTTTTATCGAAATGCTTCACTTTTAAAATAGCCATAAACCTATAATCATTGTCTTTGCTTTCTTCGGTGCAGTTCAGAGACCTCTGTCGTAGACACAAGATTTTATGTTTCATGGTTTGTTTGCGCCACTACGGACGAACAGCGATGGCGAGGGTTAGGGACGTTTGCTTTCAGTGTGAATGGGGAAACCTTGGGTGTAAACTGGTTGTACGGTTTGTATGTCACACTACCCACAAAGCATGCAATGACTAACACTTTAAGAAAAGAATCGTCTTCATCCGCCCGCGTAATATGCAAATTCAGAAGTTGAAAAAAGATTATTTTTCAAAAAATTTCAACAAAACCATATCATGTGACCCCTCGTTGGAACGAGCTCGTCGAGCTCGTTCCAACGAGGGGTCACATGATATGGTTTTCTTGAAATTTTTTGAAAACTTTGAAAAAATGATATTTAAAATATTAAATTTTGATATCGTCTGCGTTGGGTAAAGGGTTAAAAGCGAACGGAGAATTCCGTCCGGGTGCAGGCCTGGGAATAAAGACCTTACATCGTAACCCTTTAGTAGGTTACGCTATATAGCATGGTTATATAACATGGCGATAATCCGTAGGGAAAAAAATGTTGTGATGCTCTTCCATCTTCTCTGTTTCCACTTCGCCAGCCATGCTGGTTACGTTTTAATAGAGTTTCCACAGAAATAAACAGTAACAACTAACGAGCGATCTTTGGCAAGATCGCACGTCGGTTGTTATTGCTATTTATTTAGGCGGAAATGTTCTTAAAATGTAAACAGTATGCCACTCTATTCATATGTGTGTGCTAAGAGCAAATTTTGGGTCGAGGTAGTTCCGACCGATTGCAAGTCTGACGAGCAAAGCATGCGGGATTCGGAATTTAATTTATCTTGTATTATTTTGTCTTATAACCTGCCGTTAGTTTGTGCATTTTCTGATTGACGTAACCCTCATGTAACTTAAACGATCGTTCGCGGGTTATTTACAGGACTGCGGATGGCGAATGAATCCGGATCACAAAACATACTATCTCAAACGTCGAAAAAGAAATACGAAACTGTTATACTTTAGGTGTTTGATATCTTGATTCATGTTTCTTTTGCAATATTTAATTTACGAAGTCTCGTCCCATTGGTGTAAATGTGTCGCGACCAGAATGCAATTCCATTGAGAAAAAAATTGCTATGTGATCATACTTTTGCACTGAAACATGGCTCCAGAGCTTCCATTGATCTGGCCTGTAACCGGATATGCGACACTTTATTATATACCTATCAATGATACGCCATGTTTTTCACCCATGGAGCCCTGGTCGCCGGATCACACTGAGTTTTCCAATTTCTTATCAGGCGGTTGGTCTCAGAACGGGGACGACACTGGAACACGTCAATCGCTCGTCTTGGTAGGTTACCAACCAACCGCTTGTAGGTACGCTTCATTTGAGTAAATAAATACTATCGAATAACGCGAATTTCTAATGTTGTTCTTAACCAATTTATATGTACTTAGCAGTATTAATCACAATGAAATATCTTTGTTGTCTTACTTTATTGCTGTTTTAACCCTTTACCTAACGTGAAAAGCAGACGACACTTGCAAAAAAAATTCTTGAATAACTAATTTTTTTCATTTTTTGTCTCAAAAACATAGGTTATGACCCCTCGTTGGAACGAGCTCGACGAGCTCGTTCCAACGAGGGGTCATAACCTATGTTTTGAGACAAAAAATGAAAAAAAATAGTGAAAATGAACTGGCGATTTTTGAGAATAGCGCTGGTCGGTTTTGGCCGTTACGTTGGGTAAAGGGTTAATGCCCGAATCTGGCTCTGATGAAGAAGAACGAAATGCTGAATGCTGGCAAATTTGGAAACGTTGAAGCGCTATTTTGGGAAGTTCCCACAATTTAACAAGTGTTGTTTGTTTGAAAATACTGAATATAGTTCTGGCTACAATTGCATGTCATTTATACTTATATTGATTTCTCGTGTGAAAGATGAATTTTTATAACAGCATATAATAAACAGATCATTATGACAAAAAAAGAGATCTGGTTTGTCGCATTCCGTCTCGTTGACGAGGTCAGATCGGCAAATGATACGATCCACCTTCGGCGGCTCGTGCGAACCAGCAACCTGACCTCGTCACCTCGTCGGAATACAATAAACCAGATCCCTTTCCTGTCAGAATAATCTCTATTTATGTTGGTTGTCCAAGACGTTAACTATACAGTGCGCTCTGAAAAATAAAGTAACATTATTATAATAATACCCGTCTTAATTTGTGTTTTTCCTGAGAACAAAAGAAATTCAAAGTTCTTATGGAAAGGTTTAGATGAACAGGGACATAGACGCGTGCCGGTGGTGGCTCTCCTGTCGGAAGTTTTGTTGGGACATTTTAGGTTCTGACGGAGTTGTTTTCCTTAAATAACCGTCCATTTTCTCTCTCGGAAATCAAAAAAGTATTGCTAATAGCACGATTCGTGAAAAAACCCTTCATTTCCGTTACAATGTTAGCAGACGTTTGAATTGTAGTAAAAGTGAAATCAATCCAACGTTTACGCTCTCTTGTTCGACTAAAACGAGGAAAAAACAGTATGTCAGAAAGTTTTTAACCCTTTACCCAACGCAGAAGATATCAAAATTTATTATTTTAAATATAATTGTTTTAAATTTAAAAAAAAAAATTCAACAAAACGATATCATGTGACCCCTCATTGGAACGAGCTCAATGAGCTCGTTCCAATGAGGGGTCACATGATATGGTTTTGTTGAAATATTTTGAAAATTTTTTTCAACTGCTCAATTTGCATATAACGCTGGCCGATGCTGGCGATTTGTTAGGTAAAGGATTAATATACAGTACAGTCGCCGTGGACTGCTGGTAATCCACGCATGGGTAGTGATGTCCACACATGCGTTTTCCAGGTAATAAAAATCCCCAACAGCAAAACCTGGACCCGGTGTGACAGGAATGATAGTCCGTAGGAAAATTAGTCCGCCGGACTACTATTCCTAGGAATGTTAGACCTAGGACTATAATTCCGGGACTAACGTTCCTACGGACTATCATTCCTGTCACACCGGTTCTTCATTAACTAAAGTTTTGCTGATTATTCATATAATTAGTGTTTGGAATCTAATATTATTGCGTCCGCGGAAATATTAGTTTAAACATTATTTATTTTAAGAGTACAAAGTCATATAATACAAAAATTGTTACATACATTGATGTGGATTCGACAGGAAGCGGAAATATTGCCCACCAGTGGAAAGTGATCGGTTCACGGTGGCCGTATTATACGAATCACTCGATTTTATTCTCTAAATAATATATTTAGTAAATCTGATTACATTTTATTCCTCCAGGATGAAAAACTCACAGAAAAACAGATCGCAGGTACGTACAAAACCAAACCATCTGGCATCGGAATGAATGCGGTCTCCCATTGCTGCGCAAAAATATTTTTCATACACTTAATGACTGTAAACAAGGTTTTCCTAATTAGAATACAGTGACTTAAAAGTTAAAATCTTAAAATAACCCAGGTTGAACAGATCAGCAGACTTGATGGAGTGGGCGAGGTTTAACAATAGCGAGATAGTGTCCGGACGGGCCGGATCTGGGAATGCAAATGAAAAAGGAGAGGCAAAAGGACTGGAAGTCGTCTTGCTTGATTAGATCTACGCAAACCTCAAGCAGTGTTGTCTTCCCTCGCCGTGTTGGATTCACCTTTGTCACAAGATGTTCAATCTGCAAGATTCTTGCTGTTTTTACATTGTGTGGGATGGGTTCGTGAATTCACATAAAACGCATTTTAAATTGCTCAAATTAAGAAAATGAAATAATGTATCTGAAATAAATGGACAGAAAAATATTTCTCAAATTGTCCATTATTAAACATGGCAACTATGCAAGCACCAAAAAATGTGGCAAAGTAGTCCCTTTTTACAGAACCATGAAAGTTGAAGAAACACAATGTGACGTTGCAATTACTTTTGTTACAGAATACAGGGAAGCTTTCAAATTAATGGACAGAAATGACAGAGGAAGCATTACTTCGAAAGACATGGGCTTAGTCATGAGAGCCCTTGGACAGAATCCAACAGAAGCAGAGATACAGGATCTTATAATGGATGTGGATACAGATGGTAAGATGATTCCTTTCACGCCTTAAATCAAAAAGGTGAACCAAACATCAATGCTTAACATTTTAAACCTGAGAGACCGCTTTTCCGGTCCAGGGACATGATACCTCATAATTCCATTAAGTATGATGGCTGTGAAAAGTGTGGGTAGACCAATCAATATTTTCAACGTCCAGCCCCAGGCTGAACGCCGAAAATATTAATTGGCTATCCCCAAATAAAGAATATGGAATCTTTCAACTGCTGCCATTGAACTGACATGGGAGATACCACCAGGGTTCAAATGGTTAATGAAAACATTGCCATGCAGAATGCAGTTATTACCTCCTCAAATTTGCTACTTACACTCACCGAAAAAAGAAATGTAAGTTCAGTTTTGGTAATATCATTTTTTATCCGCGGACCAAATGTAGTAAAATTTGGCACAAATCTAGCTCGGCGTACTGTCTGAAGAGTCGTTGGTTAAAATTCAGTCAGCCATGTCCACGTGCGACGCTGCATGCTTTCAACAGATGTTTCGACAAAGCGTGCAACCGGGGCACTCCCATGTGCTATGGGCTTGACAACTATACCAAATCGAAGTTTTGAAAAGTACACATCGATTGTACAACATTTCATATCAACTCGATTGAAAAGCAAAATGCCGCGAATGTCCGAAGCTGATAGGGGTAGGGCTATAGATCTAATTATGCAGGGCAAATTGCAACGTATCATTGCCGAGCAATTTAGGGTGCATGAGTCAACGATAGCTCGTTTAGTTGGACATCTCAGAAGCACTGGAAGATTAGATGACCGTCCCAGGATAACGTAACGTCAGGATAGAGACGTACGTCTCTCACACCTCCGTAATCGATTTCAGACGGTGACGGAGACATCAAGTCATGTTGTGCAGGCACTCACGGTCGTTGAGTGTGTCGTTCACTGACGCGTTACATGTCAGATGGACGACAGCGTTGTTTTCCACGTCGAGATGTGCGATATTCTGACGCGTGCGTTAAGGAAAAGGACAGATTCTCGGAAGGGTATGTTATGGTTTGGTGGGGTCGGGGGGATTCTTATGGCGTGAAAACACCTCTCGTGGTCACCCAGGGCAATCTTACAGCCGTAACATATCGGGAGCAGATCCTCATGCCTCCCGTCCTTCATTGCAGCAGGATAATGCGAGGCCGCACGTTGCTAGGGTTTGTCGTGACTTCCCCAACCAAAACAATATCCCAGTTCTTGAATGGCCACCCTACAGTTCAGAATTGTTCCTGATCGAGTATTTGGGTCACGAGCTGGACAGGCGGGACAGGAAGCGCGTCAACGCCCCAAACAACGTCGCTCAGGTCAAGCAGGCCCTTCCTCGGGAGTGGAATAACATCACACAAAAGACCCTAGACAACTTGCTGGGGTCAATGTTAAGGGGAGTCAGAGCATCGACTGAAGCCCGGGATGGGCACGCCCGCTATTGATTTTGATCAGGAAATTGCGCAGGATACCCACGTTTGAACGTTATCCAACAACCGTTGAGCCAAATGTTATCGCAGCTTAAAATATAGATATAATCCTGCTGTCAAGACTTCTTAACTGGTTGAGTGCTAGAAGCCACTATCAGGGCTTTCCAAAAAATGAGGATACCACAGCAAAAGCCAACACTTTCCTTGCTTATATTTCATATTCAGTCAAACACAAATAATATTTTGTTTATATAAATTTGTTTTATTATAAATTATTGGAGTGTGCCTGTGGACACTCTCCAATAAGTTGTAATAAAACAGGTTTTGAAAAACAAATTCAGACCACCCAAAATAATCTAACCCACAACCAGTTAATCACTAATGTGAAAAATATCTTGTTATTTGTACTTTTCGACTTTTGAAAAAAACTTTGAATAAACTGAATTCCCAGTGACATTTGAACATCAGGATAATTAAAGTTTCCAAGGGTTAAAGTTTATATTATGAAGTCAAATGGTAGGCCTGACGTCGTCAACAGTACCAGGTGGGTGTACATTTGAAGACACTGATATCAACATTAAAGGTGAAATCTAAAGATATGTTTCAATTAAAGATAAAGCAGAGGAAATAAAAGTGCCACACTCCAAGAATTCAAGTTGTGACGATTGTCATAGTTTGTTACGTTATTGCTCGCATGCCACAACTTGAATTCGTGGAGTGTGATACTTTTATTTATACAGTGGAGCCCACTTAATTGGACATCTCTTAATTGTATATCCCTGTTAATTGAATATAATTTTCAAACACAAAACCATTTACCATACCTTCAGTACAAATTTGATCTGTTAATTGCATATGGGTTGTAGAGTAAACTCCTGTTAATTGTATATATATTTTTGTAATATGTCAAAAAAATTACTGTGACACGCACCAAATTCCCCTTATTTATCAACCTTTTTGGCCTCACTACATCCAATACAGACATTTATTCTATTATATCTTGTTTGACAGAGCTCTATGAGATCTGTCAAACAAGATATAATAGATTAAATGCTCAGTTTACTTCCAGAACACAGGAAACTGACGAAATCCCTGTTAATTGTATACTCCTGTTAATTGAATAATTTTCACTGGCAAAATGGCTATTCAATTAAGAGGATTCTACCGTATTATCGTTATTTTACACCTGTTGCATTCATAATTGTGTTTTGGCGCTTTCGCGACTGGCAAATCTAAATTAATTGAGTTCACAGAGTATTTGAAATGCAGCGTGATTTTTTGTTTCCAACTAATGAGCAAAATTTTTTATAGATAGCCTAACAGGAGGCACACAGTGGGAGGAAGTGTAATCTGAATGTGAAGTGTCCATTTTTTGTGCCGAATTGGGGAGCCTGACAGTTGTTCGTCACTGCACGGCGGTTCTCTTCGGGTACTCCAGGTTCCTCCACCCGAAATACCTCCCTAACACTAGGTGATCCTGGCTGTCGAAAGTGTTGTTAAACCCCAATAAATAAATAAATAAATAAATAAATAAATAAATAAATAAATAAATAAATAAATAAATGTTTTATTGAGACTTAACGGCTCCTCCAACAACCACGGCCACAGCGTGTCGGGCTGCTTTGCGGGTGATGGAAGCTGAAATACCCAGAGAGAACCACCGCGAGCAACTGTCAGACTGTCCATCTTACTAACCTGGCATAGACAGAGTCGGTAGCAGTAGGATGCAAGTGAAGTGCACCATCGATGTGCAGTGCTAATTAGTCTGCAGCAACACCTTGCCCCACGCATCATTACACTGAAACCCCACACAAATCCAAAGAGTCCTGCAGTCATTATTACATACGACTCACTCAATCATTCTGAGTTTAACATATTAATGTACCCATTTGGCTTTTGAGAGGTATTTTTTTAAAAGTCATGATCAAGCCTGAATAGGCTTATATGTGAAGGTTAATGGTTATTTTTTCTTAGGGTACATTTCTATTAGAGTCAAGTGGGTGGGAATTGGGTGGATGGGTGGGGTGATGCACCTCCGCTGTGAATGGGACACCGGTGCCCCAGGAGTCTCATCGCCGAACTCAGATAAGGTTAAGGAGAAGAAGAAACGCTACCTAGCATTGCCCTCATCGCGTCAAGTGTATGTGTAATGGCCCTTAGTAGGATCACAACTCCCTTTCTGTCCCCTTCCTTCATAATTTCATCATTTTAGGAAATGGTTCTATAGACTTTGAAGAATTTCTATCCATGATGTCTAAGCAAATTGAAGATGCAAGCAATGAAGACGAAATAAAGAGGGCATTCCGCGTGTTTGATAAAGATGGGAGTGGATACATAAACGCGCCAGAGGTGAAGATTGTTCTTTCGAATCTTGGATTTCAACTCACGGACGAAGAGGTGCTTGAGATGATCAGTGAAGCTGATCGTGATGGAGACGGACGAGTCACTTACGAAGGTAACGATAATTCATCAAACATTGTGTTCAGGAAAATTACACAAACCTATTTCTTGTACTCGCCAGCTGAGACATGGGCGATTATGAAGTGTAAACCTGCTTCATGAATCACCACGACGGTGATGGCTCGTGTTTCGTCCTATAACATATTCCAACTACATCATCCAGACATGCCTTCTTCGGAAGCATCACTTTACGATCCGTGTCCAGTCCTATAAAACTTTTACAACTGTATTTCCACAATAGTATTTTCTTTCATTTATTATAAATGGTTAAAATAAATCATTAGCGTTTTAAAAGACATGGCAATTTACCGATGGGTAAATTGCTACGTCGTTTAAAATGCTAAGGATCCATTTCAATCATTTATATTCACGGGCAGAAATACACAGATCGACAGGCGTGTGTGAATGGGTTAATCGACATGGAACGAGTGCCAGCGCAGAAGGATGGAACAAGAGGCCGCAAGTGCCACATCGATTAATCCATTCACACACGCGTGTCGATCCGTGTTTATTACACGCCTTCACGTCTATAAAAAAAATATTAGATGAACACTCAGCAATTCATTTGACAACTATCAACAAAAAGAACATTTTATCGCCATACAAATTTGCGAGAGATACCCGTGTTTACTATTTCGTGCCCTGAGTTCCAATGTGTTCTATGTGCCTACTGGGACATAGAGCACATTTGAACTCGGGGGACGATTTTCAGCTATTACTCGCTATTCAAATTGTAATTGCGTTGCACGGTTTGTAGAAAATTCCAGTGAAATTTTAAACCTCCATTTAAAAGTAGTCCGTCAACGATTTCCGTTCCGCACATATGTGCGGAACAAATTTTCATTTTCCGCACGGTTTAATGTTGCTGTAGATGGGGATTACATAGAACAGGCGTGTAATAAAATGCACTTCTGGAAAATACAATTGTAAAAGTTTTATAGGATTGACCCACGGTCTGGATTATGAGAGGAAAAGGCCCGCATGGAACCTAACCATATCCGCTTTGATCACGGTTCACCATGCTTACACCACTTGTTAGGCTTTACATGGCTGTGTCGGATACTAAATATACCACACAAAGTATTGATCTGCCTCTAGAAATTCGATTCAAACTGAATGATCATTTCGGACCAATTCTTTGAAGCGTGTTCTTGGTATCATCAGTCACATTTTGACTAATCACTATCGGGCGTACCGACCTCCGATTTGCAAACACATTACTACGTACGAACTTGATCCTGATTGATGTGGTCCCATTCCAGGACCAGAATGTTAAACCAAAACTTCCAGCCATTCTTCTGACGCAAATATCAGCTCGATATTGTCAGAGGACACAGACACCCTCATTGGAACTGCACAAACATCTTCAGCAATATGAAGCTAATCAATTTGAGATTTTCAAAACACAACCTTTGGTCTACTTATTGGCTGTTATGGCAGTCAAGTGTGCACGTAGACAAACGTCTTGTGAAAATATTGAGATCCATTGTCTTACATTTCATAGAACACTCGATCAAATATAGATTCGAAAAAGTTGGAAAAACGGGGTGGTTCAAAATGTTTGTATAGTATACAAGTGCCACCATGCCCCATACAGTACATACACCTGAAACTTAATTTAGCACCCCCTGAAATGTTTCATGACACTGAAGTCGCTCTTACTGATTATTACGTTTTAATGATTGCTACGTCTTGCAGTATATTTCATCTAGTGAAACATGATGTTTCTAATTTATTTATTTATTTATTTATTTATTTATTTATTTATTTATTTATTTATTTATTTATTTATTGGTGTTTAAAGTCACATACTTATGCACAGTGGCTAATCGTGACCGTGACAGTTTTACGTGTGGAGGAAGCCGGACTACCCGGTGAGAACCACCGAGTATTGACGAGCAACTGTCAGCTCCTAAA
The DNA here is from genome assembly GCA_031216915.1 of Pictodentalium vernedei. Taxonomy (NCBI): domain Eukaryota; kingdom Metazoa; phylum Mollusca; class Scaphopoda; order Dentaliida; family Dentaliidae; genus Pictodentalium; species Pictodentalium vernedei. Next base: position 293,542,448 of record CM062290.1, read on the forward strand.
CATTCTAACTCTGTCCAAGCTTCGCTCAAGCAGGGTTACAGCGGTTGGAGGCATGCGCACCAACGACGTGCAGTACACCACAGTACACTGTGTCATCATGGCAGCCGGGATAAAGTGCCTTGCCCAAGGACATAACGCGGGTCGTCCCGGACGGGGATCGAACTCGAGATCTCCAGCATAGAATTCCAACAGTCTACCACTGAGCAACCGCGCTCCCTTCTGGTTGATAGCGTACCCCACACACATCCCCTCGTCCGATGATTATAATGTTTTAATGATTGCTATGTCTTACAGTACATTTCATCTAGTGAAACATGATGTTTCTGGTTGATAGCATCCCCCAAACACATCTCATCGTTCACGTGAAGCATGCTGCCCATGGATGTCACAAAAAACACTATCATCCACATGCAGTATCTGGGTACAAAACAAGAAAATTTGTAACTTCGTTTATCAATAAATCTTGACACGGCAAGGAGAAGACTGTCAGAGGCACTAACATGGCAAATAGTTGGCCTGCATGCAATAGGCATATCATTCAAAGCTAATGGAAGGCAACTTGGTTATAGTCATGCTGTCATCAGAAGACTTGTCCCAAAACATCAACAAACCACCGATGGTAAGGACCAACCAAGGCCTGAACAACCCAAAAAGACCTCTCCACGGGACGACTGGAGTCTCGCACGCCTTGTTAGGCTTGAACCCTTTGCTTGAAGTGGGGTTTTGAAAACGCCTTTGGCTCCCCAGCAGGCGTTTGTGCAACAGAACTGTCCGACACCAATCAAAGCCCTGGGTATGAGGTTCAGAGGGCTCATCAATCGTCCAGATCTATCTGATCAGCATCAAAGACGACGTTTGGGGTGATGTATGGCAGGACAACATTGGAATCTCAGGACGTGGAGGAGAGATCATTAGGTACTCGCCCTGTATTCATGGCCGACAATGCAAGGCCACATCGTTCCCATGCTGTGAGAGCATTCCTTCAGAACAACGCTATTACAACACTACCTTGGCCTGCAATGAGCTCCGATTTGAATCCTTAGAACACAGCTCGGACTTTCATGGACGTCGTGTGCAAGAAAGGGATCCGCCTGTACAGAATTTGGCCAATTTGGAAGCTGCATTGCATGAGCAGATGTAGCAGTTGCCCCTGGGCCATATCAGAAGGCTCACTGGTAGCATTAGGAAGAGGGTTCAGGCTGTCACCCGGGCACGTGGAGAATACACTCGCTGCTGACGTCAGGCACGGCTATTGTGTTCAGAAGATCACAAGTTACATTTTTTGTCAGTAATTAGCGGCATTGTTTCATCATGGATCGTTCCAGCACCATAGGTGTCGATAGAACATTTTTCTATCAAAAACATTAGTGACAGATATGTTTTAATAGCGCCATTAAAATACTAGATATTTTCATCATTGTCTTGTCTTTCATTTGTCAGTAGACCTTTCTTTCCGCAAACAATCCTTTTTGTCATCTGAAAGATAGCCTGAAAGTAATGACAGTTTCTATTAACACCACTGCGAAAAACAGGGGGTGCTTAATTAAGTTCCAGTTGTATAGATGGCTGAACAAGTCAGGAATTTCTAATATTATAGAAATATCTATATGGCATCGTTCAGATGTAATTCACCACAGGGATAGCATTCATGTGTTTAAATATTTGGATAACAAACGGTTACTGTGTCTTTTGCGCTACAGCTGACTGCGCCTGTGAATTCGAGGCCTTTGCTCTTCCCTTTTTTCAACTGCAGTTGAAGACAACTCCTGGGGTGATAGTGACAGTGGGCCATAAATTGTTAGACCGATAGTAGCAGAAGCAGCTAGTAACAGTAAAAATATGGAGAGCGTATGTAGTTAGAAGTTGTTGAAACGCTCACTCTTGTGAAGGGCGAGAGGACAGTAGTGTGGACAGTAGACGATGATAACACGGCCTGCAGAAGGTAATGGCAGAGTATCTCAGCTAGGATTGTCGGCAATAATCCTCAAACAGTGATCTTCAGACAATGATCCTTAGATATTTATTCTTCGTTTTGCCACCTCAGCAGTTACATTTCCTTGTTATGGCCCGTAATCAAGTGGCAAGGTGCCGAATGTTATAATATACGCCACAACGACATTAGCATTCGTGACGGCAAAACGTATAAGCCTGTTGGGGAACGCGGTGACTCAGTGGTTACGCCATTAGAATTCACACCGAAAGAACCACAGATAAATTGGGCATCGGCTGAGAGCGAAGAAAGGTCATGACCAGAGATGGCTGGCAGAGTCATGACTACACATAAGAGGACAAATGGTGAACAGTATGCTAGGATGGAAAATAGACATAATAGGGTCAAGAATAATCAACAGAAGGGCTGTATTAGCTGTAGGGGCAGTAGGAAACGTGGATTCTGGGTAAAATGAGCCTGGCAATCACGTACCCAAGCCGTTGTCGTTTCGTTGAGGGCAATTATGCATACTTCCGGTGAATCGTACATATCATCCTAACACATTCTAGCCCATAGCACAACGTGCGACCTATAACAACTACGTGTCGCGATATAAATAAGCATGGCGGCCTGCAGCACACAAAATGGAGGATGAACACGTGTCATCCCAATAAAACACACTGCGCATGCGCACTAACACCCCGTATTATCACAGTAATAACATCACACTATTGCCACTCACATGAACTACCCCGATTGCAACACGATATGACGTCATTTCCTCTTCCGGATAATTGTTTGAGCTATACCACCATGGCCACTGTGATCCATACAGATGAATAATACGCCAACATTGTTGAGCCCAGGGTTATCAAAATTTCCCACCAGTGTCACATATCATAATTAGCAGACTGTGCCACATCAACCACTGTAACACGGATGTCTGCACATGTGAGAAATTCCCCGTCTAGAACATACCTCTATTTTCCACGTGCAGGGCCAACAAGTTTAGCGCTGCTACAATTGAGAGTATGTGTGGGGGAGGAGATGGTGATGTTGGTGGCATTCTGCACCACAAGTGACGTAAAATGTATGAAATTTCCTCTCGCGATGCGTGAGATCGCCTTATTCGCACTACGAATATTGCGTGGTGTGACGGCGGTTCCAAAAGTAAGTTACACTAGCTTGGTGCCATGCAGAACTTTGATTTATTTCTTTGGGGACCCGTGGTTCGATTTGATTCAGGCAGATCAACGTTTTCGAATGTTGAGGTAGGGTGTTCCCGTAAGTAGTTCTGTGCTTTCGAATTCCGTGGTAGAATGTACCGACATACACTGTTACTTATCATAATTTTTACGCAATGAATTGTCGAAGTCGTAATGTGTTGATTATTTTTATTTTGAATTTCAGATTTTGTTCGTATGATGAATGACTGAAATACGTTTGAAAAAAAAAACAGTTGGACGATTCCTTATGTGGTGGGAATGAATTGGTACGAGATGTTTTCCGCTGGAAATTACAGAGACGGGTTTATTCAACAGTAAACACGTTTAGCCATTTTCCATCTTCTACTACCAAATTGACCAACGTGGTTAAGATTAAGAACGTGAACCCATATTGTATTCATTTCTTAACTGGTAGAGTGCTGGAAGCCCATATTTGGGCTTTGTTCTGAAGTGCAGATACTGCAACTTAAAGGCTTCCAATTCAGTGGCTGTGCTTCATATTGACTTTGAAGTGATATTATTTAGTCGGTTAAGATTTGCCTTGTTACAGTTTATAGGAGAGTGCCCTCAGGCACTCTCCTATAAATTGTAACAAGGCAAAGACTTGTGAACAAATTTTGTTGGCCAAATAAAATTTAGCACTCTAACAGTTAAGAGTTATGACAATGGGGGAAAATCGTTTTTTATATGTTTTATTACAGTGTTTACAAAGGTCAAACATGAAAATGCACCTAGAGAAATCTTCATCCTCGAAATAGTGATCGTTAAAAGTGTCGTGAGTACGTACTTGAACGATCGTCATTATCCTCGGATAACCAAGAAAATTGGGAGAAAGGAGAGACCAAATGAATGAATTATTACATTTATACACTGTAAATGCTGGAAGCCAGGCTTAGCCCTTTACCTAATGCAAGTGTCATAACCGGTCACTGCTATTTCCAAAAACACAAAGAAATTTTGTTTTCAATATTTGCCCCCACCCCCTCTCAAACAGTTTGTGACTGGAGCGAGCACGTTGTCATAAGCTGGTTTTTGTTATACAAAAATGACAATTTTTAGTTAGGCAAGACAACAGTTTATAAGATAGGGTGCTGGTCGTGCAACAGGATCTCAAGCCACCAGCTAAATTCCTAAGCGAATCTAGTATTGCCACGAACCAATATTGCCCTTAACTGGTTGAGTGCTGGAAGCCATTGACAGGGCTTTCAAAAAATGGGGGTTCCAGAGCAAAATCAATATGTTCTTTGTTCATGTTTTATATTCAGTCAAATGCACGTAATATTTTGTTCATATAAATTTGTTTTATTACAGTTGAGCCCGCTTAACTGGATATCTCTTAATTCTATATCCCTGTTAATTGAATATCATTTCCTAACACAAAACCATTTACCATACCTCCAGTACAAATTTGACTTGTTAACTGAATATAGGTTATAGAGTAAACATCTGTTAATTGAATAAAAAATCTTACAACCTGTCGAGAAATTATCCTGACTCTCCCCCAATTTTCCTTTGTTTATAGACCTATTTGGCCCCAGTACATCCAATACAGGCATTTAATTTATTATATCGTGTTTGACAGAGCTCATGGAGCTCTGTCAAACAAGATATAATAGACCAAATGCTAAGTTTGTCTCCAGAATACAGGAAAGTGGCACAATCCCTGTTAATTGAATACTCATGTTAATTGAATAATTTCCATTGGCAAAGTAGCTATTCAATTAACAGGCTTCCACTGTACAACTTATTGGAGAGTGCCTGTGGGCCACCTCAAATAATGTGTAACAAAACAAATTTTGAATAACAATTTCAGACCACCAAAAATAATCTAGCCCTCAACCAGTTAAATAGTTCATCGCCTGTTTTGGGGTTCAACCGGATAGAAGTTTTCAATTGTAGCTTTTCCAACCAACTGAAATATTTCACCGATTGAATCTAAAAGCATCATAAACATTTATTTTATTTGAATAAACAGATGAATTTTTTTCTCAATCGAGACTGGACTTGATCGAATATTTGTGATAAAATTATCGTTACTATTAGACATATTTCTTCACTAAGTATTATTATCCCTTTACCCAACGCAGACGATATCAAAATTTATTATTTTAAATATCATTTTTTAATTTTTTTCAAAAACTTTCTACAAAACCATATCATGTGACTCCTCGTAGGAACGAGCTCGACGAGCTCGTTCCAACGAGGGGTCACATGATATGGTTTTTTGAAATTTTTTGAAAAATATATTTTTTTTCAACTGCTGAATTCGCATATTACGCGGGCGGATGTGGGTGATTCGTTGGGTAAAGGGTTAATGAAGACTCATCACAGCTGTAGTTTTTTGATATCGCCATATAGTTCCACTATTTGTGTTAATATCTTTCTGTTGTCAAGATGAAATAATAAAATATCTTAAACTGAATGACGAAAGAATATCTGTATATTTCGTGATCAAAAGGATACCACATTACACCAAGGATAGTCGCGCGCAAACTCCTTGATAAGTGGGGAAACAAACAGCCCATATAGTGTGGAAGTCCTTATATAATTTGACCTGGTGGCTTTAGAACTTTAAAAAGAGTTTAGTGATCCAATGGAGTGGATGACCTTCTTGATTGCAGATATTTTCTTCAGTATATATACTTTTGAAAAATCATTCTTTCATTTCTGTGCACGTTAAAGGTAAAAAAAGCGTTCGTCAGTTCTGAAGTAAGAAGTCAAGGAAATGCTTCTGCTGTCTGTGCATGCCTTTTTCTATATTTTGGTGTACATGGTCATTGGCACATTGATCTCACGTTCCTCCGGTATTCCGCAATTTCCACCACTGGACTTTTCATTTTTTCCTCAAGACCGAGAGCATAGTTTTAGTGCGGGCGTTTAAGTGCAGATACGGTGTCACACGAGGCGAAGTGAGAACAATATTAGACACGAACTACACGTCCCGTAATGTATTTAATATACCAGCCATATTTCTCCAATATCTTATCATCCGTTGTATTTGGAAATCGGTTCATGTTTACGTAAAATTTTCCTATAGGCGTCCATTTACTTACAAAAAGCAGATGGAAGTGACGCAAAGGAGAGGGAGTAATCTCATTGATCACTGAGAAAATCTTTGATTTATTACCTCCGATATTTTTGTGCGCATTTACAGTTCTGCCTGCTTTCCCACGCGTTGAACTGAAAGCAAACTTTCTAAAGTGCCAAATAGACTGTAATTATTACGATACAAACAAAATGGCTGACAGTGAAAATTAACATACCACCATGGTCGGTATATTGAGTTAATATGTGAACACCGTTGACCGTTATTGTCGGTTTATTCCTCAGTCCTCGATCACTAGTTATGACAGTTCATTGGTTAATCTGTCGGCATGGCGTAATAAGGCCATTCATTGGAACAAGCTCGATTAGGTTGTCGCAATGAGTGATAAAAATGTTGGTCTGGGGTGAAAAACTGAGAACAAAGTTGAAATGACGATCTTTGAAAATAACGCTGACTGGGTAGAGCAGCTGCGTTAAGTAAGGGGTTCGCAATTGATTTTAGGTTATTATGATATCCACAAATAGATATTGATTTCTGTTACCATTCCTTTGCCCACGAGAGCTTGAAGCATGAGATCAAGGAAGGGCAGCCCCCCCCCCCCCCCGGAGGCAAGGAAGAGGAAGAGCGCGTGGCCTCTTCGCCAGATGGGAACTATTTGAAAAGACTTCACTTTCCGAGAACTATAGCTGAGAAGCTCTTGCATATTCGTTTTTAACTTTAAGAACATTGACTGGACATAGCAGCTACCTTAAGTGAAGGGATAACAGCTGGTTTTGGATAACCTCAAATAGATATTGATTTCTGCTATCAGTGTTTTGCCCAACAGAGCCGAGTGCAAGGCGGGGGTGGGGAAGCAGGTGCCCCATGGGACAGGTAGAGGTAAGCTCGTGCCTTTTTCGACAGACGTGGCGAAAGGGGGTGGCGTGTGTGGGGAGGGGGGGGGGGCGTCAGTCATCCCCCAATCTTGACCCAAATTTCCTACAGTTGAAAATTCGGAGGGCAAGTCATGAGTAGTTGGATATTCCATCTATCTGGATGCTAGAGCTTCTTTGGAGATGCTGATGTCTCCTTTACATCCTAAAATACCAACCCGGTTTCAAATCGGCAAAAATTCCAACAGTTACTATTTACAACTACAGTGTACGCAATATCGAGCTTCATAAGTATGCATGATGTCAACCGGCACGAGATTTCCATAGTACGTTTACCTATCGTAATAAAAAAAAAATACTAGAAATGCACTTCAAGAAAATCACATCATGTAAAATCGTTATCCTGAGTTAATTCCACCACTCATAGTTACAAAAAGATGAAACATCGAAAATTGATCATTCCTGCATAAAATCTGATTTAATGTTAGGACAGCAGGAATTGTTCAAAGTTCTCAGCTTGAGCATTTGTTCAGCACATATTCAATTCCCAGAATAATATCAAATAATAATAACAACCTGATAATTCTATGATAAATGTGTTGGCATTTCAGTTACTAGAATCAATTGTATGCCCCCTTTCATGGCTTCATTTTCAAAATGTTTCTCGGCAATGAATTTCCAACTAGGGGGAGCGACCGTGGGGGGGGGGGCCCTCCCGGTCCCTCCCCTTAGTTGGAAATTCACTATCCTACACCCCCAGTCAGAAACCTCTAGCCACGTCCCTGAAATCGGCGGGAGGATTTTTAAAGATTTATATCGTCCCTTGAGTAAAACAAGGTGTCATCTGCATTGCTTTGCACATCTAATGTCAATACTATTGAGTGTCACATTGCAATTTATGATACAAGGTAAACGTCTGGTCTTAACTCATACCCAGAGTCGGTGCTCTTTTTGATATTCCTGCCACCCCTGCCATTCGATGCTTGCAATGCCCTTGATGTTGCCTGTTTCGCTTGAAGCCCTATTCGAAATTATTTCCTTTGGCAATACCACCACTGTATTATTGAAAATTATTACAATCTCGACTGTTTGAATTGTATTTCAAAGTAATTTGTGTGGAGATGAGTAGGGTCGAAGGTGGCAGATACCCCGATGCTTTCTGTTACAAGCGTGAGGCGAACAGTTTCTACCCTGCGCTAGTTTGGAAGGAGCGTCATTATTACTCTTGGAAGATTCATTCAAACGAAGTACAGACCTGATTCTAGTATAATAACTTTAAGGCGAGCTCCGTACCGCCCACCCGTGTCTATATATTCTGTAAGGTTGTTGGTAGTCTAAATGAAGCCCAATGTGGATTATGAGCGCCAGTCCGAGGAATGAGCTACTTTTACATGTTTTGATTTATTTTGAGTTACTGCCCCTACGTCACACGCTCAAGGCATTGATTGCCCGCCGCTGGTCGTTGTTGGCCCAAACCCCAAAGCTTAGATGCCCCATCTCACCAAACCCATTGGGTTTGCGTGGAGGAAACATCTGAGTTTATGGGCTGCTTCCCTTCTCTGATCTATCCACAGTGTGTGCAGTGCTTAATATTTCCCCTCAAACTCGTTACAGAAGACAATGATCAACTCGAATGTTACTCGTCTTATTTATTAAATGGGCGGCCATTATTTCAAGACCTTCCGCACGCCTCGGTGCTTGATATCGAACCTGCTCGTGACTCGTCCAGCTTGAAAATAAACTACCCAAACTCCTTAACCTCTGTCATAATGAGGCCCACCATGATTAAATGTACACATTCTCTTTTACGGATTTGAAGTTCCACGAAATCGCCGTTTTCCTACAAATTCTACTTTTCCATTGCGTAGAATAGTTTGAAAACAACAGAACAAATAAATATCATATAGGAATGTTTTTTGCAAAGAACATAACCCGAAACTCTTCTTAGTTTGAGCACGTTCACTCAGCTGCCATGTTATTTCGGACGAAAATGGGGGCGCGGTGGCTCAGTTTGTAGAGGTGCAGGCTGCAAGCCGAGAGGTCCTCGTCGAAGGCATGCCTTGATAGTTTAGCTGGAATATTTCGTCAGTCGAACTTATTTTAAAATACCAAGATGTATTGGAAATATATTTGTGGATATATGAAATATACATGTAATAGTCGTGACCGAACTTCTTATTTGATTAACAGATATCGTATTGGCCATGCTGGACCCACAATAGCCAAAAGAAGGCACTACATATCTTCATTTGTATAGCCGACTGTGTGTATGAAATACGTCCCAAGTATCAAACCAGGTCTTGTATGAAAGTACACGATTACTGGCAATAGCAAATCCATATCTAAGACTATAACCAAGACGAAAACGTCCAGATTGCAAGAAAAAGTATTGGGTGCGGGGTCATATCCATTGCGTACGGAGATAATTGTCCGAGGCAAGTTAGAATCAAGAAAACAGAGTCGCTTATACACCCATTTTCCAAGATATTTCCCATGTCAGGTGAAGACACACATTCACTTAACGCGGCTTAAAACCATGCAATTTTAGGTCGAAATTAAATATGCGTCCCTGGATCCCACATACAGCATGCGGCAATACTGTCCGTAACTAAGTTTGTGCCTGAAATTGTATGGTCTCGGCCCGCCAACAGAAAAAAAAAAAAATTATTTGCTCCAGTGTGAATAGCTTTTTAACTCATGTGCCTGGTGTGCCTCGGAATATCTGTTCCCGAAAAAGCAAAGGTTATAAAAAAAGTATTTATGAAGTTTTCTTATTCTAAACTCCTGAAAAATCGAAAGAAATGTGGATTCAACAAAAAAAGAATAAAACTCTTTTATGTGCTTAGTTTAAACATAATGATGACATCCGAGCTGTTGTGATTTTTCAAAGAATATTTTATTTTTCAGATAAATACAAAAAGCATATAGAAAACAATATTGTACACTGTTTTTAGCGAGCCGGGCTAAGCAAACCACTCGGTCGATCATCCGTGACGAGTGAAAATCCGATTCGGCGAGTCATTTAAATCTTTACCTAACAAGAGTAGACGAAGACACCTTAAGGAAAACAAGAATAAAAAACCCCCACAACACCACCCCTCCACAAAAAAAAAAAAAAAAAATAAAAAAATAAAAAGTATTCTCTTCTTGCCTTAAAAATATATCCTTTGACACTCAGGAGGAACGAGGTCGTTTCAATGAGGGGTCCATAAGCTATGTTTTATGAGTCCAAATTGAAAGTTACTTAAAAAGTTCGAGCGGCAGTGTTTTGTGAATAGAGCTGGTCGGTCGAGATCATTTCGTAAGTATTGGTAAATCGGCTGTCCGGCGTTCTTGAACAGATGAGGGTGGGGGTGCATGGGAGAGCAACATTGGTTTATCTCATGGCAGGGATTTTCAAATTGTTCTGTCCTTGAAACGGGTCTACCATGGTTCGCCCCGATTAATTTTTCGGGTTGAAATTTTGTTCCACGAAACTTGATTTCCTTGCATTTGTGGAGGTTGGAATTTTATATCTTATCTACTTATGCTTTTGGCAGTCAGCGCCCACTACCAGCGTAAATGTAGCCCCGAAGGCTGATTAATGAAATGCGATTCTCAATAAATCAAAAGAGATTCCCTTGTCTGGCAGTTGGCTCCCTCAGGGATCCCATATCTTGGTGCATGATTTTCATCAAACACCTGTAGAAAGAAGTCAAGGAAAGTGTCAGGTCTCCACATTAACTCTTTTGGCGCGGAATAATATGAGAAACAGAATTCTTAGCGCCTAATATTCATCAGGAATTTTACAAAAAGTATAGGTTGGTAGACTAAAGCGTTATTATTTTAAAAGATGTTCTAATGATCTCATTGACAGTGTTTCAAATGATTTCCTGTATATATTTAAATGACACCTTTATACTTTCAAGGGACGATATCGTTGTTCATCTATAGGACATAAATGGTGCATGAAACATAGGAATACGTATGTTTGTTCAACACTTTACCCAACGACTCGACCACATTCCCTCGTGTGATATGCAGCTTCAGCAGTTGAAAAAATATTTTTCAAAAAAATTCAACAAAACCATATCATGTGACCACTCGTTGGAACGAGCTCGTCGAGCTCGTTCCGACGAGGGGTCACATGATATGGTTTTGTTGAATGTGTTGGAAAAATTTGAAAAAATGATATTTAAAATAATAAATTTTGATACCGCCTGCGTTGGGTAAAGGGTTAAAAGCACTTGGAAATGGACACACATAGTTGGCTAAAATGACTACTGCAGTACCTTTCCGCAGTCTGCCGTCTGGCGATTTAGTCGCCTGTCGCGCCAAAAGAGTTTAAACAACATTACAAGTTTTTGTGATGAATTTACGGTAACATGGTCTGAGGTTTGCGGCTCGAAGCATATGTTTAACCGTGTCGCTTCAAGACCCAAACCCACATAGTAAATCGAACAAGGCAACTCGAATGAACGAGACAACTGTAACGATAACAAATTTAGTTAACAAACCTCTCGTGTTCCGCACGACGTCACCGGACAACATAAAATCAATAACTGAGATAAAGGTCGAAGTTACTCCATCCCATTTCAAATCATGAACAGATTCACGATTTGAACGGAGATGGAGTACCCTCGACATTTTTTAAAAGTGGTTTGTGCATTTGTGTATATTCATACAAGGCCTCAAAAAATACGGTTTTAAAGTCAGTATGCGCTTTGAATCTCCTTCAACTTTAAACATCTTTTCAAATATTTCACTTGGTGACATCAGAAGGTAACATTTGCCAATGGATCCATAATCATAGACAAAACTATGCGAGCTCTCGTCCAATCAGAGGGGGGCGAGGATTTTAGTCTTATTGGAACATACATGCCTTACATATGTGTGTCAAAGGTTTCAGTCATTTCTGTCATATCCTTGGATTTTCCTCTACGACAGACCTTGCCATTTTCCGATAATTTTCACAGATGTTCTTCACGATAAGGAGGCTCATAATGTGTGATGAAGGGCGAACCCTCACCCTCATCCCTGACTACGCGTTTGGTTTTTATAGAAGTGTCCTTCAAGCGAACCACTGAAAGCCATTTTCAACCTTGTTGGAAGGCCGGTAGTTCATTTTTGGAGTAGTGTCGTTTAACTACGGCAGCGTAGAACCGCCACATCATAGTATATTTCCAGGGATTCCTAATCTGTTTAAACAGATTACTAATCTGTTTTTACAGATTACTAATCTGTTTTTACAGATTACTAATCTGTTTAAACAGATTACTAATCTGTTTTTACAGATTACTAATCTGTTTAAACAGATTACTAATCTGTTTTTACAGATTAACTAATCTGTGTTTGCAGATTACTAATCTGTTTAAACAGATTACTAATCTGTTTTTACCGATTAAGTAATCTGTATTCACAGATTACTAATCTGTTTAAACAGATTACTAATCTGTTTTTACAGTTTACTTAATCTGTATTTACAGATTACTAATCTGTGTAAACAGATTAACTAATCTGTATTTACAGATTACTAATCTGTTTAAACAGATTACTAATCTGTTTTACAGATTAACTAATCTGTTTTTACAGATTACTAATCTGTTTTTTCAGATTAACTAATCTGTATTTACAGATTACTAATCTGTTTAAACAGATTACTAATCTGTAAAAACAGATTAATTAATCTGTATTTACAGATTACTAATCTGTATTTACTAATCTGCTAATTATGGATTCTCACGACTAGACTCCGCAGCCATCTCGAATCAATCAGCTTTTTCAATAAGTGGCAAAGGGCATACAGAAGCCAAAGGGAGGGAATCGAGCATGTTTGAAGACTGTAGATTATATGAAAATGGCGTTCAGTCAAAATGAAATAGGAACCGCGCTATTACTCGACGTAGAAAAAGCGTTCGACTCTGTCTGGCACAATGGCATGAGATACAAACTAGCTAAAATGGGGCTACCTACCAAAATTCTATGGATCATATCATCATTTTTATCTGATCGAAAAATCAAAGTGAGGGTCAACCGCGAAGTGTGAGACGAGATGAAACTCGAAACGGGCACTCCACAGGGTTCGGTCCTCAGCCCGCTTCTATTTATAATATATGTGAATGACATTGACAAAGTAGGGAAGAACCATGCTGAACTATCTCAATTCTCAGGCGACAAAGGAATGTGGAAGGCCAGTAAGTCTCGAAACATAATACAAAACCGCCTGCAGGATACCATCCGTGACCTGCAAGACTGGTGCGCTCTGTGGCGCATCAAGCTAAATGCCACGAAAACACAAAGAATCATATTCTATAAAAAGCAAAGGAAAAAAGCTGTCCCTAATATTGAGCTTAAGCTTTACAACCACAAACTTGAAGCTAGCAATGAGGTAAAGTTTCTGGGATTCACCTTGGATAGCAGTCTCAATCTAAACAATCACGTAAACTCAGTCACTGCCAAAGACACTAAACGCATAAATTTCCTGAAAATGATTAGAGGTAAAAATTGGGGAGCCAATAAAGAAGTTCTCATCAAGCTTTACAAATCATATATACGCCCAGTACTAGAGTATGGGGCCATAATAACGAGTGACCTGAATAAAACCAACATTGAAAAACTACAACGGGTTCAAAATTATGCCCTGCGTGTGGCACTATGCAAACCCAAATGGACACCGATAAAGGAACTTCACGAGCTAGCAAAAATAGAAACTACTGATACGCGATTAAAAGACCTACAAATCAAAACCCTCAACGGACTCCAAGTTAGTGAATTAATGGTTGAGCTGAACGAACACCGATCCCTTAACAGAAAAACAAAATAAGTTTCCAGAAAATAAAAAAAAAATAATAAAATTATATAATATAACTAAATTGCGTGTAGTCAGTAAGGATTGCCTCGCTACTCATTGAGAACTTTAAGATAGAGTCTGTGAGGACTGCCTCGCAACTCTGCCGAAGCGCGAATGAAATGCTTTTAATAAGACCTATATAACAAAACCCTCTACATACTCCAGGATAGTGAATCAATGGTGAAGCTGAACGAACACCGAACCCTTAACAGAAAAACAAGATAAGCCACAGTAAATTAAAATTACTCAATAGAATTAAACTGCGTGGAGTCAGTGGGGATTGCCTCGCTACTCATTGAGATCTTACTCATTGAGATCTTAAACAGATTAGTAATCTGTAAATACAGATTAGTTAATCTGTAAAAACAGATTAGTAATCTGTTTAAACAGATTAGTAATCTGTAAAAACAGATTAGTTAATCTGTAAAAGCAGATTAGTAATCTGTTTAAACAGATTAGTAATCTGTAAATACAGATTAAGTAAACTGTAAAAACAGATTAGTAATCTGTTTAAACAGATTAGTAATCTGTAAATACAGATTACTTAATCTGTAAAAACAGATTAGTAATCTGTTTAAACAGATTAGTAATCTGTTTAAACAGATTAGTAATCTGTAAAAACAGATTAGTAATCTGTAAAAAGATTACTTAATCTGTAAAAACAGATTAGTAATCTGTTTAAACAGATTAGTAATCTGTAAAAACAGATTAGTAATCTGTAAAAACAGATTAGTAATCTGTTTAAACAGATTAGGAATCCCTGGAAATATACTATGATGTGGCGGTTCTACGCTGCCGTACTTAACGGAGTGTCACGCCACGAATTACTCACGGCCTAACCGTTCGTCTCTTTCAATTAATATTATTTTCCGGTGAATTTATAGTTTTCCAGAGAAAAAATCTCTAAAATGTATTTTTAGTTTTTAGAATTACAAACAGAGTTATAACATAACCCCTTACCTACCACGCAGACATTAGAATTATCGAATAACTACATATTTCCATTTTTGCATAAAAACATAGCTTAGGACCTTAGGACGACCTTAACCATTTCTTGAGAGTGACAGGCAACGCAGCGGGGTTTTTTTGTCACAAAACATAGCTTTTGACCCCTCATTGGAACGAGCTTTGTGAGCTCGTTCCAATGAAGGATCATAAGCTATGTTTTTGAGGCAGAAAATAAACAAAAGGAAGCAGTTTTTTGCAAGTGTGGTTTGACTTTCGGGTTAGATAAAGGACTAATTGACCCGTCAAACCCGGGGGAGGGGGGAAGGGGGGCTCCACAAGCGGTGTTTTTGATGAAAAATGGAATAAATAAAACCCGAATGACATTTTTGTGAGAATAAGGCTGGTCATTTTGCGTTACGTTTGGTAATGGACTAACATTTTTCTTGTTCAAGTCATTTTTAGTTTGAACGAATTATGTTTCATGTACTTGTTCTGTTAGACGAAGGGGTGGATTGGTTTGCAAAGCCCTGACTACATTTTTCACAAATATTATTAAACGTACAAAAAGTCGCAAAAATAATTATTGATGCTGATAAAATCTTTCAAATTGCATATCAAATCACACCGGGTTAGAGAAGAATATATATAAACTGAGTTTATATAATTGTCCTTCTGTCTGTTAGAACAGTCAATAATACTTTCAGGCCTTAAACCAACTGGCTGGTTCCAAACTGTACCATTGTTAGTATTACAGGAAAGTACACCCGACATTGGAAAGTCAGTCTTGACATTTTACCATCTTCGAGAATTCTGAAACAAAAGAGTGAATATTCATATGGAGGGTGTTGAGTCTTAACATCTTTTACCCGGTGTGCATAATGTTTTGCGCGAAGAAAAATATGGTAGTGGAGGAGCCGACGATATAAAGATCAAAATATCTGAAGCGAGGCTTGGTAATAATTTCATCCAACAGCTTGACAGAGCTGTTGGATAAAATTATTACTGAACCTCCCAACAAACCAGGATGCTTTCGCCCATTTCGCCGTTGGCAGTATTTACTGAAATGATACCTTCCATGTCTGAAATGGTTAAATCAAGGTGTCAACCACCCTCACCCCGCCACACGCAAAATATATTTGTTTACGGGGAGAGTATAGTATGGTAGACTCGAATTTCCCGGTCGTACTCAGCTCAAGACACAAGCTTAGCCAAAGTGAAGAGTTGAGCGCACATCCAGAATTGGAACAACATGGTACACAACAAATACATGGCAGCCCAGCTGCCCAATATATCAAACAGAATTAAAGTGACTTCCCCAAAGTCCTCCATATAGTCATAAAACTTTTACATGTACAATGTAGTCGCTAATTTGGTAATATGTGAGTGGGACCGGGTGGGACCGGCTTCCCCTCGAAATGAATAATGGAAATGCTGTGGTAAAAGCCGAGACAATCTGCCACAGTTTTTACTTCGGCATTCTTTTGGGCCAAAGCTAATTTTGCTGATTGTAGATTCTTTGTCGGAAGAGCATGCCAAAGGTACACACGCTACAGTTAGGCGCAGTGGTGTGTCAGGGATGATTATCCTTTTGGAATCCCGTGTAGCGTCATGTGACTAACGATGTCATGATGGTTAACATGGCAGCCAGCTTAACCGCCCAAGTTGTGACGTATTATCATGATAAAAGGTGGTGCTAGTGCGCATGCGTAGCATATCTTGTTAAAGTCACACATTTTGTTTAGTTGAGGCCTCCAGTTTGGTTTCTAGGATGGCACTATGGGTCCACGAGGCCTCTAGTATAGTGATGGTGTGCTCTGCTGGTATGTTCAATTGAATGTGAGTATATCTAATTATTAAAAAAGGCCTTACAATGTGCAATATACCAAAACGGACCCGACAATGCCGTAATCTTGTGTGATACCCAATTGGAATGGATAGAATGTTGTGTGATTGGATCTAGAACACCCCGTAAGGTGAGTTCGAATCTATGAGAGTACGTGCAATTACCAGCAACGACCCTACAACTTCCGAACATTACCCGAATGGGCACCTATAGCTGTTTACCTGGCTCGGATTCTCAGAAAATCCTCGTTTCCTACTTCCCCCGAACAATCTTCTGTCCATTCTTAACCTAGTCTAGAAATTCCTGGCTATGGTTGGTAACTCACCCCTAGTATTTTATATCTTCCCATCTAACCCTATCTAGCTCAATCCCTAGCCGACCTCTGTCCTCCAATGAGTGTTTTTAGATTCAGCCAGACATCCCCATTTCTCTTATCCCGTATCTACATATACAGCCTCTTGACGAGTTTGACGCGAGTGTAATCTTTGCGTACTAAACGTCTATCCGCACACCACACGTGTTCTCAAACCGGAAGCGTCAATATGTACTTGTGTACTAGTACAAGATGTGCCTAAAACATATAGCACATCGGTACATAGCATATCAATGTACCTATGGACACAGTATGGTGATCATTGTTTGTGGACTCATGTTGAGTTTTTGTGGACTCATGCGGTTCTTTGTGGACAGATGTGGATTTTTGTGGGCTAATGTTGACTTGACTCATAGCCTATGACTTCCTCATCCCAGTATCGTCTCAATTATCGCTGTATTCAAATACTATAGTCATTCACTACCGCTGTTTTGTTTCAATCACACAACTATTTGTGCTGCACTGTAGTCTTCCACCATTGTTATAGACTTGCGCTACAGATCTGCTAACTTTCGCTGAGTCTGTCTCGCCCTCTTCAATAGACCAAGTCTCAGTGGGCTTAATCAGATCGCTCCATGCACATAAGCCCATAGGAGGTTATACAGGTACTTAGACCAGGTTACCTGAAAGAGATCTGAATATCGCGCCGAGATGTGTTCATATGGTAGTTAACAATGTGAGAACAACACATACAGTACCTACTTGGCCAATTGTCTGAAGCAGCATGCGATATTTTCAACCTAATGGATACCACATGAGTCATGGAGCTTATGACGAAATCGGAACTGTTATTTCTCATTACACATCGAAAAACATAACAATTGTTTCTTAATTAATATATTTTTCCTATCATAACGCAATAAAGATCAAACGGCAGAACAAACCAAGATGCGAAAGAAATCACCGAATGAGGTAAAATGCTTATATTGAATTTGAAAATAGAAATAATTATATTCAGGGTCCAGTTCCGAGACTTGCGTCCTCCTATTGTACTCAAGTGGAAAAAAATTGTATGTGGTCTGATATATATGATGTGACAAGCGAACAGTAATTATTACGCAAGTAACCGTACAACTGTCACCAGAGTACATAAAAAGCAGCTCCTCATGTTGCTGTATCAAAGATTGCGAACATTGTTTCTTTGGTAACCCGAGTACTGAGAATACTGAGTGAATACAGAAGCCCAGACATTCATCGACTGTGATCGGAGCGCAAAATATGTGCAACTGAAGTACAATAAAAACATATTTTTAAAACACTCACTATTTCGAGTTCACAGATGAGACCAGATTAGCCAGATCAAATGCGACACCGTATTTTGATTTAGTCATCCAAGAAATTATTTTGCGAGTGCCATTCCCTGTTCGTGTTTGATGAAAGGTTAATAAAAACCTATTATTACAAAAAACGCCACTTGAAAAGGGAGTTGCGTGGAATTCCACGATGCTAATAAGTTTCACAAAGAAAGTTCCATCTAATGGACATTAGGGTTCAACATGAATGTCGATTATCTGAAACTCTTCTCCCTATTTTCTTCTTTTTCCAAATATTTTGAGTTATTTGAGGAACACGACTATGCGATTATTTGCGTGGAAATCCCTTCTTCCTGTATCGTATTTGTTTACCTTCATAATCAAGTCTGCCGTCACCGTCGAGATCGGCCAATCGGATCATTTCAAAAATCTCATCATCTGTAAGTTTTTCCCCAAGATTGGCCATTACAAACTTCATTTCCTCTGGACCTATAAATCCTAGGCCGTCTTTGTCAAATGCTTTAAATGCCACCCTTATATCTTCATCCTCATCTCCAGATTCTTTGAGATTTCTGACCATCATCGTCAAAAATTCATCAAAATCAATCAAACCATTGCCTATAATAAAATAATGCGAATAAGTCCATGTTTCAAGTTAACTACTGATGAACGAGTTCTACTGGGGTTGGGGGGAGGGGGGGGGGGGGCATACACTACATTTTGGAGGCGAATATGGCAAACAACTAATACAATTTGAAGAGGACTTTTCGGAAATATTGCTTGGAGAATTTAGCCGTTACGATAACCCTTTACCTAACATGAAAAGCAGACGACACTTGCAAAAAAAATTCTTGAATAACTAATTTTTTTCATTTTTTGTCTCAAAAACATAGGTTATGACCCCTCGTTGGAACGAGCTCGTCGAGCTCGTTCCAACGAGGGGTCATAACCTATGTTTTTGAGACAAAAAATGAAAATATTTTGAAAATTAATTGGCGATTTTTGAGAATAGCGCTGGCCGGTTTTGGCCGTTACGTTGGGTAAAGGGTTAAGTAATAAGACAGAATACAACGATGATGGAGTACGGGAGACTGAATCAACGGCCGGAGTTGGAGTTTCTTCTGTACTTCACGCGCGCCGAGTAACACAGAAAAAAGTCCAACAAGGGTCGTTAATTCCTGTGACACGTACTCTACCCGAGTTTCTGTATTTGTACCGCACGTATACTTAAATTCATTGTATGGTGCTGATATTTTTAAGGAGAAATATAACCTTCGGCAGTCCGTTTATATTCTGGCTTGACACTGTTTTGTGTCGAAGCATTTCATTCACGCCACTCAAATGAGTAACGACCAATCAGATGCATTCTTACATGATGTTCTCACACGTAGTCCGGATTCCACGCGTGGTGTACGTAGCATATTTCTCAGTGTCTCTATTGTATCGGATAATGTTGAATACACACATTTGTTGTATAAATAGGAACGTAAATGAAGGCAAGGCTATAAGACACCCAAACCGTCGTCCAAGAAATACACGTACTGAAAGGGATTGGATTGTCTTGCTTGGTACTCAACTTCTTTATATGCAAAAGCGGACCGGTCGTGCATGATGCTGGGAAATAACAGTCAGCCCCCCCCCCCCCTCCCCCTACTGAATGACTCTCTGAGGTCTTCGTTCACACTATATATCATCATGGTTAATGTTAACCTGTTTATAGCGCATTGCATCGGCATTGTGTTACCCAGCTTATGGTTTTACAACTCCAAATCAGGGCGGGGTTAAGACTGGGCCTTAGACTGTCCCCGACCTCCCGATGAGGTTTCGGTGGGTATATAGACGAAGACGTCTCGGTCGGTACGTCATACTTCCGTACTTCTGTTCCAATATTTTGCATTGTGACTCAAGTACCGGTTGTCAGATTTTGATGTCCTTTGATATGGTGAGACACTAGAATCGGGGAAAGGATATTCACATACATTGATTTTACCCCCGCATTCTTACTGGAGATTTGTCCCTTATTAGACTTAGAAAGGTATCCGTACGAACGTTTTAAATTATAACTGAAGTACGGGTTGTCGGATTTTGATGCCTCATTGATAGGGCGAGAGACCTTGCCAAGGAGAAAGGAGATTCACATATTGCGGGTTTTGTCCGCGCATCCTTACCAGAGTTATGGGCCTTGCTTTATATTATTATAGATCCATTAGTTCCGTTCACATGTGTTTTTGGGGCGGACACGGGGAGGCAGAATAAGAAGTTTGTGGTATTACAGGAGGGAGCATATTTTGCTTTTTTTCTTGTGATATACCACCCGTTGGGTTAATGGGTTCGATTGTAATAGGTCACTAAATATATCCCATGGTGGACTAGATGGACTTTGTGCGGTGACAGTGAAGTACAAATGCGACCCCTAATTAAAATCTCTACTGTAACAGTAAATGCAATCGAACTAGGCATGTCAACCGGTACCTCTACCGGTACCGGCACCGCCGGTTCCCTCATGCTCCAACCGGTACCGGTACTGAAGGTTTTGTCCCGCCGGTACCGGGACAAAATTATTTTATTCATATTCCTAATTGAACGAGGGTAAACAAACTGATAATCGTGTATGGCACACTTGCACGGCACACTTTCAACTTATTTGTGAATAAACATATCAAAACACGCTAAAGGTGCATACTCTGTCTGCATAACGACCTCGATAAGGTCGACCATTTTGACTTTTCAAACGTGGCATCAAAGACAATGAAAGCGCCCTCATCGGTTACTTCAAACAAATTCTTCTGTGGCGACATCAAAGTAATCATAAAGCACGATTTTCGTGCTTTATGATTACTTTGATGTCGCCACAGAATAATTCTACGATGCCATGTTTGACTTTGCGATCTTGGGGACTGGGTCAGTTTAACTGCGAATTTCTCCCATCTGATTGTGATATGTCACCCAATTGTTGATGTGTCCCAGTACCGGTGCCGGTTTCGGTTGGACAGGCTCTGTCCCGTCCCGGTTATGTTGGTACCGGCGGTACTTTGACATGCCTAAATCGAACCCACCGCAGAGTATTCAGATTCGTTCGACCAACTCGACTATATCGATGCCCTCGTGATGCTAGTGATAACTTGAGGTGTTGGTCTGTATACATTACGCACATCGTCGCTACAGATTCTGGGCATGATGTGACGATAACAGCGCTCTAGTGTGAAATCACGGAAATGTAACGAACGAATACTTGACTAACGCGGCAATGATCTAAAAAAATGGCCGTGCCCGAAGTACGATAATGCACTTCTAGAAAGGACAGATCATCTTCTTTACCGTCATCATATGAGTTGCAGAGCCATGGAAAGGGGAGGAACTGCAGACCCCCCACCCCCCGCCCCCAAACCTCTGCGTCTCAAATCAACTTAGAACTTATGATTACCAAAAACAAGTACTGGAGCCTCCTGGCGTTTTTGAAAATGACACATTCTCTCATACAATTCCCCATCTCAAGTCTTCGAGATATCCAGGCAGTATATCGACCTCAGACTTCCCCAAATTGTACCTGCCATCACCCCCACCACACCCACCCACACGCACACACACGTTTAGAGATCTACGCTCCGCCACTGCATCATATATAGCACGATTTCCAACGCAGCTTTTGCCGCCCATGTGAACGTACATCTTCACACATGATATATACAAACGTCAGAAAAAAGTTGACTCTGATTCACGCTTGAAAATCACCGGAGGGCAATTATTCTTCAGGAGAGAAACTTTCTCCCATAACAAAGCAGCCCTTTCACTATGGTGGGAAATCCTGTTCGATAGGCTTTTTTGAACACCCATTGGGAGCTGTTGACGACCAAAGGTCCCCCAAGAGGGGTGTGCTTTGAGGCTGCATTCGATTGAATGGTCGTATATCAAACTACCACAAACAACCCGACATCAATTGCAAATCATCAAAAACAACCGAGAATCACTGAAACGGACTATATTTGGCTCGGTTACTCCCGGAACCCTTGGTTTCTGCTTACTCACTACCCTATTCCCGTCATTCCCTGACCTGTTTTGCCTATGTTATGACTTCCGAAGATGTGTCTACCTATTCTGACTTTCCTAGATGTAGCTATGACCTAGTTCTCAATGCGTAACAATGTAATCACAACACATACAACCCATGAACACACGTTTGGAAAACCAACATGTGACTATGTGAAAATGCACTATGTGCGCGCAATACATACGACTCTTATCCTCATCGCGGAAAAAAGGGATTGTATAACCACAGATGTTTCCCCGGGATTCTCTAAGTGGGATTCCGTAAAAAGAACTCTATAAGTGGGATTCCGTAAGTAGGGATTCCACGTTTCTATTTAGCTCCTGATAGTTTTACCATCGACTTCTACCACGACTTCAGCAATCTATATAGTCTATGACTGTCATCTGTTGTATTCACGTTACTATAGTGTTTTACCATCCTTGTTACCTTATAACATTACTATTGACTTATGGCACTGCGACTCTCAGTAGTCGAATGTAATTTGCTTTCTCATACCCATTCCATGTTCCCGTGATGAGCTCTCAAGCAGTGAGTGACTGGAAAAAGACAATGCGCGAACGACTAGGATCTCATTGAGCAAATAAGCTGTCGAGTAAACTGCCTGAATGAGTGTCTCCACACACGTCTCTTATCCTCATCTCGGATAAAACGGATTCTATGACCACGGGTGTTTCCCAGAAAGGGATTCTCTTAGTGGGCTTCTGTAAAAAGAGATTCTATAAGTGGGATCCCGTAAGTGAGATTCCAAGCTCCTATACAGCTCCTCGCAGTCTCACCATCGGATTCCATTGTGTTTTCAACTGCCGTATAGTCAGTCGCCGTGGACTGGTCGTAATCCACGCGAGGGTAGAGATGTCCACGCATGCGTACACCAAGTAATAGAATTCATCATTAGCAAAATTTTAATTAATGAAGCACCGGGTTGTACCCGGTGCTTCATTAATTAAATTTTTGATGATGGTTTCCTATAATCAATGTTCGGAATCTAATATTATTGCGTCCGTGGAAATATTGCCCACCCGTGGAAAGTGACCAGTTCGCGGCGACCGTATTGTATCTGTCCCACGACAAGCTACCACTCTACTTCCCCAATACTAGAGCCTCTCACTGAATGGTTTGTACCATGGCTACCACCAGATTTTTCATGATCATCCTATATTGTAGTCACCATTACTATAGTCTTCCACCACCCTTGCAGCCTTGTAGGATTACATTTGAATTACAGCACTACTGCAAGCTTGTTAACTCCCCATAACTCTATCTTGGTAACCTAGAGTCTCTTATATCCTCATCTGAGTATTGAAAGATCATGGCCCGTGGCACCTCTTTTCAAACACTTCAGACTTCCAGCAACTGGCCCTTGGCACCCCATTTCCAGCACCTACACCTACCAACCCATGGCACCCCATTTTTCGTACGAGGCCATGGAAGCCACTGGAAAATCATTCAATGAGGTATTACCTATCGTTAGTCATATCCTCATCTCAGAAAAAAGGGATTCTGTAACCACAGACATATTATAAAAAGGGATTCCGTAAGTGGGATTCCTATCCGATTCCGTGAAATGGGATTTCGTTGTTTGTCATAAACATTCAAGGGTATTCCCCTTCCATTCTTGTAAGTTTCACCACGACGGTTGGTTCAACTTGTTTCTCTTCTTGTTTCCTCGTCGTTTGAACACACTTTTCATCCATTGTTGGATTATGCTGGTATGATGTTTCCATCGGTTGTTTATTCTCTGTTGGAGACATTGATACTCACTGGTTTCTGTTTAATTCGCGATTTGTGGAAGTTTCATCGGGTCCATGGGCTTCATCTTCGGTTCTTCCGTTTTGTAGGGTTGTAGTAGTTTATATGGTAAGTGAACCTTCTCAGGTCTGGAAAGGTACTGTGTACTTTTAAACATCTTTGGACACTTCACGCATTAATACCTCTTAGGTTTGTGGATGGTTCGTTTGTGTCGCACGTGTGGTGTTGGTACATCCCTGGTTAAACGTGAAATAACAAAGTGAGGGAGACGAATCCCTTTTATACCCTTATGCCAAATCACGGAATCCCATTTCACGCAATCGGATAGGAATCCCACTTACGAAGTCCCTTTTTATTACATGTCTCTTGTTACAGAATCCTGTTTTCCGAGAAGAGGATATGAGCAATGATATCTCACTGCAAGATTTCCTCATGGCCCTCGTGGCCTCATACGGTGAAAATGTGGTGCCGAAGGCCAGTGGTTGGTAGGTTGGAAAAGGGGTCCCGCTAGATGTGGTCTTTTAGTACCCAGTTGAAGATATGCGAGGCTTTAGGTTACCGAGATAGAGTCGGGGGTGAGGGGGGTGGGGCTAAAAAGCTTGCAGTAGTTTGTTAGCTCCCCCTGTCTCTAAAAGTAATCCTACAAGGCTGCAATGGCGGTAGAACACTATAGTAATGGTGAATACCAAAGAGGCTGATAGGAGGAAATTAAGTGGTAGCCGTTGTAAAACCATACGTAGTGGAAGGCTCTAGTATTGGATAAGTAGAGTAGAAACTGGTCATAGACAGAGAGTTGGATACCTGGTGAATTATTATTTATTTATTTATTAGTGCTTAATGCCACACCAGCAGCTAAAACTATATTGTGGTGAGTAAACGATAGAAATCACAAATGTCAATTATGAAGTAAAAAAGATTGAATAAAAATAGAATACACGGTGAAAGCCGGTAGTAAGAGTACCAGGAGATGTATAGGAACATGAAATCCCACTTCCGGAATCCCACTTGTGGAATCCCGTTTACAGAATCCTACTAAGAGAATCCCTTTATGGGAAAAGTCTGCGTTTATAGAACCCCCTTTTTCGATATGAGTCGTATGTGGAGTCACTCGTTCAGGCAATTACTCGATAGCTTCTTTACTCAATGGGATTCTAGTCGTTGGATCAATGACATTTCCAGCCACTGCTCGATAGCTCACAAGGGAAACTTCGAATACGTATGAGAAAGTCGTTAGAGTAATCAAATTGCATTTGACTGCTAGAAGTACTAGGAAACAAGTATGATAGTGGTATGAACTGGGACACGTAGCGGTAATAGTGTAATAATTGGTTCTTAGAGTAACAGTGCCACAAGTCAATACCAATAGTACAAGCCTATAAATGGTAGAACACTATAGTAATGGTGAATATAATAAAGACAAACCATAGCAGAGATAACTAAACTCGTGGTAGAATCCGATGGAAAGACTCTCAAAGCTGAATAGAAGCGTAGAATCCGCTTACAGAACCCCACTTCCGAAATCCTGTTTACAGAATCCCACTGAGAAAATCTCTTTTGAGGAAACGTCTGTGGTTATTGAATTCCTTTTTTCAGAGATGAAGATAAGAGTTGTGTATGTTATATGGACATTGTGCAGTTTCACAAAGTCACATATTAGTCTTTCAAACGTGTGTTCATGTGCAGTGTTTGCTTTGCTTACATTGTTATGCGTTGTGAGCTAACGTACAACCACATCTAGGACAGTCGGAATAGGTAGACTTATCATCGAAGTCATAACATAGGCAGCACAGGTCAAGGAATGGCAAGAATAAGGTATGTGCTAGGCAGAAATTGTGGGTTCTGAGAGAATCCGAGCCAAATGAAATCCGTTTCGATAACTGTCGATTGATTAAGGCTATTTTGGACAGATGACAAGTTGTTTGTGGTAATTATATGTAATCCTATTCGATCGAACGCCCCAGATCACACTCATGTCCTCTTGCAAGACTTCCAGACTCATAGCAACCACATGCCACATTAGAAACAAATACCGCGGGCTCCAGTATACGAAATGGACGACGGAAGCAACACGCACTGCGCATGCGCTTTGAAACCATGTATCACCATGACAAATGACGTCACAACATGACCGCTCCTGTGGGCTACCATGGCAACCAAACATGACGCAACTAAATCACGTGATATGACGTCACTTCCAAGGTCCCCCGCCGAGCCCCCCCCCCCTCCCAATGTGGTTCGCCAAGCTCCTGACATACCACTAACCGTCGACCTTCGATCTCAAGTCCAATGCTCTAAGAAATGAGCCACCATTCGATGAGTGAGTCCAATACTCAAGGTGAAACATAAAGTTGACATAACAGTTCGGTTTGTTTATTGGTCCCTATCCCATAGATAGGCGCTGACTAAGGCGGCATGGACAACAGGCTGAAGACAATTTTTCACAACGACGTTACAGAGCAATGGTTCCATTTTAATGAAAACCAAAAGTCTTAACCTTTTTATTGTTTATGTCGATTCGGTGAGCCCATGACAATAGAAAAACGCTGCGAAATAAATAAAATAAATATGCCTAATGCAAAACAGCTTATATACCACGATTTCTGTTTGTATTCAACCTTACCCGACTCGGTACAGAGATTGAGAAATTTGCTAAATACACCACGCGTGGAATCTGGCTTTCGTGTAAGAACGTGATGTAAGCACCCATCTGAATGGTCGTTAGTTGAATGGGTGACGTTATCACGTGATTGAAATGCTTCGACACAAAACGGTGTCAAGCAAGAATGTAAACAGATCGCCACATGTGATATTTCTCTTAAAAATATCAGCTTCATTCAATCAATTCACGTTTAATGGAATGTGGAATAAATCCAGCAGTACACAACTAGGGTAGAGAGGGGGGAACAGGAAACAACGTCCATTTTTGGAATGTTGCCGTATTTCATTAGAACCGAAGGCGTTCGTTGAATACAGGAAAAACACCGATTCGGCTCATTGATTCCAGTCCCCCATCTCCACTCTCGTTGTGTTCTATCTTATTCTTTCTCCTACTCGTAACATTAATAATTTCTCCCACTCACCAAGGCTCGTGCTAAAATAGTCAGTCCCCCTCTTTAGATAAACCATTGAATTCATCAAATTCTATACAAAAAACTATTTATTCAATTTCATATGCTTTGCAAGATATACCCACAGTTGAAGAATCAAAGCCAACTGGTGAAGATCATATTCATTTGCTGGTGTCAGTAAAGTGAGGTTATACTTGTAATCGGGCAGTTTATTTATGATATATTCATCATAAGGGATCATGTGTAAACTCAACCCTGATTGGCCAGATATACTCTTGAGTGAAGTGTTGTTTTGGTGACACAAACTCATTACCCACTAGATTTCCGATTGATGCTATGTATATATATATATGTCTGTGAGCAGGGAGGGAGTTTGTGTTATGTGTTTATGCGATTGTACGATTGAAGGTGTATGTGTGTGCGTTCATACATGTGTTTATATGGGGAAGTGTGATTATGCGCGTATGAGTATGCGCATGCGCGTAAATCTGACTGTTTGTGGTCTGTGTTGTTTGGATGAATTTGTGAGCAAATCATGAGTGCGTGAGCTGTATTTACTTCATGCAACTGTGCATACTTTCTTTCTGTAACTATATAATGTTTTCGCTATATCATATATGATTTGTAACGTGCCATACTCATTTGTTTGTGAGTGTGCAATAATCTTTTGTTTATTTTTATCTTTGAGATTATTGCCTTTATTTCACTGCATGTCAACATTTCAGTGAGCATTCTGTTTCCAGTCTAGTGTCCACCTACATACTTTACTTGACTAGAAACACCCGATGAACCCATATGTCATTAGGACTTCTGTGATGCCGAAAACATTCATTCTTATTTTCTGGGTTTTTACGAGTTCTCTACTCCCCCATGATGAAGTTCAGCGTCCTCGAATCGTCAACTTTTTGTATTGTTTGAGGCTAGAACCACAAAGATGATACAAACTCAGATCAGAGGGGGTTGATTATGATGAATGCCGCGTTATTATACATTCAGACCACCATCTTTAGTCACAACGGTATGCGGTCGATACGAGGATGCCTGGAGCACATAATAGAGGCAATACTTCATCTCCAGTAGCAACACATAAAATGTAGCGGTTTCATTGGGAATCAATATTAAGAGCGCATTATTTATTATTTATTGCATCTAATTTTGTATCCCATCCTTCATTCTCTATATTTTATGAGCGATGAAAAACAATAGAGCTTTCTAAATCCACAATTGTTATCAAGTACTGTGGAACGTGCTTCATAATCTATACTAATTCTATCGACTCTAATAAACCAACGCATACAATGGGTTACTCACTCCATGATTTCATTTAATTCTTCGGTTTTGTATTATATGTATTGTCTTTTTTGGTTGGAGTAGGGGGTGGGGGTGGGGTGGGGGGGGGGGGGGGGTGGGGGTATTGGTAAACGGCAATGAACCTGCAAAATAACAACTGAGTAAAAGTTTACTTTATACAGTAGAATCCTCTTAAATGAATATCCATTTTGCCAGTGAAAATTATTCATTTAACAGGAGTATACAATTAACAGGGATTTGGTCAGTTTCCTGTGTTCTGGAGGTAAACTGAGCATTTATTCTATTATATCTTGTTTGACAGAGCTCATAGAGCTCTGTCAAACAAGATATAATAGAATAAATGTCTGTATTGGATGTAGTGAGGCCAAAAAGGTTGATAAATAAGGGGAATAAGGTGCGTGTCACAGTAATTTTTTACAAAAATGTATATACAATTAACAGGAGTTTACTCTACAACTCATATGCAATTAACAGATCAAATTTGTACTGAATGTATGGTAAATGGTTTTGTGTTTGAAAATTATATTCAATTAACAGGGATATACAATTAGGAGATATCCAATAAAGTGGGCTCCTCTGTACTCACCAGGGAGGCAGTTACCGCGGACACAGAATGTAGAGTTTTGCTGTTGAAGTGAAAATTCATAGTCCAGGTTTGAGATGTATTAATAATTATAAACTTTCATTTAATGTGGAACATGTTGCTTATTTGTTTTTTTAGTGTTTAATGACACTTTCAACAGCCAGGGTGACATCATCTTGGACAGTCGTACGAGTGGAGGAATCCGGGGTATCCGGGGAGAACCACCGAGCAGCGGCGAAAATCTGTCAGACTCTTCAACTTAAAAACTCGGCTTAAACATAGTAAGCAGCAACTGAAGGAAAGTGCACCAAGTGCAATAGGCCTTAGAACAGAGCGCTACGGTGCCTTACCCATGGACAGTTACCGCTGGTAAGGATCGAACCGTGGACATCACACTGTTATAATCAGTCTGTCTAAAACTTTGCCCTCATCCATGCCTACCAGGGCTCGGATGTATTGTCTTACATACACTATGTTATTATCTCACTTTAACCATCTGCAACCTCGTGTCTAAATGTCGAAATTTCAAGTAATATCCCCATAACTCAACTAGGAATTTAAAAAATTTACTTTTGTTTGACAGAGCTCAGTGAGCTCTGTGAAAGAAGACTGAATATGTTAAATTTCCAGTCCAATAATGAGAATATTTTTAGCTTGATATTTTAATATTTCCTGATCAGCGTGCAGAGGGTTAACCTTTTGATATCTTTCGGCTACGGTATACGCAGTATTGACTATATATCTGTTTTTTAATTCAAAACGTATCGCTAACGGTTTTAAACATGATCCTGGTTATCCCCGGATGTTGCAGCACCACTTAAAAGCGCTCGAAGGCACCTGAAATATGGATTTTCCAAAAAAACCCTACTTCTTCAGGGAAAAATATTTGATTCCACCTCTCAATAACACTCCCTTAACGCAGTTTGCTATTGGCAGCATCGGTGTCATGGGTTTTGCGACTAGAATGAACTCGTGGTAATCGGTACACAACACACACGTCTCATTAAGAGTTAATATAAGTAATCTTCCGCCAACATGTATGGGAACTGGATATTTTATACCTGGTTGTCGGTTTTTAAACACTGAGCCGCAGGCGAGGTGTTCAAATGAGACATCCAGATATTAAATCTGCAAAAACCAAACATGCTGGCGGATATAATTTTTTGTCCCGTTCGAAACACAATACAAACATAGTGGAAACAAATTTGTGGACGCATTTCTCACGCTCCGCAATCATTTGGACCAAATTCGTGAATAAGTATTTTGTTTTTACAAACGCAGAAGACAGCATATAGAGTTAGATCCCTGGGTCGTTAAGGAAACGAGTAAATAGAATTTTGTTGACATATCGTCCCCTGAGTTCCAATGTGTTCTATGTGGACTTTGGATCTCAGTGGACGATATTTGCACCTATTTTATTTTTCTCAAGTTGTTTCATATAATTATTCGACTATTTAACTTATAACAGCAAAATATGATCGAATTGTTGGAAATCGGATAATATTTGTAACTATTTTCAAGTTTTTTGATTCGATTTTTATATCGAGACGAGCAAAAGCGAAAAAGCTTTCATTTAAACCATATACCCCCGATGTTTTTCGTGCGCTTATACCCTGGATGTTGCACGCTCTCATATACCTGGGATGTTGGGTGCATCCTTTGCCATGGCTATTTGTCCAAGGCATTCTAACCAATCAAAAAAAAAAAAAACAGAATTTATCGGGATTTTGGGACAACACTATTTGTCCTCAGGTGTTATTGTATCACAATCCCAAGAGTCATAATGTTAATCTGTTTTTCTACTTGTCAATCTTCCACGCTCTCAAATTTATGAAAACAAATATATCGAAGCTATAGAAATCCAATTTTGTCACGATGTTTACAGGTGCGTGGAGATAGTTTGTTTGGATAAAATTTTGTTGGATACGTGGTGTACATTGTTTTTGGTATTTAAGGTCACTTACAACATCTGTGCAACACGACAATGAAATTAAGTTTTTCTATTTGCATATGATCATGTTGTCCACTTCGGAAATCGGAATGCCCTCGAGAGGCTTTAGTAGCCGGATCCCATTTTACCACTGCATCAGAACTTCTCTTACCTAATAAACAAACACTCAGTGCTCTGCTTTCTGTGGTTCCCACGGGACGATGTCCGATAAGTATGGGCATGTTGCCATATGCTTAGAATCCCAGAATAGACGGTCTGTATAAACTGAACATTGCACACGTCATACAAACAACAGAATGTACGCGAATTTGGAATTTCAATTGTGAAGTGGATTACAACTGAACCACGAACACAGTGAAGTTTCCTTTGGACAATAACAATCAGATTATGTGAAGAAGCTCAATAAGCGTAATAAAGCTAAACAATGTTTCAGATAATGGATCACTGAGACGCACCTGGCAAGCCTTTTTTCTGAAATATCGACGACATACCATAAAAAAAGAATAAAGAAAACATCTTTGCGTATCTCGGGGGTCATTTATGATTCAGGGCTCTGTTCAGGATACGGACATTTCGTCCGCCAACCGAATCGTCCGCTTGCAATGTTAATCAAATAGTCCGCCAAAGGTTTGAAAATCATCAAAGCATAGCATTTCATTTTTTAAATATACAGCATAGCACATCTTTCAAATGTATTTCCTGACATGTATTCTTATGTATTTGTGCCCTAATATTTTCACTATTCGTTATAGTTGATCCTTTCAATGAATAACTGCAAAATTGAGCGCTGTTGGAGCAAAGCAAATTAATATTTGCTGATCACTGAACTAATTTCTACCAATGTTTGTCTACAGAGTATATAGGGAAATCCTCTAAAAAATTACCCCCTCAAAACAAGATTGTGGATTTGTGTAGAGTTTATGGAGAAATATGTTATCTCGTATAAGATTATGAAATTTTAATGCAAGGAGGTACATTAAGATATATTGCAATAGATAATATATGATAAAATTAAAAAAAAATAAATAAATAAAAAATGATTCAAAATACAATAATTAAAAATTTTCCGTAAGCGGACGAGTTTCAGACGATTTAGGTAAAATTGCAGCGGACGAATTGAGTAAAATTGCAGCGGCCGATTCCGCTAGCGGACGACATGGGTGTAATTCCTGTGTTCATAGAAGCTTCGGAAACGGTCCGACACATCTGACAGGTGCGATCCAATATTCTTTAGGTACGTAAATTGTATTTTGTTCTTAACTTTCACTCGATATTCCCGTAGTTGCCATCTACACGCTATTTCTTTTTGTTAATGGGTGGCTACGGCTCGAAATGGGGTACGTTTGATACACAATACAGATAAAGTAATGTATCACAGTAAGGAAGTTTCAACCGGATAAATCGAACTCCCCCGACCCCCCCCCCCCCCCCCAAGAATAAAAAGAAAAAAAAGAAGAGCTTAGCTCGAAGGCCTTTCCGTGGCAATAAAAAATACATTTATATGGATACCTCTTCGTGGGGTACGGCGGTAGTGAGAAATAAAATATCTTCCTTTATTGTTGAAGTGTAGATTAACCCTTTACCTAACATGAAAAGCAGACGACACATGCAAAAAAATTCTCGAATAACTCATTTTTTTCATTTTTTGTCTCAAAAACATAGGTTATGACCCCTCGTTGGAACGAGCTCGACGAGCTCGTTCCAACGAGGGGTCATAACCTATGTTTTTGAGACAAAAAATGAAAAAAATAATGAAAATTAATAGGCGATTTTTGAGAATAGCGCTGGCCGGTTTTGGCCGTTACGTTAGGTAAAGGGTTAAAACTAACAATCTAGTGTCAACTTGAAGCTCTATTTCAAAGCTATTCTATCAGTTTGCTCAGAAAAATCCACCCCACCACATACCAATCCATTCCCTCTCTGTGCTGTCGAACCAAAAGCAGATTGATTCCAACGACTATGAGCCCCATTCTCAAGTGAGGCCGAAACCTTCGTGTATCTTAGATCAGATGAAAGGTTTCCATGCGAAGACTTTTGGAACAAAGTTCTCCTGGCACTCTTCAACAGTGGCACGAATTCAACACAGTCCAAATAGAATAACTTTGAGAACGAGTTTTTCGGCAGTCAAATTGGCCTTCATACATTTAGACAAAAACTTTGAATTGCAACTCACCATCTATATCGATCTCTGTAATCATTTGATGAAGTTCATCTTCTGATGGTGTCTGTCCAAGGGATCTCATCACGGTGCCCACCTCTTTCGTCGTAACAGTACCGTCTCCATCCTTATCAAAGAGACTGAATGCTTCCCTAAATTCTGAAACGGGAGTTGATAACGACAAAAGTAAACAATAAGAGGAAACAAATACAACCTCAAACTATCAACTCGTATTAAAGCGAGATTTGTTCACTGCAAATAGTTCACTAGATGAATCGGAGTCCGAATCGATCGCTGAGTCGGTTACCCATCCAAACACTAACCATGCTCGACGTTGCTTAACTTCCGTGATCTGACGAGAACCGGTTACCGCAACGCCACCGCGCCCCACGTATCGGATTAAAATCTTGTTCTATTTCACAATTCAATACTATACCGAACTGTGATCGGGAAGTGTTCTTTTTCTTGATCGGATCGCAATAGGATTGTGATCTGGTCGCGACACATTTACACGGACATTGTTCACGCTGTCACAGTTGCACTAAAGAAATTCGTTTGGAACCAACAATACAGCAT
This sequence comes from Pictodentalium vernedei, assembly GCA_031216915.1. Classification (NCBI taxonomy): domain Eukaryota; kingdom Metazoa; phylum Mollusca; class Scaphopoda; order Dentaliida; family Dentaliidae; genus Pictodentalium; species Pictodentalium vernedei. The sequence continues at coordinate 293,576,212 of CM062290.1, forward strand.
TTGGCACCAAAAGTTGGCACCCAAAATCCTTTCGGTAGGTCTCAAAGGCTCTGAGGTTTGTTATTTCAGTGCGCCATTTTCGATAAAGTCGTTGTCTGGCAACACAGACGAGACAGAATTCACGCCGGTCGAGTCATCCTTTTGTGCCAGGTATATATAGAATATACCCATAGTAGCTTGGTGTACCAAATGTTCACCACTCGTGGTGAAGAGGTGTTAACCGCGAGCCTTTGGCGCGCGGTTAACACCACTTCACCACTTGTGGTGAACATTTGGTAAAGCTGCTTTGGGTATATTTTATTTATACCATGATCGTCAGATTATTAAGAGTCGCTATTATTTTTTCTCGATTTTACTGAACACCAGACGTACATAAGTGCGAATCCGGTTTTTGCTTACACGAGCATCGGCGGACGGTACTTCCGCTGTCAATTTTATCGCCGAAACAAAATGGAAAATAAAACGTGGCCTTTTTCATTTCAATAGCATAATAACATACCATTTCGAGTTATGGATGCTTTATTAACATGAGTCAATGCATGTTTGTTAAGTTTTGGTGTCTTATGGGGTAAACTCATTTAAAAACGTAATAAATAATTGTCACTTTCATTTCACTCTTCGCGAGGCGACGTGCGATAAATTCAGACAAGTTGCATTCAAGTCGACGTCACGAAAGGTCAGCTTGGATGTAGTTCCACTGTAGGTGTAAATTTTAACTACTGAAATCCCATTGCTGTATAAAGCTAAAATTTATGTCATAGGCTTTTCATATATAGTAAAATCATGGTATAAGTAGAATGTATCCTTTGTCATAGGTCAACCGAATTAACAGTTTGTCCTTTTAATCTGATTGTCTCAAAACATTTCTTGGTTATTGAATATTTTTTTTATGATCCTTTCGAAAGATAATAAATTATTTGCTACTAGTTTATTTGGTATTGTCTACATTTTATCATTTATGGATGCTTTTAACTAAAATACTTAACAGAGTCAAGTAATACAAAATTATTTTAGTGCATAAGGCGCCATCTGCAATGCCAATGCCTTAGTATTGCAGATGGCGCTTTTTCGCATAAGAACAAGACCTCTCCGCTAATGTTTTTTTCTAAAAAGTGTGTTCTCCCTTACACATTGCACATTATCAATCAGCACATCATCATGTCTTTCAGAGAGATTTGGAGAGTGCACGAAATATCTGCAAATGAGTACAACCATTTGACAAGGGCTGGAGATGACGTGGCATGACGTGACATATTCTGTTACATGAGTTTGACGGAAATCTAAAATCGGCCCAAAACCTCTGGAATGACACATACCACGCGTGTTCACTGCTGGAGAAATGGAGAGTTTGATGAAGGGTGAGCTTAACCCTTTACCCAACGAATCGGCCACATCCGCCCGCATAATATGCAAATTCAGCAGTTGAAGAAATATTATGTTTCAAAAAATGTCAACAAAGCCGTATCATGTTGCCCCTCGTTGGAACGAGCTCGTCGAGCTCGTTCCATCGAGGGGTCACATGATATAGACTAAAACGTTATTATTTTAAAAGATGTTCTAATGATCTCATTGACAATGTTTCAAATGATTTTCTGTATATATTTAAATGGCACCTTTATACTTTCAAGGGACGACATCGTTGTTCATGGAAAGAACATAAATGGTGCATTAAACATAGGAATACGTATGTTTGTTCAACCCTTTACCCATCGACTCGGCCGTACCCCCCCCCCCCCCGCGTGATATGCAACTTCAGCAGTTGAAAAAATATTTTTCAAAAAAATTCAACAAAACCATACCATGTGACCACTCGTTGGAACGAGCTCGTCGAGCTCGTTCCAACGAGGGGTCACATGATATGGTTTTGTTGAATCTTTTTGAAAAATTTGAAAAAAATATATTTAAAATAATAAATTTTGATATCGTCTGCGTTGGGTAAAGGGTTAAAAGCACTTGGAAATGAACACACACAGTTTGCTAAAATTACCACTGCAGTATCTTTCCGCGGCCTGCCGTCTGTCGACTTTAGCTGTCGCGCCAAAATATCGTTGTTCATGGATAGGACATAAATGGTACATTAAACATAGGAATACGTATGTTTGTTCAACGCTTTACCCAACGACTCGGCCGCACCCCCCCCCCCCCGCGTGATATGCAACTTCAGCAGTTGAAAAAATATTTAAAAAAAAATTCAACAAAACCATATCATATGACCACTCGTTGGAACGAGCTCGTCGAGCTCGTTCCAACGAGGGGTCATATGATATGGTTTTGTTGATTTTTTTTGAAAAAATTAAAAAAATGATATTTAAAATAATAAAATATTGATATCGTCTGCGTTGGGTAAAGGGTTAAAGCAAGAGTTAGTCTACGTTTGTATGATAAGTACACTACTGTTATCACAAAGGCAGGGGGAATATCAACAGGGTTGGTTGATAAAATTGGTATAGCTAATGATGAATGCACAAATCGTCCGAACACTATCTGTCAGCATCAATTGTGGGGTTGGTGCTGTCACAGCGTACCGTCCTATCGGGTGGGAGCGTAAGTGGCAGTCTCCTGTTCGGAGAGAGACACTCCACCGTGCAGGCTAAAGATCCCTTTTGTAGTATTCGAGAAGACCGAGGCCACGAAGTTGCCGCCATGAAGAGGTCATCGCACACACCCGCGCCTTTGGACCAAGGCGATGCGTTAATATAAGTTGCATAGCTTGTTCGCCGATCCTTGTAAAACAAAAAAGATTAAATAAAATCGTCTGGTGTTGCTCTAAGTCTAATCATGGTCAAAATAAGTTCAAATGAGCATATGTTTATTTCAAAATATATTCATTAAACAAGCTTCTAACCCTTTAGCCGTGGATCGCGGTGGCTCAATAGGTGGCGATGCGGGCCCGGGGGTCCTGGATTCGAGTCCCACCTGCGGCAACCGCGTTGTGTCCTTGGACAGGGCACTTTATCCCGATTGCGCACGTGAGGGCACGGGGGCACAGTTAGTGCGTGCGTTGGGGAGTCTGACAGTTGTTCGCCGTTGCTTGGTGGTTCTCTACGAGTAATCAGGCTTCCTCCAACCGTAAAACTGTCTACACGAGGTGGCCCTGGTTGTCGAAAGTGTAGTTAAACCCCAATAAATAAATAACCCTTTACCTACCCTAATGCAAAAACAGGCCAGTGTTATTTTAAACAAAAAATCACCCCGAAAAAAAACGATAGCAACAAAAACGACAGAAAAACACCTTAGAAATTTTCATATTTTTGGACATCGAAAACTTCGCTTATGACCCCTCATTTAAAAGAACTCCTTTCCAAGATGGATCAAAAGCTATGTATTTAAGGCAAATTGATAATTATGAGTTATTGAAGAAAATATTTACAAGTTTCGTATGCTTTTCGAGTCAGGTAAAATAGTTAAAAAAAATCGTCGATGTTCAATTCACATTTTTCTTTTGTCATTTCTTCGACAATGTCAATGCTCATGTGACTTGATCCATTTAAGGATTAAATCCGGACATGAAAGAAAATAACTTGAGTCGTTTTAGTTATATGAAAAACACCTTATGTAGTAGGTAATGTCGTTGCCTACTTGTTAGATAAACGAGTCAACAACCATAGACAGAATAAATATGGTCATAATATTTAATACGTGCCGGATACTGCTGGTCATATTGCATAAAGAATTGAGTACATTTTCTTGTGAATATCATTTCGTATTCGGAGATATTCCCTTCTGTTTTCTGTTCGCGACAGCGCGATAGCAGAACGCAGTCAGGCACTCAGTATATCGACATTCCTTCTTGTAATGAAAAAATATGAGACGTCCGAAATTCGGTGCGACATCCTTAGCAAGTCAGACAATTGCAACTCCGTCGCCAAAACTGTCTGGGAAGAGTTACGATTACAAATCACACATACAATCATACAACAAACTCTGCATTTTAGTAAGATGAAGTTGTGCAATAACTCCTTAGAAAAATAAAACGAATGTTTATTTTTTTTCAAATTGATAACAACGTGAGGGTTTAAATGAATACATAGTTTTAATAAGTCTACAATATGCTGACTTCAGTTTGTGATTTCTACATCTCAGTGCACCAGCATTTGTATCAACGGTCGTAAACTACAATTCACTGGCAAATGAACTGCACAAAGTTCTTTAAAAGAGGGTTTGGTGCTACTGTCTTATCTATACTAGCATGCTGTAAACACACCGTGTTGTTTTACTATTTACACAAAGTAATTGAGTCGGAGGGTGGGAGCGGGGGTGGGGGGGAGGGAGGGGGTTGTCAGCAGGGATGTTAATCAAACTTACAAAGAGTTAAGGTGCTTGCCTCAACAGCAGAACTTCTATAGAACTTACCAGCAATTTGTTCTTCAGTCAAGTCTTCGGCCTGAAATATAAACAAACTGGTTTATTACATTTCGTACAATGCGCATAAAGTGAATTGGTAGCTATTTAAGGAATAGTGCATTGCTTGGAGTTGACTACGCCCATATAGTGCCCAGTGAGGTGGTGTAGTTCCCGCCACGAAGCGGAGGGAACTACACCACCTCACTGGGCACTATATGGGCGTAGTCAACGACAAGATATGCACTAATCCTTAAATCGAACACCCATCAAGAAAAACATCTGTCCAATTTGTTAATCTATTACCAAGGTAGCAGCCCTACCAACCAGCGTTATATAGAAAAAAATACCATGCAGTTTTTAAAAAACATTTTCTTCTTCCAAAACACGGCTTATTGATATGAGCCGAAGACAAATTTTGAATCGGTCGGCAAGAGTAAACAAAACATTTCCCCAAAACGGAACTGTGTATTCTAGAATCGCGCAACTCGCGAATGAAAGCTAAAATTTTCGAAATTTGACAACGCAGTTTGATAATTTCCACACATTTGTCACCATATACATTACCGAATGGGTCAGTACGGGATACAAAACTCCGAATATTGAAATGAATTCCATTATTTATTCGTTTACTACCCAAAACATACAATTAAATAGCGAAATAATATGAGCAGCGAAACAAACGATGTTTCATATCCGGACGCGTTCTCATGAATGTTGTACCCAAGTATGGATCATTCTCTTCGAAACGAGATATGGATCATCTTCTCAAGGAATAAAATGAACGCCTCGGAAATGTGACTTCAACAATGGAAAAGCGAAACATTTTTCCACAATGATTTCTTTCCGGGTCGTTTTGTGGATGTTGTGCCTCTTTGAATCGATATTTAAATTGAGCCTGATTAGTTTTATTCGCCCAGTATGAAAAAAAAACTGATATAGTAGTGTGCTAAAAATAGAAAACGTGTAGTGCCTGGGTGTAGTGCCTGGTCAGTTCTGTGGATGCAAACTACACGGAATAGGGGTGCAGCATTCATCCAATCAGAAGCCTAGAAGGTCTCGTGAGATATAATATTCACGCGGATGGTAGACAACATACCATACTTTTACACTATTTGAAACAAAATTAGAAAATTTGCAGCTCATTGATCACTGGGCAGAGCTGCATTTTGGCCGGGTGGTTCCAAACATTTCTACTGCTCTGTTAAATGAACTGAGTTGGTAGATGCTCACTCGTCATGTGACCGAGGGCATGATCACTTTTTGGCATACTGCATGCAATAGTGCCTACAATGGAGCTGGAGTGGATGGAATATGCTGATTATGTTTTTCCGCGTATCTTTTGCGGAAACGTGAATATCACATAGCCACTTCTACAGGCATCCCGAAAAACTGGACAAGCCATATTGTGGCAATCAATAGCTATTAGGGATATGTTTGGAATCTGCGGATCAGGTACGTATAAGTAGCCATCAATTACATATAATTCTCTGTCGTTCTTGGAGCGCATATCACGATTTCAGAAAATATTAGTCTCCCAAAACTGAATCACAAACAACATTAACCTTTTTCCTTGATGGCTGCAGAATCAAATGATAAACTACCAGTGACGTACAAGGGCAATACTATTTTCGGGGAGAGGTGGGGGGTGGGGGGGGGGGGGGGGGGCTGGGGGAAACATCTGATAGAGCATTGATAGTTGATGTGGGATACAGGGATGCATTGCGAGGCTTAACACACGAGTGCCTGTATACCCTGTAAATATTCGGGGGTGCATACCCTCTTACTCCGCCCTCCCTTTTCTAGTAACTTTCTACGCAACTGCAAACTACCCTGCTTTATAAATAGTACTCGGCCTATCTATAATATTCTCTTAGAAACCAGACAGTCAGATGTTTTAGGAATTGAGTACAATTAATGTAATGAAGGGCAATTGGCGTTTTCATGCCTTTTTAAACTTGGCACTGTCGTTTTTGACAAACTATTGGACATGGGTCTGCAGTCAACATGTCAAAAAGATACAATCGGGTGCAATTTTGATCAACTAGTAAGACACATAAGGTTTAAAGGCAACACAAGACATTTTCGGTAGTGTCAAAGAACCAAAGGTTCATATCTCAATGAACCGCGAATAAACCAGAATGTCCCCTTTATATATACTGTCCAAAAAAAGTTAAACTTTCCCCATAATACTTGTGGGTGTACAAATATCTCATATTGTGACGTCCCAATATCTCTATCGGAGTGGGCATAGGTCCTTAAAACTGCTAAACATTTGCTGGCTATTGATCACGTTACTGCCGTGCATATCGGACCTGTGCTATACTGCGTTTCGTCCCAATTTTGACGAGACTGTTTAGGTCACTCTTTGTTGCGCTTCTGAGGAATGTTCAGCCTACTGACATTTTTGGTGGTGGAAACATCATGGCTTGGACCGGTGTCTGCTCTCGAGGCAAAACTCCACTTCACATCGTCGACGCACAAATGTACAGGGACTCATTCTGGAGCCGATTGCCACCCCCTACGGTCGCCGTTTCCTTAGAAACCGATTTTATTATTTGGACGATATTTCAGACCACACCGAGCGAGAATTCAAAGGTATGCAACAGGCAGGACATGACCTGGATGGATTTTCCTGCAAAGACCCCGGGCTGCAACCCGGTGTGTGACATGCCTGGGAGAAGGGTGATTATTAGAAATTCATTAGAATTTACCCATTTGAATGAATGAAGTTTCAGTGCGCCGAAATCCCCTGCGACCCAAATAACTTGATTTGCTTATGGATCCACGAGAGTTGAAGCGAGGGCCAATAATCTTATTTGATTCGAGTGTGCACTCTGAAAGAAGGGTAGTGGGGTCAGACCCCCTAGAAAATCGAATTGGAAGGGGACTAGAAACGAAGCATAGCTACAAGAATTCTGTTCTGTGTTTTATTTAGAAACGTGGGCATATTTGTAATAACACATGACGCGCTGTTGTGTTTTTTTTAGAAAAAAAAAGAAGAAACCCAAATTGTCGCTGGTTTGGGAGCAGCCTCAGCATATTTTCCATATCGGTTATAAAAAAGGAAAAAAATCCATCAATATTAGTTTTTGAAAGCTGCGAGTCATCCATCAACCTATAAGGGAGAGAGGATGCTGAGCATTTGCAATCTGGTCTGCCTTCAAGGGAAACAGATGACGTAGTGATAAAAAACAAACAAAAACAGAAAAAAACAACAAAAAAAACATATGTATATCCACTGATATGATAAGGGGGAGGCTTTCTTCCACTCATCACAACATTCGGTTGAGAATTCTAAGTGGAGTATTAACTGATTCCTTGAGAAAAATCACGAAAAAAGGTATTTCAGTTACTTTTGGAAATGTCACTGGATAGAATGTCGCAGTATCCCACAAACATACATTTATGCAGAAAAGAAGACTTGGTGTCATGTCACTCAATGTGGTAACTCCTCCCATCGATGACGTTCTGTGACGCGAAAGTTGTTACCCTGTGATTGTAGTCACAGCATAACAAATTTCACTTCACCAAACTTCATGGTGTTTACACAGAACGAAATCTAATTACACGGTATCAACTTTCCAGTATCTGTATTTGTTTTTGTCAATAATAATTAAAATGTGTTGTAATGAATCAATTTGTATTGTTGCGAAAATGTGCACATCATCAACATATTCTTTTTTTACAGACATCGACGTTTCTTCTTTAACCCTTTACCCAACGTAACGGCCAAAACGGGCCAGCGCTATTCTCAAAAAATCGCCAATTAATTTTCATTATTTTTTCATTTTTTGTCTCAAAAACATAGGTTATGACCCCTCTTTGGAACGAGCTCGTCGAGCTCGTTCCAAGGAGGGGTCATAACCTATTTTTTTGAGACAAGAAATGAAAAAAAATAGTTATCAAGAATTTTGTTTACAAGTGTCATCTGCTTTTCATGTTAGGTAAAGGGTTAAAATACGATCGTCGATTGCGATGCGTCGGGTAATTGAACCATCGGGAATTTTGTTGTTGAGTATTGTTTATTTATAGTAACATCTCCCCTTAAGATGGGTGGGGTTGAGGCACCTTTCTATAAGTGATCAATGAGCGTCCATGAACTCCAGTTGTACAGAAAATTGTGGCTTAAGACTAAACAAATTACCCATATAATAGCACTGAAGTTTCTAACGCCATTAGTTTTGCACAAAGACGTTACGGCCGACGCCATGAAACCCATTTATTTATCGGAAAACACTAATTCTTGACCCTTTGAAGCCGAGAGACCTCATTTCCTGTCCAGGAATATTACACCTCATACTTTCATCAAGTTGGATGGCTTCGAGGTTAAACTGTGGGGTAGATCAATAAGTATATTCAACGCGCAGTCGCAATGCTCCACGTCGAGAATATTAATTGATCTACCCCAAATGATAATTACGGACTCAACCAATTGCTTCCCTTGACCTGACATGGACATACCAGAGGGTTCAAGGGGTTAAACTTTTCATCGAATATATTTATTGTTTTGAATTAGTGACAATGGCAGAAAGAGAAACTTTTTAGCAAACGATCCAAAACATAGCTTTTTCCAATCGCGTCGACCAAGTAAACTGATGATTATTTAACCCTTTACCTAACGTGAAAAGCAGACGACACTTGCAAAAAAAATTCTTGAATAACTAATTTTTTTTCATTTTTTGTCTCAAAAACATAGGTTATGACCCCTCGTTGGAACGAGCTCGACGAGCTCGTTCCAACGAGGGGTCATAACCTATGTTTTTGAGACAAAAAATGAAAAAAATAGTGAAAATTAATTGGCGATTTTTGAGAATAGCGCTGGCCGGTTTTGGCCGTTACGTTGGGTAAAGGGTTAAGTGTAGAACATTAGACACAAAACAAAACAATGTAAAACATAACTGTCCACCGTGAATGTTGTGCCAAGCAAAGTAGAACAATAGAGATAAGAAGAGGAGATAGGGGGTTTACAGTTTTGACAAATGTTGTAGGACATCCCTTTTCAGCACAGAGTAGTCATATGTAAACGGTTCGTTAAATAAGTATTTTGTTAGGAAATGGAAGGCTTCTACAAGTTAATGGCACCGCTTTCTTTACACATCCGATCCGCCCAGAAATCCTCCGCGCAGTTTAACAAGTAGCAATTTACATCCTACGATGGCGAAGGCATAAAACTGTACTTACCATCCGACGTTTATAATTCGGGGAATAGGCAAATGTTTTGTAGAAATTGTATGTTGAAACGTTTACGTGCTCGTTTGTGGACCTCTGATAGAATACTACACAGAAAACTTTTCGATAACACACCTTTGTGTGACACTTATTGTGTAACAAATATAACATAATTTTGCTTTGATGATGATTGACTGTGACAACATCAATATTTTCTCAAAATTAAATTAAGCACATATTTTACTCGTACGATAATAGGATATACTGTTTGTAGTGTTAGTCCTGGTATAGTATCGATACCCTTTGAATGCAGAAACGCAAGCGTGTCACTACACAGAGAAAGCTAATATCAGTTTATGTACTGGGCTGCTTAAAATTAGTAAAAGCACAAGCACCGAGAGATTTCCGACCTAAGTATTTTCGAATCTTTCGATAATGAAGCTCAAAATGGCGAGTTTTAGAGAAGAAACTTCGACATTTGAAGTCGAAAGTTACAGTATGAATTTGAAATTTCGACTGTTGATAAGATATCGCTAGTCTCTGATCTAAGTATGCATACTGAAGGAAGATATCAGGAATGTGTACAGTGGGACACATTGTCCCAGCTGTTATTTGTGGCACGCCTTTGGGAGATGATTCGCATAACAATCCAATTTCACGACCAAAGGCTAAATACTATCCGAAAACTGGCCCGGAAAGAAATTGATAACAAAATGCGAAAAAGTGGGAAAAGTAGAAAAATGTGTACCCGTTTTGGTTTGTACCAAACCTTTGGGGAAGATGCTTTTTCGCATCACCCTTTATGGCGCCATGTCAAATAGTATGTGCATGGTCGCTCCGGAACTAATTATTGATGAACGCATATACACAAGAGAAAGAGATCCAGGAAGGTTGAAACATTTGTTTTCTTTCAAACTCGTTCACTGGGTGTTAAGGAATAACGAGTATATCAAATTTATCTCTTCATTATTATTCGAAACGAATCAAGGATAGTTTTTATTTCAGTACAAGTTTGAGCACTCCACCCAACCTACAAGTCAAATACAGGCAAATGACCGAAAGTAATGATCAAAGAAAGATTCATTCTGAGCGAGGACATATTTTCTGTCGTAAGAAATTCCCAAACCAGGGGACAATATTATTAAAGTTTTACAACTGTATTTTCTAGAACTGTATAAATTTAAATGGGTGAAAATGAACCATTAGCATTTTTAAAGATCTAGCAATTTGCCAGTTGGCAAATTGCCATATCTTTTAAAATGTTAATGATTCATTTCAGTCAGTTATATTAATAAAATTCTAGAAAATTCAATTGTAAAAGTTTTATAGTATTGTCTCCAGATGAGGTGAAATGGTGCAACTGTTCTATTGAATACAGTAATCTGTTGTGGCGCTGGAGTACTAAACATTTTGGACAGATGGATGATTTGAAAATGCTGATATGGGGAACAAATAAATGCCACTCTAAACTGACCGAGGGAATCCTTTCGGTTCCATTATCAGTTCTTTATTAGGTTTTATTTCAGTGCAACAAAGCGGCGCATTTAGAGCAATAAACATTTCAGACGGACATAATCCGTGACAAACGCACGAAACCTTGTACTATTGTATAGCATCCGATGGGACGTAAATAATAACCCAAAGAAGTAACATATTCGTATTGTCACGATTTGGTGCTTAAAATTATAGCTTACGTCCTCTCACAGGAACGAGATCAGCGAACTGGTTCCAATGCGTTGTTATCAACTAAGAGTTGGAAGCCAGGAAAGAGAACAAAACGAAAAATGCAGTTATTTATAAAAAAATAATTTAGTAATAATAATAATAATAATAATAATAATAATAATAATAATAATAATAATAATAATAATAATACCTTGACCGGCCGCTGATTTGCCGCGGTTCTCCGCCAGAAGGCCTTGATTAATCTGATCTCCCAAATGCCTCTTTGTCCCAACGCCTCTTCTCTCCTCACAACACTCGGAGAGGAACTGCTTGATGACATCCCGTGACCCATTCTGCTCAATCACTCCGATAAGCATAATAACACTCTCCTTTGTGTCACCCACTAACCGCATGCCCTTCACTTTCCAATCCCACTTTCCCATCATAAACCCGGTGAATCTTATTCTGTTGGACTAGTATTTTGGACATTCTAATAGAAAGCGTCCCAGGGTCTCCACTACGCCTAAAGTACACATTTGGCACTTTTTTCACTGTCTTTCCCCCATTTGTTCCTTAAGCTTCAGCTTGAACAACAGTGACCCCCCAAAGGTGCCATCAAGATACTCTTCAAAACCTGGCTTCTCTTGATCACGAAAGCCAACCAAAGACCACTTTGCTTTGGACCCTCTCCGCACGCCAATTCAGGTTACATTCCGCTATGACTCTTTCTCTGACGATTTTTTTTACCCTGGGTAAGGTTTGGGCCCACTTCTAAGCCCGAGACCCCTACTGAATAGTCCTCAAGTAACTTCCTCCTTTGGTCTATCCAGCCTGTCTTCAAGTTGGAATTCCAAATATTCTGGAACATTAATTACCATCATCTGCTGTCGGAGAGATTTACCAAATAGTTAAGATAGCAAAGTTTTATTAAGTCTATCCTGTCCTTAATCCTCATCCATCCAAGCTAGCCCCCCCCCCCCCCCCTCTATTGCTTCTAGTGCTGTGGCATTACTCGACTCAGTGATCCATCGATCTGCACTGCATCATTCTGCAGGGTTTCCAAGCTCTTTAAAGCCATTTGGTTTTCGGTTATCATTTCTGCACATGTTACACCCACCATTTCCCAGATTGTTTCCCCCAAGCTATTTCTCGCTATCAGTTTCATTTGGTTAAGGATTCGACTCCCCTTCACAGTTAGTCTATTCGTGTGGTTTCGGTAGATGCCTTCTTCTCGTAATGTGTACATTTACCCCTAAATACTCACATGTCTCTCCTACACTAAAATGTTTGATACCACCTGTTGGAATAGAGAAAACCCCACACTCTCCACTTTCGAGTAGGTTCGACTTTTCGGCCCACGGATTTAACTTTGCTTTTGCTTTCATTGAGTTCAAGTCTCCATTTGTTCTCATATCCCCCAACAATTTCCCGCATTTTCTCCAGCCACGCTTCGCTTTCCGACGCGAGTACCATAATCATCTTCGAAAAATTGATGTAAGATCTGCAGGCCCCCAACTGCTACCCCCTCGTCGCTATGCATGAGTTCGTCTCCCAAATCTTTGATGTACAATACAAACAGAACTAGCGAAAGGATACACCCCTGCTTTAGGCCTATCTCCATCGGCACACGTTTTGTTGCTATGTTACAAAGGCTAAGTTCACATTGTAATCTTTATATAACGCTTTCAGAATTCCAACAAACTCCCCTCCCAGGCCCAAGGCCTTAAGCGTTCGCCACATTCCACCCCCCCCATCTCCTGTCGTATGTCCTTTATCGCGTCCAGAAAGGCCATACACATCTTTTTCTTTTTGGCCTTCGCAGATTCTATCATTTGGGTCAGTTTGAAAAGATGGTCAGTGACCCTACTTCCCTTCCTGAAGCCATTTTGGATCTCTCCCAGAAACCCTTTCCCTTCGATCACATGCTCTGATGTCCCATACAGGACTTTGCAAACAACTTTTCCAATGTACCTACTGACAGAAAGTCTACAACTCGTATCACGAAAGTGTCAACTATTAACTATATCTTATAACAAATGCCGGCGTTGCTCGTTTTATTTTATATGACATCTGATATAGAATCTGCAAATCTTCAGCTAATTGTGCTCTGACAAGCTGTATTCAACTGGGTGGAACTATGGGGACATACTAATGTTTTATTGATAAAACTGTCCACACAACATTGTGAAATATCCGCCTTACATTTTTGCAATCTTGTCTCGACTTTCAGCATGGAATAAATACCATGTGGGAAGGTTTAGAAGCTTCGTGTATGACAACGGCGGCTGGTGGCAGCAGCCTCGGGATTTAGTCTAGCGTCACAGTTGATCATGAAAAGAAAAAGGAAAAGTGCGAACAAATATTATAAACTAAAGTCAATCATACTCACCATCGATAAAAGTAAACATTACATGCAATGTCAACACACTTAGTCCATATATTCTGGTATATAAAATATAGAGAACTTGCTAGGACTTTCCCCTGTTTTGTGAGGACAGACAAATTACAACATCCGTGCCATGTAAACTATCATTTGCCTGAGCGGTTTGTCACAATAAATAACAAATGCACTCGTAAAAGGCTACTTCACTGTCATGAAATTCTAATTTACTTTGCGTCAATAATACACCATGGTACTGAAGCGTGTTTGCCTATGAGATGTCATACATGTGTTGACAATGGCTAGAATGCTCTATACAAACTGACTTCGATCAGTTTCGATCGTCCGTGGAATGTTTGTTAACCCTTGGAGTACAAAGACTAATATTAAATATTTCCCATAAACTAATATTCGATGTACATAGAAAATCTAGTTTGCACTTCACAACAGAAGATTTACTTTATGAATGGTCAATAATAATTTAAGCCTCCAGCCCACAAGGGCTGGAGGCTTAAATTATTATTGACATGCATCGGAGTTTGTCTTTCCCGTTCTGTTTTCTCTACGAAAACACTTCTTGAGTGTCCAGAAGATTTTTCTGAGACTTTATTCGCTTGGCTAACTTGAATAGCAAACGACATTTGCAAAAAAGGTCAAGATGATACTTTATTCCTTTACATCACATGAATAGAAGACGGCACATGGAAAAAAAATTCAATAAATAAAAAGTGAATAACTTGGCCATTGCGTTATTTGAGCGTTAAAGATAACGCACTGAACAGTTGTTGATTAGCGACATATTTTTTGAGAAGCAAGGATTGACGTACAATTTGGTCAGTAATTTTATAGTGTAACCGGAGACTTCATTGCATACTTCCCCGTGTGTCTTGTTAATGGAAACTTTTTACAATATTTCTTTTTATCGCCTATCGCACCTGATAAGAAAGGTTGCAACAGAAAACCGAAATTACAGCAACTTGTTCATAAATATGCTTCTTAAGTATGAGAAGAGATAGCTTTGAACAAATTCGTGTGCGGATTTGTATTCACGCTTTTTTAGAAGCACAGGGGACACTAGATTACGTACCACACAGTTGTTAAGGGGCCGAACAGATGCGCGAATGCTTCTCGCGCTGCCCCCACCCTTCGAAAAAAATCCTAAAAAACAAAAACAAAACAAAAGGAAACAAACAAAGAAGAAGAACAAGACTTCCCTCGCCATCCTAAGCACAGGGACAAAACAACAGAAGCAGAACCATTAGTAACTATCGAACAGAAAGGCTTCTTATATATATATATATATATATATATATATAAATAAGTATAAATAAGTAGCCGTATAGGTCTGGTTGACGTATAAAATATTAGTAAGTAACACCTTGAAGACCTATTTTAGTCATTTAATCACGAGCTTTCGGCTTTCAAAGCCTTCATCAGGTGACAGACGAACAACAATGAGACAAAATAAACCAGTACTGTAAAAGTTAAGTACGTACGTAAACAATGACGTTATGCATACTAGAACGTCAAGATAAACAACTGCAAGCCTACGGGGCGCTCTAGGGATAACATATGGAAGTACGAATGGAATATCCTCAATAACCCCGAAATGTACCCCCACCCCCACCCCCAACCCCAACACCCACCTCCACCCACCATTCGCAACTACAAGTTGTGAATGATAAATGGAGAAGGGTGGTGGGGGGGGGGGGGGAGGTGTACTAAACTAAGTAACCGGTGGGTATAAGAATAAGAGTATAACACCAGGACGTGACAGCTGGACGACATATAGGATGATTACAATCCTAATTCTAAAGACACGGCTAGACTGCCCCACCTCCGCCACCCCAAGATAACATAAGGTAAATACTGACAGAATCCTAATCAAAACTAACCCCAACACATCCCACCCAACCGCCCTCATCACTCCCCACAACTCCCATATAAACTACTAAGTACAGTAAACACTAAAACGACGAAGCTATAATAAGACCATAAAACCTAGACGACTATAAGGTGAATACTACCCAGACCCTCATAGGAACAAACCCCACCCCTACCCCCACCCCACCAGTAACACCTAGGCGACATAAATTAGAGAAAACTGCCGAAACCCTAAAGGAAACGTACCCCCCCCCCCCCCCCCGGGCCACACTCCAGCCGAGTGGGGGGGGGTGGAGTGGGGGACGGGGGTACCGATAGGCTCCCTCCCCACAACGCTCCATGTACCAACAGGAGTAAGTACATAAAACGCACTGGGTAGGGAAGCGAACACTACGCCCCCCCCCCCCCCCCAAAAAAAAAAAAAAAATAAATAAATAAATTTAGGGGGGGGGGAGGAGGGCAAAGACAACACTGAAAATATACACGGGTATTAAAGGACTAGAAGGAAGGGGTGGGGTCTGAATACAGTGGAAACTTAGAGCCAAGGCGACATGAATCCTGAATCCCGGTTGATGCCTGATTTTAGACTGTCGAATAAGTGAATATATTTCTGCTCAGTAATCTTTCTATGCTCTGAGTCAGATAAATTGCCATGAATAACCTGTACTCGGATATCTTTGGATGAGTGGTTTCTTAAAATTAAAATGATCCGCCACCGGCAAATCGTCCTTGTTGTTTATGTTCTGCCGATGACCATTGATTCGTTTGCTTAACAGTTGTTTAGTTTCACCAATATAGTGTGTATTAGGGCATTTGGAGCAAGTCAAAGCATACACGATATCACTACTTGTGCAATTAAACGATCCACTGGGTTTGAATTCATCACCATCCTTTGTAGTAAGTTTATCACGGCAAATAAGTTTGCAGGTGCCACATCTTGGCCTGTTGCATGCAGTAGTTCCAGGTGTAGTTTTGTCAAAATTGAGCTGACTAGAGACAAGCTTAAGACGTAGGTTAGGCGGTTGCCTTGTGGCCAGTACGGGTTTTTCTGGGAAGACTTCACTGAGGTAAATATCGTTGTCAATAATAGGTTGGAGGTCACGAAGAATGTGTCTCAGTTTTTGTGTAGAAGGATGATACGTAACAACAAGTGGGACACGATCCCCCTTCGATTTATCACTGTATTTGAGAAGTTCATTTCGATCCTTCGAAGTGGCTCTCGACATTTCCTTATTGATAAAATTTTTCTTGTATCCAAGAGTTCGAAAGTGAGATTTAAGTATACACAACTGTTGATCCCGTGCACTCGGGTCGGAGTTGATGCGGTGATATCTGAGAGCTTGGCTGTATATCACTGATCTTTTGGTGTGATTAGGGTGAAAGCTCTGGGAATGGAGGTACGAATATCGATCCGCGGGTTTTCTGTACACAGTGGTGCCTAATTTACCTTCCCGCTTGAACACTTTGACATCCAGGAAATTAATTTCGTCCACTGAATGCTCCATGGTGATTTTATAGTGGGATGTACACTGTTGAGTTGTTGGTGGAACTTATTGAGCTCTGCAAGCCCGTGGTCCCAAATGATGAAGATGTCATCTATGAAGCGAAAATATATCCTGGGTTTCAATGCGGTGTTTTTGAGAAATTTATTTTCAAAATCTGCCATGAACAGGTTGGCGTATTGAGGCGCCATGGACGTTCCCATTGCGGTTCCCATTTTCTGTAGGAAGGTCTCTCCGTCAAAGGTGAAGAAGTTGTGTTCCAAGATAAATTTAGATAGTTTAATGATGGCGTCGTTACTGATGGTATCCGCTGTGAAGGTGCTCAGCCAATGTTCTAGTGCGTCGAGACCGTCTTTGTGTGGAATATTTGAATATAATCCCTTAACGTCTAAAGTGGCGAGAATAGTACTTTCCTTAATATCTCCAATCCCAGAAAGTTTGTTGAGGAAATCCATCGAGTCCTGAATATAACTGTCTGTTTGTTGAACAATAGGTTTGAGAGTGTCGTCAATAAATTTTGAAATTTTCTCGGTCATAGTTCCCCGTCCAGATACAATGGGCCTTCCGGGGACGCCTTCCTTGTGGACTTTGGGAAGCATGTAGAAAATCCCTGGACGTGGTTTATCAATGAGAAGCGATCTCACTTGGTCTCTGTCGTTCTTCTCCATTGACGCAATACGTTTTTCTAATTCCTCTTTAAATCTTTCAGAGGGGTGTCTTGCATTTTCTCATAATATTCAGTGTTAAGTAGCTGGCGGTTTCCTTCAGATACATAGTCAGAAGTGTTCTGTATCACTATAGACCCTCCTTTGTCACTGGGTTTTATAGTTATGTTAGGATTATTCTTTAGACTCCTGATTGCTTTTTTCTCTGAAGCTTTGAGATTGTATAGCATTTTGTGTTTTTTCGAAAGGATGTCTGATTTCACTCTGTTGCGTACCGACTCAATGTAAAAGTCAAGTTTCTGGTTACGACCCGTGGGAGGTGTCCATGTGGACTCTTTTTCGTTCTTATTCCGTTGGTTGGGTAATTGTTCTTTTCCGTAAAAATATTCTTTAAGCCGAAGGCGACGGAAATATTCTTTATTGTCCGCGCAAAGTTGAACTTTATCCAAATTAGATGTCGGACAGAAAGAAAGGCCCCTGTGTAGTACAGAGAGTTCTGTTTTGCTGGGATTGTAGTCTGAAAGATTGACAACATTGTTGTTTGTGGTAAGAGAACTGACCTTATGTTTTTCTTTTAGTTTACGTAATTTGTTCTGTTTACGTTTAATGAGATCCCGAAGAGTGTCTTGATAGAAGTTATCTATAGTTTGAATATCATAACTTACGGTAGACTCCAAGAAATTTCCTATTTTCTGTTCGATGGTAGCTTTCTTGTTGTATAAAACAACAAGTAGGTGGTTCCTAATCCGTTCACTAGTCCGTAGACAGAGTTTGTCAGAGTATTCCGTGTGATATGTTTTCTCTAGTGGGTTGTTAATTTTGAGTCCCGCAGGTATAAGCTGCTCCCTCTTGCATTCCCACATGAAATATATGTCACTGTTGACTTGGGCGTAATGCTTCTTTAGTTTCATAATTCTCCAATCTGGACGGCTGGTTGCGGTGTTCTGTGGCATTATAGATAAGTAGCCGTATAGGTCTGGTTGACGTATAAAATATTAGTAAGTAACACCTTGAAGACCTATTTTAGTCATTTAATCACGAGCTTTCGGCTTTCAAAGCCTTCATCAGGTGACAGACTATCAAAACAGAATATAATCGAAACAGAATATAATATACATACTGTGCTGTTGTGTTGTAACTATTAATGCATTGACACAAAGATTTGCTTGATTAGTTCAGTTACTTATTCCAACTTGAAGTTGCGAATGGTGGGTGGAGGTGGGTGTTGGGGTTGGGGGTGGGAGTACATTTTGGGGTTATTGAGGATATTCCATTCGTACTTCCATATGTTATCCCTAGAGCGCCCCGTAGGCTTGCAGTTGTTTATCTTGACGTTCTAGTATGCTTAACGTCATTGTTTACGTACGTACTTAACTTTTACAGTACTGGTTTATTTTGTCTCATTGTCGTTCGTCTGTCACCTGATGAAGGCTTTGAAAGCCGAAAGCTCGTGATTAAATGACTAAAATAGGTCTTCAAGGTGTTACTTACTAATATTTTATATATATATATATATATATATATATATATATATATATATATATATATATATATATACTCTGCAGTATACTAGTACATTAACAACAACATAACATTACAAATTACAAGAACATAACCTAGTATACAGCATGGAAATAGCATAGCCTAAAAGGCTGTCTTCCTGGCATTCCCACAAAAAATATATCAACTCGGTTTCTTATTAATCAAACCTCTCCTATATTTTTAGATTTATTACACATCTCCTACACAACTAGCCACCTTGGTTTGCATGGCAGTGTAAGAAATATTCTTCAATCAACGCTTCCTCTATAGATCCCAACGTGAGTCACCAAGTGGAGCTGTACTTCACCAGTGGTTAGTCTAAAAGGAATAAAACCTTTTGTTGAAGTTATCCATCAATCTATTACTAATACTGTAGATTAGAAGATATAAAGAAATCATGTGGACGTCATTCTAAATCTCGAAGGATGTCGATTTTGTCGCCCATATGAACGATGCACATCTCGAGACAAACAACAAGATTTGCAATGGATCTGACGAATATATGTACTATTCCGTTGAGAGGGAAGCTTAAAACAAATAGTAGAGAGGAGTTGCCCACAAGATAATTTTTTCAAACATCCCATGAGACAAAACAGTTCTCGTATTTTAACAATACCCGCCTAATGTACTGTTTGTTATACATACTCCTGCACTGACTTTTAATCGTATCCTGACATGTCGCCCGAGTGCTAGAGTGTCCTATGTCCCACATTCTAGCACTCAGACGACGAATTATTGTATAAACTAAAAACTATTAAACTATTCGGAAAACGAAAACTGTTCCAACGGTATGAAATTTCCATAATGTTAGATCAAGCGTCGATCCATTTCTAACGCGGCTCGATCCGTTTAAGCCAAAGTGCCAATTCTCTTCACCGCAAAACACCCATAAATTCGCCATTCACTCAAAAAAGAACCGAATGGCCACTTTTCAGATTATTATTATTATTATTATTATTATTATTATTATTATTATTATGAAGGAGAAGAAAAAGAAGAAGAAGAAAATACACCGATTATGTTAAACGAAAACGTGCACAGCTCCTATGTCCAATTTCGTGGATGGGTCTCATGATTCTTTTCGGACTTAGGTGAGAAGTTGTACCAAGTGAAGTGATATATTCTGAATATTAACCACCTCAGTAATATCATCTTCAAATCGTTGGATGCACTATTGCTTCTTTTTTAACTTAGAGTTGTTGCCTGTACTTGGTGCATTGATGCATTCTTCATATTACCCACCCCTATAATATCATTTTCAAATATGTTTACGTGACACGTGTGTTAGGTGGTTAAATAATGTTAAATATATATTTCGGCCTAGACATAGCATTCTCCTATTCAGAAAAATATCATTTTTTCCAGTTTGAGAGTTGGCCTATTCAGACGGTCAAAAGTCCTTCAAAAACAATCAAACGCAACGGGATATGCCACACGTTATTGCTCAGCAGATACAAAATATAATGTGGCGCGGAGATTGATAATACAATCGATTCCAAGACCGAATGCGTAAAGTAACTGAACTAATCAAGCAAGTCTTTGTGTCAATGCATTAATAGTTACAACACAACAACACAGTATGTATATTATATTCTGTTTCGAATGACACAAAACATGTTATACGCTCTATTTACAACAACTTTCGGATCAGTCAGAAATATTATTATCGGAAAAGTAAAAGGGTAAAAATAGCAACATGCTTAGAATTTACGTACCGCCCGCCGGCCTCACAATTTTGTATGTACTGAGGCTAAACTGATTTAGCATTTTTATGGACATTTTGGTGTCCAAATATACATTATTTGACATAGCTCGTCAAGCTCTATTCTTACTGACTTATGCCTGTCCACCCCACCGGCCGCCAGCCACAGATCTCCAGAGGACTCCGTAGATTTGCGGCCGGCAGCTCAAACCCGGCAGAGACACATGGGCATAAGTAAGTCAGTAAAGAAGCTCTATCAAACATAGATAAAGGTTATGTTTTAAGGTGACATACGCGGCGTGTCACGGATGAAGGGACCTGTCTTTGGAATAATGGTAGTTAACCTCTAACCCTCATACAGCCAAAATTTACCACGTTTATAATACTCTGAAAAAAATTGCCCCCAAGTGATAGGCTGCATTGATCTTGGCGGTGTTTTTACATCATTGCACAAGCAGCCAATAATGATGTAAAAGACGGCTAGATCATCCTTAACAATGTGCGTGTATAAAAGGTAACAATTATCATAAAAACTAATGTGAGGATTTTAGAGTTAAACCGATCTATAAACTAATACATTAAAGATGAAAGACTTGCATTGTTAACTGATTCTATTACACGGGTAAAGGCACTATTTACCTTGGACCCTACCCATTCCCGCTAAACCGAGCACTAAACCAATGATATTCCGAAATGTAATACACTTTTGGAAAGGGCTCACATAGCCCTTTCCAACAATGAGTTACAACACTACATTTCATCTACAAAGTGAAATAACACTGCTATTATCAGATTATAAGATGGTGTACTATTCAGTGAAAATCACCAAATAGCGTGTTAAAGACAACTAGAGTTAACATTCTTGATAATTGCCTGATGTCCATTTTGATAAAAACGAAAGATCCGTGGTCCTAGTTTTTGAAGTGCTCTCACGCACGCACGCACGCACGCACGCACGTACGCACGCACATAATATCAGCTGAGTACCCCAATTCAAATAAGAAACAGAACAATTAATTTTGGTTAGTAATCAACCTCTGCAGTTGTTAAATACACTAATGTAGCACTTTATTTGACAACTCGTCCCCTGAGTTCCAATATGTTCTATGTGCCGTTAGGCACATAGAACACATTGGAACTCAGAAGACGAATTATCAACAAAAAGAACACATTTTATCGCCAACCAAATTTGCGAGGGGGACCCGTGTTATCATTTTAGTTATCAATTCGGATATCAATTTAGTTATCAATTTAGCAATTCAAATTGTAATTGCGATGCACGATTTGTAGAAAATTTCCGTGAAATTTTGTTTCTTTTTAAAAATAATCCGTCAACGATTTCCGTTCGGCACATTTGTGCGGAACGGATTTTAATATTCCGCATGATTTAGTGTTGATGCAGTAAGGGATTTCAGAGAACAGGCGTCTCAGAAAAGGGGTATCCGATCGTCTTTTGTTTGCACTTAACGTGCAAGTCCAATGTAAGTTTGTGAATACAATTTTTGCGTCCTAATTGTAAATTGCATTTTACTTTTTCAATTGAACAGAGAAGATCAATAAAATTATTTCAGGAAACAATGTGAGAACATTAAATTACAAAGGCGTTAATGCGAACCAAATATAGTTTCGAAATATTGTGTATCATTTACTTATATCAGTCTATTAACTTGAGTATATGTTTTTGTTACTGATATATTGACCAGTTATATAAAGATGTTCTCCATGGGGTTTTGTAACCCACACGTGTGTGTCTCTGTTCTTAAAGATGAAATTAATTCGGGTCTTCATCCGAGCATAGCAGTGAAAGCATTAACCTGTTACTTGAACATATTAAATCTTGGATTGACCCTGGTATCCCGAGCACGAGTCCCAGCACATTCACCCACTATTCTTTTGTGTTTAAGAATTAGAGCAAGCAAAGATGACTTTTTCATTGACGATACCAGGACCTGATCATTACTCTTAAAGAGCTCTCCAAAACGTTTTCCAAGCAGTATTGGCAACAACAATAAAGAGAATAGAGATTCAAGGGAGAAATTTTCCTTAAAATGTCCAACAATATAACTACACTGTAGCTACAGATGAAGAACAATGAGAAGGTAAAACAATATCTCATGGATAAGTAGTTTTTGTTGGCCACGGGTAGAAAAATATATTACCTGTCACAGGTGATTTTGAACTGGCAGATATTGTCTAATCGATATTTTATATTTAATTCCCGAAAACTGTGAAGCGATTATCATTACACACTGTAAACTGAGCACACAACTGAAATACTTTGCTTCAAAAACATGCTTACCAATCACGATATGCAATCACTTTTTGACAGAATCGGAAGGGAAATCCGGATTGACGCGAATACTCGGGACGAACGCAATGTCGGGTGACCACTGTATTATGGACGCGTATTTAAAACAGAATATCACGAGTTAAAAACTTTTTTTTATTCTTTCGCAAAAATGATGGACTATCTGTAAAGTAGAAAACAGCGTTCCCGAATTTGACGTTGAAAATCGAGGATGGACATCGTACAAAAAAAAGAAGAAAATACGATTGATCAGTAATATCGCACACTGTGCCACAGTAATGGTATTTTACAGGTTAACGGTATGCCTATTATCAATGAATCCAACGTTATTAGTGTTCTTGAAGACTTTCGGAGTTTAGCCCTTTGAACCCTGATGGTATCTCCCATGTCAGTTCAGCGGAAGCAATTGGAAGAGTCCATATTCATTATTTGGGAGTAGACCAGTTAATATTTTCAACGTGCAGCCTAGCAGTTTTGTGCTTTTAAAGTGGGGGAGAGAATGTTGACCAGATTGCGACCGGGACACGATCAGATCGACTTATGTTGGTCTCTTCAGGAGCAAATACTATAAAACTTTTACAACTGTATTTTCTAGAATTGTATTTTTTTCTTACTAATTAATATAACTGACTAAAATTAATCATTAGCATTTCAAAAGATATGTAAATTTGCGAACTGGCAAATTGCTATATCTTTGAAAATGTTGATGGTTCAATTCAACCCATTTAAAGTCATAACTGGAAAATTCAATTCTAGAAGATACACTTTTAAATTCTTTTATAGGATTGGCCGCTGAACAGCATCAAAAATCCCATTTTGACCTGCTTTGACGAAGAAAATATGCGAGAATACTGGATTGCGCATGTTGTTTTTGTATGTGTTTTCTACGTCAGTTTCGTTTCTCAATATTTTATGTGTGAAATTTCCACTGATTGGTGCTGGTGTGATCTGACCGAGAAAGAGCCCGCTTTTGCTATTACAGTTCTGTATGGGTGCGAACATTCTCCTTTAAATTTTAATTGTCTAGCGAAAGGATTAAAATCTTCCCGGTATCCGCGGTTGTCATCACCTAAACATTACGAAAGAAAAACTTCTCTCGTGACTTTCAGTGCTATTATGCCCACCAGTATTTGAACAGTGGCGTGGATAACACTTCTTAGGAGGGAAGAAAATGTTAAAATGTCGAACAGAAATCAGTGACGCAAAGCAATCCCGCTCATAAATTGAAAAATGTCCACGAAGAGTAGAAAAAAGCCAAAAATAACGGACTGCAGTGTTCATAAAAACTTTAACTCATATCCCAAGAAACAGCGTACAGTTAAAACTAGAGGTCCTGTCACGAACTGTGCGCTTATCTAGGCTTAATTGCGAGTAGGAATTGCGCGCAATTACCATATCGAATGGCATCCAAAGCTCGTCAGGTCCTCATGGTTACTCATAGCAAACACATGCAATGTTTCTACCAGTTGACCTCCGGATTACCCGGAGGTCCATTGGCTGAAATATTGCTTGTGCATATGCCATATGTACAGGATTTGATAGCCTTACTATGGTCATAACGCGTGGATTATCGCGCAGATCAACGTGCTATTTGTGCGCATTTCGTGACAGGACTTATAGTTTTAACTGTAGCAAGAATAAGCAACGTTTACGCTAACACACCGATTGGCTGAAACATTGCTTGGCCTCCTGGTACTATTTCACACAAATTTAGTTATTATTATTGTGGGGGTAGAAAGATGAAAGAAAACTAATTATGCTTTTGACCAAAAGCAAAGCGTGATTCCGGCTTGCAAGTCTGACAGCGACGTGATGGATAACCAACAGTGGATACAACTACGAAATGCCACGGGGTTTACAATCAGTGGATCTTTACTCAGAGAGTGAATTACACTCTGTAGTCTAGTGTAACCCATTTCTGTCACAAAAAGGAGTGAAAAATGCCAATTTAAATCATATGCTATTTCATTCCACATTTCACACACTAAAGACAAACATCGACTGAAGAGTTATTTGCGCCACAGCATGCTTGAACAATAAATGATTCTGTGTGTCTGTACAGTGTTATGGTATAATCGATTGACTTGGAGAACACCCAGAGCAATATTTACTCGAATTCCGATGAATGTATAAAAGCACAAGCAGCGCTTCAGTAAATGTTCCTCGAATAGCCTCAAGGTTATAAAATTGATTTCCATACTTTATCGCAAAATTTTAGGGTTATTGGCTGAGGATGGGTAACCCTTCCTGTATTATATATACCCCAATGTACCTGCCTTGGCAAAATTGTTCAATGTGTGGATACGTTTGGTGTTCCAAGAACTCTACTCAATGATGTTTCTAGCGATTTAGTGGGGGATGGGAGACCAAGACTCAAAAAGGTCAAAATGAAGGCTGAGATCAACCTTCTAGTGAACAACATTCTCCCAGAAGCCCCAAAATGCCCTCTAGATGCTTTATCTGTCAACATATTTTCATTTTCTTTCACAAAAAACGCATATAATGGACACTTTAAGCATGCACACATACAGGAAAGGGAGGGGGTTGTCGATTACCATCCTAATCCACAGTCATGAACTTTTTGCGGTATATGGTGCTTAATAATTGTCCAGTTGTGCCTGTGACACAACTAGAATACTCTATTTTTTCTCGGTAGGTGGGGTCTTTTAACTGGGTCATTCCTCCGAAAATACACCCCTGATACTATGCATGAGTACAGTACATGGAGAGTGTATTATCATTAAATCACCCGCAGAGTGGAGATTCCGCAAATTTGTTGCAAAGCATAACCAGCACAAGCAAAGTTTCAGCCATTGGACCTCCGGGTTAACTCCGGAGGTCCATTGGCTGAAACATTGCTTGTGTTTTTTGTCGATATGTACAACATTTGAAAGTTATAGCTTGGGTGATAACTCCACTCTGTGGATGATTTAGTTACAATCCCCTCTCCACGTACTGTAATTAGATATAGCATATGCACTGAACGATTTGCTAATCTACCAAGTGGTCCGTGGGTTGGATATTTACTTTTTGGTTCCCAGATGTCTACTGGTCTAGCAGCTCAACGTTTGTGTTGATTTCCACGAGAGTGTTAGTATCAACACTGTAGTATAATTGAAAACAAACAAAAAATGTTATAGAGCACAAACAAGATAAAAACGTTATGTGACATCACACACGTACACGGGGAAATTATTAAGCATCCGTATATATTGCAGGATGTATGAAAGTTTACACTTCGTTGAAAACTGGTGCACCCTGAAGCACAGCCGAAGGGTGTATCGGTTTAAATTAGTTTTCTGATATCATATTCTGTGGCATATACTTGGTCGAGAAATGATCTTCGTAATCCTACACATGTTTCTTTTATCTCAGCTTATTTGTTTTACAAATATTAACAAGCAAGTTATGCAACATATATTAACGCCTCTCCTTGGCCAAATGGCGCAGATGTGCGGGATGACTTTCATAGCGGCAACTTCGAGGCCTCGCTCTTCTCGAATACTAATAAGGAGTCTTTAGCCCACACGAATTGCGTCTCTCTCCGCACCGAGGACAGTCATTTTACGTCACCACCCGATAGGGCGGTACGCCGTGACAGAATCACCCCCACAATTGATGCTGACAGAGAGTGTTCGGACACCTTGAGAACTTTCCCCGGCCGAGGATCGATCCCGGAACCTTTGGCATGAGAGTCTAGCGCACTAATGTTTTTGCTCATGTTGGAATGCTCTTTGCTTTCAAGTCGCTGATTTGTTGAAGAAATGTGTCCGTGTACAACGGGCACTTAAACTGTGATTGATGCAAGTTGGCTGTTACGTCGATCAATTAGTTTCAACAAAATTTATTTCAATCAAACAAACACAGTATGTACATCGGTGCAATAAATGGGATCCGACAGTAAGCTTAAAGCTTTTTCGAGGTCGTTTCCAGATAGAATACAAGTACAAAAATTGTTGTATAACGACAGAGGTATCAGGTAGGTTCACATTTTCTTCAGCCTATAACATACTGATGTGAAGACGACACACACTGAAGACAAAAATAATGTGGAAAAATACACGTCAGACTAAGTTCGTGACAAAGAAGGGGTGAGAGACAGAGTCGAAAGAAAAAGGATTATCACTAAATATTCACAGGTTTGTCTGGAAAGCTGTGCTGACATACCCATGAGCTAGCGGGAAAATTATGAAGATCGCTATAATCCTGGAAGGGAGAGAGAGAGAGAGAGAGACGCACAAAAGCCCGCGCCAGTCTTCGTCTGAGGCTATCCACAGCACCTTCGTCGTACTGTAAGCAGCTCGTTCCACACTTTTATTCTTCTGCGGAAACGAAGATGAACCAAGTAATCATGAGAACTTCATCTGAAAAGCTATATTCCAGCCATTCATTTTTGACGGTGTGCAATGGTCTAATAGTGCATACCCACGCAGTGGCGTGGGCGCGCATAGGTAACCCAAGTACGTATCCATGATTTTATAATTTTTCTATATACCATGGAACAGAGTTTGGGGTGCCATCTGGCGGCGTGGCTCTCCCACTGGCAAAAAATCCAGAATCATTGTAACGGATTTTAAATTGTTTTTGGCTTTTCAAAGGACATTATGTAAAATATATTGTCGCAGAATGCTGGAAACTATGAGAAATAATTAAGTAATGAAGTGACTTTCGAAGTTAGGTGGTTGTTGGCGAGTTAGGTATTGTTTGAAAGTTCGAAGTGCCAATGTCGTCCGTTGCCGGTTTCGTCAGATTCAAAAGCCCAGTTTCAATTTTAATTGAGAACGTACACTTCACAAAAAGTTGACAACGAATAAAAAAATAAAACCAGTGATTTATTGACACTTTTAGTGGGTCTTTTTCAGTTGTGGGGAACTTAGCCCGATTTCCTTAGAAACAGCCGGAGTTCGGATGAATTCAAGTTATGCTGACGTACGGTCTGGGGAAATCTTTGTTTTCAAACACGGGCATGCAGTCTTGTACTTTTGTAGTAAAATGTTACAGAAACAGACATGCACGCGAACAGCGATATTCGTTTATTTCCAAGATTTTTCTTCACAAATTCACTGGCTATGAACTATTTTTACCAGTGATACAATACAATGTCAGTTTAAGACTGTCAGAATTACAGTGCAGCGGCCAGCCAATTTTGTGATCCGACGTGTTCTCCTAAAGCAAAGCCTAAAGGCTAAATACCCGAACCACTCAGAACTCCCATTTAAATTACACTTCCTCTGTGCTTTGGTAAACAATGTTTTAATTCCTGGATGCTTTAGGCTTTGAAACCAGAATAGAACTGAATTCATCCTCAAACTAATCAATGTCGTCGCCCTTCTCGTCTGACCAAGATCTGGAGGTGGGGATTCTGATAATTAGTACATGTATGTTTCTCCAAAAATATCAAAAAACGTTTTTAAAAAGCCTAAATACCAACCTCCCCAGAACCGACCTCTAAATAACATTTGCACACTGATTCCAGAGAAAATATTTAATTTCTACTAATTCTAGTTTGTTTTAGCCTTCAAAAGGAAACTGAAATTTAATTTATTACAAAATGTGTGACGGCATTTCTGTCTGTCCATCCATCCATCAGTGAGTTGGAAAACTCATAGCCTGGACGATTCGTACCTCTGGCAATTGGTACCTTTTGCTGGACAATTCGTACCTCCGATGCCTGGACAATTCGTGCCTTTTCCCACGACAATTTGTACCCCTCCTCTGGGCAGTATCTGACAGTTCGTACCCACTCTGGGCAATTTGTATCCGCTTCTGCAAATTCATACCCTGTTTCCCCCTCTGAAAAAATATACTTGGAGATGGGGTTGGGAGAGAATTATAAACTTGGAGAAAGGATAAAAAAAAGGCGATGTCATTTCTATTATTTTAAAAAGACATAGAATATGAAATTTCATAACTTAAAGTAAAAAGCAAGTAGACACTTAAAAGATTCATCGTCACGACGGCAAAAAGAAAATGCTCTATTGAAGGAGCTCAGAATTAAATTATTAAGGCGACACGCTCTTTAACTTATTATTTGGGACGTCATAAAATTATTTATTGTTAGATCTTCACCAATTTAAAGAATTATTGTGGCTTCATTAAAAAAAATAGTGTTTTAACTGTAAAACTACTTCCATTACTATCTTTGGGGGGGGGGGGGCATTTTTGCGCATTGTGTGAAAAATGATTGGGTGGTAGTGGGGAGGGGGGGGGGGGGTTGTCAGGTAAAAGTTTTGTTGGTTACCCTTTGGAAGGTTTGGGGTTGATTATAGGAAGTACATACATGTAAATGTACATGTATTTTGGCTTCCAACACTGATTTAATTATTATTTTTTGGATATTACACGTATTTCACATTTAAATGTTCATTCAAGAAACACAGACCGAATAATACTGTTTTATTTTTTGAAAAGTTATATTTTTGTCACAGTCAGCAATAAAGGCCATATATTGCCAAAAATAATGCAGTTAAATGCATCTTGAGCAAGTGTGGCATCCAGAACTGAGTAGCATACTATAACCTCCGGCAAATACCAAAAACACATATAACCACCTATTTTACCTATTAACATATTTAATTAAACCATGGTTTCCCCTCATAGTACTTGTTATAGAGGGGATTCCAATTATATTCCAATCCTCTCCCAAATCACCATCCAAACACTCAGCCAGAAAACCCATATTTCACTTGTATTCACTGGTATAATAGAAGTTTTCTCCATATTATGATTCCCCATGGGAACCCCGGGAAGTAAGCAGCACTTGTTTACTGTGGTAAACCAGTTCTGCTTTACTAGTAAAATAGGACCCAGTCACCAATGCTTGGGGTGAAAGTCCTCTACAATGGGCAACATGTAGATCAACGATTGACTAAACTTGACTTCATCTCCATGTTGTGTCACGATTAGCCATTGTGCATAAATATGTGACGTTAACCACCAACAAACAAACCATATTATGATAACCCTTTACCTTACATGTACATGAAAAGAAGATACCACTTTTGAATAACTAATTTCTTTTCATTTTTTGGGTCAAAAACATAGCTATGCCCCCCCCCCCACCTCCCTCACTGGAATGAGCTGAACAAGCTCATTTCATTCCAATGAGGGGGTCATAAACTATGTTTTTGATGCCACAAAATGCAAAAATAATTAACATTGAATGGCAATTTTGGTGAATGGTGCTAGCCGGTTTTGGCCATTACATTGAGTGAATGATTACATGTAATAGAAGCTTTCTCCATATTATGACGTTAACCCTTTACCTTACATGAAAAGAAGATAGCACTTTTGAATAACTAATTTCTTTTTATTTTTTGCGTCAAAAACATAGCTATGACCCCCACCCCTTCCACTGGAATGAGCTGAACTAGCTCATTCCAATGAGGGGTCATAAGCTATATTTTTGATGCAAAAATAATGAACATTGAATGGCAGTTTTGGTGAATGGTGCTAGCCTGTTTTGGCCATTACAATGAGTGAGTAATGAAAAATGTTAAAAACCAATTTCTTCATTCACAGAGTATTTTGGAACATAAATTTGGGGAAAGGGGGTGGGGGTACATTGGGAAAAGTAACAAAGTTGCAAATGTAAATGAATGGCTTTTGTGCACATACCAATATAGTAGTCTGATACTAGTGTTGTCAGGGTCCCCATGTTATAGCACAAAACTACATTAACAATTGTCCCTCTACCACCCATGCTGAACCCCTCAGCTGATGAGAAAGTTAACAGCATACACTCTCAGTTTCCTGTGATTTGCTTTAGTACTGCAGCACTAAGCACTGATTTTTTTTTCTATTTGACAACCCTGTCCTGGTTCTTCTCACTATATTTTTCATTGTATGTCAGTCAGTATTCCTATGTACATGCAGACTGTCACTTTCAAAATATGTGATTGCATGTCTGTCTGTCCATCATACCATTCCTCTGTACATGTAGCCTGTCACTTTATAGATATGTGATTGCATGTCTGTCTGTCCATCATACAAAGTATTGGTTTATTTTTCATTTGCACAGTTCTACATTTTCAATAACTGGCAATTGACCCCCCCCCCTTCCCATACACACACATATACAAATATATTAAACATTAAAGAGCACTACATTCCTGAAGCAAATATCTGAGTCATCCTCACTGGGTACTATGCATGCATGTATTTTCCATAATTTCATTCTTTTTATCAGAATGGGTGCCTGTAGGGATTAAATCGAAGGTTGTAAACAAGCCCTTGTGGGTACATGTGCTTGTGGGACACGCACATCCCTGCAAAATCAATATTTTAGGGTTTTATGCATTTTAACAGTGCTATGAGATATCATAGGATCAGTGTTCAGCTGGCCATACCATTGGAAAAAAATCAGTGTTTAATGTTTTGTCAGTGCCATACCAATGATTCTAGGTCCCTTAACTGAGAAAGTGAGGCTTTTTTTTACAAGAGTGGCAAAATATTCATCAAATGCATTGTGACATATCTTCAGAAGCCAGAATGTGATTTAAAAACTATCACAAATGGGAAATTTAATATCACAAGAGGTTTGCTTTGCGTCAACATCAATTAATTTATGAATTTTAGTTTTTGATAAAAAGGGGCATACTAGGGGGACACCTTCAGGGCTATATTTTGCCACATCAGTATGCACATGTAGAAGAAAATTTGACATCAGTTGTTTGGATAAAATGGTACTGTCTATTGATATTGGTGAATTATATAGCTGCAACCCCAATTTTTGAATCAAAATTGACATTCATATTGTTTCATCGGGTTGGAACACCACTCTTTGTCTTGGTATATGGTTAAATGAGACAAATTTTTCCTCAAAGTATTGCATGCTGATGCAGATTTTAGTTTTATTTTGGGATTAGGTTAGTTTTCAAAGAAAAGCTAGATGAATTCCTTACCTCTCAGCTTACTCTTTAGGTAACGGAGTAGAACAATGTATTGGAGGCAACAGCAGTTTTTAAGCCATTTGACACAGTTTGGACAGTTTTCTTTAAAACAACAAATTTCCTATGTTTTTAACTCAGTGGAAGCCAAACGTTGAATTCTCTTGCAGAAATGACTCTTTTGTCACGTGAAAGAGGTAAAATATATCTTTGATAGGATTGGGGTTGATTAAGGAAATACATAATTTGGCTTCTGAACCTGTTTTAATTATTATTTTGAGAGATTATTTCACATTTAAAAATTCATTGGGGTACCACACACCTTACAGTACTTTTTTATTGTTTTGAAAAATATGTTTTTGTCAGTAAGGGCTATATATTGCAAGCAAATTCACATCTTGAGCAAGTGTATCCTCCAGTGGCACAATACAGCCTTCAGCAAATGCCAAATAACAACCAATTTTACCCTACATGTATTAACAAATGTAATTAAACCATGGTTCCTCATCATAGTACTAGGGGCAGAGGGGGGTTCCAATCTTCCAACCCCCTTCCAAGTCACCATTCAAACCCACAGCCAGAAAGCCCATATAGCACTTTTATTTACTGGTATTTAGATGTTTGTCTGAATTATGCTGTTAACTCTTTACTTAACATGAAAAGCTGATTACCTTTGCCCACAAACTTATTGACTCACTAATTTTTTTTGTCAAAAACATGATTTTTTACACCATTGGAATGACCTCATTCCAATGAGGGGTCATAAGCTATCTTTTTGACACAAAAAAACCCGAGAAAATAATGAACATGGATTGGCAATACTTGTGAATTGCACCAGTAGCTTTTGACCGTTATATTTGGTAAAGGGTTAAAAAATGTTAGAAAATAATTTCTTCACTGAAAGAGTATTTTGGAACACAAATTTGGGGATGGGGTATAGTGGAAAAAATAACACAGTAAAGTTGCAAATGTGAATGAATGTCATTTGTGCACAGCTTCCAATAAAGCAGTCTAGTACTAAATTTTTCCTCTTATTTGATGCACGACCCTCTGTTTTTAGGTCAGAACAAGTTCTCTGAGGGTTATACTTGACAAAGATATTTGAATCCCAAAATTAAAGTGATGCGATCAAATTTTGTTTAGTTCGAGCGATGTTGTCACGGTTCCCATGTTACAGCACAAAACTACAGTGTCTACTGTGAAATATTGTTCTCTCCTTGAATCAAGTCCCTACCTCCCACCCACCCATATTGAAGCCTCAGTTGATGAGAAACAATTGAAAAAACTGTGCAGTCAATCTCATACACTCTCAGGTTCCTATGATTTGCTTTGGTACTGCAGCACTCAGGGTCCACTGAGGTTTTTTCCGTTTGACAATCTTGTCCTGGCTCTTCTAACAAAATTGTCCATTGTATGTCAGTTTTTATTTCTGTGTAGACTTTCAATTTGTGTGACTGCATGTCTGTCTGTCTGTCTGTCCATCAGACAGAGTGTTTCTTTGCTTTTCATTTGCCTGGTTGTACATTTTCAATAACTGGCAGCTGACTATATTTCACACTCCCCCCCCCTCATTCACACAAAAATACATGTATATTAAACACTAAAAAAACCAATTTTTTTTAGCAAATATCTCATTCATCCTCCTTGGAGACATATTTTCCACAATTTCACTCTTTTTATCAGAATGGGTGTTTGTGGGAATTAAATCCAAGTTGTGAAAGTACCCTAATGGATACTTGCTGCTCAAGCAAAGCACCACAAAATGAATATTGAATGCCTTTAGGCATTTTAACAGTGCTATGATATACCACATGAGCAGTACTGATCATACTGCTGAAACAAGCAACGTTTTATGTTTTGTCAGTACCATACCAATGACTCTAGGTGCCTTAACTGAGAAAACTGGCTTTTTGTTTTTTACAAAAATTACAAATGATTCACCAAACACATGACGTGAAATGTCTTCAGAAGATGAATGTAATTGAAAAACGATCACAAGTGGGGTATTTAATGCCACAAGTTGTTTGTTTTGTGTCAACATTAATTAATGTATGAATTATATCATGTTTTTGATGAAGAGGGGTATATTGCGGGGGGGGGGGGGGAGGGGGCATATTCATTGAGGGCTATCTTTTTTTTAAATTTTTACCACATCAGTATAAATTTCCCATTTCCCATCTGTGATCGTTTTGTCGCAAAATGTTTGTTTTGTGTCAACATCAATTAATTTATGAATTATATCATAGTTGTTGAAAAGGAGTATGGGGGGGGGGGGGAGGGGGGTCACATTCATTGAGGGCTATTTTTTACCACATCAGTATGTGGAAGGAAATTTGACATAATGTGCTACGTGGGGTGGGGAGGGGAGGGGGGTGCAATAGATGCAAAACCAGTTTATTTAAGGATATGTGGACGTGTGAATGGCATCAATAATTAGGCCACATTGAAACTCTTTTTCGAAATTTATTTCCCCTTCACCTTGTGTGAGGACAATAATAATCCTTATGAATCATTGTATTATGATCAATCACGAAACAAACGTCAACACAACAACTCTATGAAATGGTCCGCATAGATTTTCGAACTCGACCAAGACCTTGTTCCTTGAAACCCATGTGCCAAATATCTGTCAAATCGGTTGACGTTTGTTGAAGTATCGCGCTATCAAGCTCAAAATAAGTATATTTTAACGAAGGGCCATAACTCTTGAGAAAAAACGCTGACACGCCCTATTTTGCGTCATCGGGTGTTGCACGTGTATATCAAGCTACATACCAAATATCAAAACCCGTCCAGAAATAACAAAGTTTTTTAGCAAAAAAGGCCGCCTGCCCGGCGACCGGCCCTCGCCATACCAATAGTCAAGGTTTTTTGTTGTTGAAAAATTCGACTAAAAATAGGAAACTAATTGAATAGAATTAAATAAGTATGCCTAATGATATCACACAAAATAAATACAAATATGCTTTTTGAACTGGCAGCAATTGCGTATCAAATAATATTAACGTCTTACTTTTGTTAACGATTCCTTCGTTTTCGTATCGCCCAAAGAGATTCATCAATTTCCAATAGCGAATCCGGACCAGAAGAAACGGATAAATTACCAAATAACAGCGAGGTTATTTCGTAAATCCGGCGACGGAACACCGGCGACGTTTTTTTTTCTCGAGTCTGACAAATAACGGACAACATTGGTGTCATTAAATTGAGATATTTCGGATATCACACATAAATCTGCTATTACGCACCCCCCCCCCCCCCCCATACACCCTGCAAGTATAAATATCTCCATAATAAAATTTCTTGCCTAATGTTCCCTACATGGTTCAAATTGGAGGGGGGGGGGGGGGTGGGGGGGGGGCGTATGGATGAATTTTAGCTCACCGAAGGGAGCTTAACTTATCACTTGCCGTCCGTCGTCGTCCATCGTAAACTTTACATTTACATTATCGATTTCTCCTCCCAAACTACTGGACCAAATTGAACCAAATTTGGTGTGCATGTTCCTTATATGTCAATTCAAATTTGTACAAATAACCTTGTCGCGCTTACAAGAGGCACCACAAGGGGCATTACTCTGATAGCACCCATACTTTTTTTTTAAAAAATTAAAAAATCTTCTACTCCAGAACCATCATTTAGAATATTTTGATATTTGGTATATAACATCTCTAGGGGTGGGGTGGGGTGGGGGGTTGGGGGTGTCAGTCACATTCAAGTTTGTTCAAATCGAGTCCATGGGTAAATAATCGGGCTCCCAGTAGGAGCCCGAATTTTAACTTAGTGAAATATGAGGAAATTTCTTTAAAAAAAATCTTTCATATTTGGTATGAATGCTTCCGTATTTGGTATACAACATCTCTAAGAGGGTCAGATTCAAGTTTGTACAAATCGGGTGCCTCAGTTAGTATTTGGGCTCTCTATTGGGGCCCAAAGATTAACTTAATGCAATGTGAGGACATTTCTTTAAAAACCTCCTTCATCTCAAGGGGGATCAGGTT
Organism: Pictodentalium vernedei; assembly: GCA_031216915.1. NCBI lineage: Eukaryota > Metazoa > Mollusca > Scaphopoda > Dentaliida > Dentaliidae > Pictodentalium > Pictodentalium vernedei. The sequence continues at coordinate 293,612,262 of CM062290.1, forward strand.
CAAGTTTGTTAAATTTGTGTCCCTGGCTTATTATTTGGGCTCTCTACGGGCAGGGTGGGGTGGCTTGGGGAGCATGATAGGTTCAGGTTTGTTCAAATCGATTCCTTAGTGTTTTTCCATAAAATTTGCCTTTCATGCCTTCATTCCTTTGTAGTGTTGATGAACCATGTATAACTGAATGTGACCCCAAATACTTCTTTGAACCACGTTGGCAGGTGAGCGATTAAGGCCCCTTGGGACCTCTTGTTTAGTCAAGTTGTGACGAAGTCAGGCTCGACATATAGTTTGGTGAATGGCGGGCGGGCGTAAACAATTGGTTTCCGGATGATAACTTGATAATGGTTCGACCCACATTCATGATGCTCCATAGGTAGGTTGGCATCGGTAAGTGGAAGAACCCTATTTATTTTGGACTTGCTTGGTCAAAGGTCAAGGTCACAGTGACTATGAACATAGTAAATTATTAACAATTGGTTTCTGGATGATAACTTGACTACACTTGAACCCACATTCTTGAAACTTCATAGGTAGGTTGGCCTAGGTGAGTGGAAGACACCTATTTATCTTGGACTCGCTAGGTCAAAGGTCAAGGTCACAGTGACCTTGAACGTAATAAATCCAATCGGAATTATTTTTTTTGGGGGGGTGGATGTGCCTCCATGGCAGCGCCACTGTGCCCCCACTTGGGCAATCGTGATTAAGTGCCTTGCCCAATGACACAACGCAGTTACCCCTGCTGAGGATCGAACCGTGTATCTCTCGGCTTGATGTTAGTAGTAAATCATGTACACGATCTACTCACATTGGCCGTATCTCATGTGACATGGCTCAGTTACTTCATTTTTGGTTATCACTGGTAGCCCGCATGAGTGCCATCTTGTGACAACATCCCCATGGTGATACGTGGTCCTAGTCTGCAGGCACCGCGCGTTTTGTTGAGGGGAGACGAGTGTATGTTTTCCATTTTGTATATCTGAGACCGCCATCTTGGTTTCTATGGTAGCACATGGTTGCTATGTGACCCAAAACCTTCTAATAGGAAAGAGATGTGTTCGGAGGGTGTGTTCGATTGAATAGGAGTAAATTTAATTACAACAAACAACCTGATAATCCCTCTAAATAATCCAAAACTACCCAAACTACTAAACCCCCATCTAGGGCTTATAATAGTAGCACGTAGTGCTAAATGAATGATGAAGGTCTCATGTGGAAAAATTTTACGTGAACTAGAATAAATCGAATTACCACGAACATCCAGACAAACCCTTTAAACCATCAAAACAACTTTATTTGGTACGGATTCCCCAATTTTGGACTTAAAAGAGTAGCATGCAGTGCTTTAAGGTGCGTTTCCTGGTATGAGTAATTGTATTTGTTCGAATACTTTGTAAAATTACCCAAATAAATCCAGCAGTTCTTTTACTAGTGCGGATTTCCCTTTAGATATTAGGTTTCTATCTGTTGTCCCCTAGAATTCTTCTTTTTGCCCAACAATAGACGCATTCCTTTGTATAAGAGTAACTTTATTGTTTCGAATGTGCACCAAAGTTTCGGTATTTTATCTATCCCGATATATTCTGTGGTTTATCCTTCTATTTCCTGGCCCGTTTTGCCTTTTACTGGCCCCATTTCTGCCTATCCCAACAGTCTATTTTGTCTTGGCCGTCTCTGTTTTTGTTTTTCCTGTGTATAACGAAGTCCTCTATGATCCTCAAACCCAAAATACAATCAAACAGGGATAGGTATTATTCGAACGACTGGAATCTTATAGAGCGAATAAGCCTTTGAGCAATTACTGAAAAAGTCATTGCGCGAACGACTCAAATCTCATTGAGCAAATGAGTATCGAAAGAGCAATTTCTTTTACGACTCTTAATGCTCATAGGGGTATAGGAGGATACCTATGGCATGATGACGTAGTACTATATATACCTGATGATAATTTAGCTCCTAGCATCTGCCCAGTTCTAGACCTCTCCGTGATCTTCATATCTCCAACACCACTATTACTGATTTTCCCAATATTGCCATCGTCTGCCCTATGATTAGCTTTTTACAGTAGTCACCAAAACCTGTAGTCTTCTTCCACTCTTGCTGCCTTGTACCATTACTAGCACCAGTACAGGCTTGCTAACCATCTCAGATTGCTCGAACGACCAGAATCGAACAAATGAGTAATTGCCTGAACGAGTGACTTCACGTACGACTCTTTTGCTCGTCTGGGTATTGGAGGATGGGAAGGATCTTGGGAACTAACAACGTGATATAATAACCTTAGTTATTGAAATTGACGTACAATCCAGCTCATAATATAGTCTTGGTTTTGAAAGTGTTGTTAAACTCTAATGAACCAATTTGCCAGTGAATTATGATCTTTTGTCAGTTTAAAAAATGAAGGTTTGTTTTACTATAGCTTGTCTCAAGTTTGATCCCTCCGCAATCTTTCAAAATTTCCCGATTGCCATATTTGTCGCCACATTAACATATGAACATACATGTGTGGTTCTGTGTTTATTGCATGTCGCTGTACAACACGTTTTGGCAAATTGTTATATTTCACATAACTGCTGCTATTTCTGCGATATATACCATCTCTTTCCTGAAAAATCTTGCTTAGGGCCTGCAGTATTTTACCGAAATTAACAATATTGGGTGTGCACCATTACGTGTCACGTATTTTCATATTAGTTTAGGTCTTGGACTCCTGGTTGCCAGGCGGAGTTGCGGAGGGTTCGAAACCAAATGTATCCAACTACCTGTTTTACGTTTTAGTTGAAATATTGTTATGAAAAGTGTATATATTGTTTATTTAATTATATCTTTAATGATTTAAGTACAGAAATTAAGATTTTGTTTGTGGTTAACATTATGTTTTAGCATTTGAATACGATAACCATGGAAAATTGATATTATTGGTAAAAGAGGAAATTTTTCAATTTGCCAAAAAGTTAACGGAGCGAACTGGTATGGAGTTGAATATCGAATATGAGACCCATTACTGTTAATTACAGCTTCACAACTCCTTCTCATGCTCCCAGTTAGACTCCTGATGGTCCTTTGTGGGATGTTGTTCCATTCTTGGACCAATCATGGCACCAAGCCCCTTCATGGCTCGACTGGACGGGCTGAAATTGCCAGCTACAAACTCATTCCAGGCATGTTCGATTGGATTGAGGTTGGGGGATCTTGCTGGCCAGTCCATACGCTCAATCCCCTCCCCCTGTCCGGACAGCATAGGCAACATGAGGGACGGACATTACCGTCCATCAGAATGAATCTATCACCCACTGCACCTGCATACAATCTGACGTGGGCATCCCAGGATCTCATCAATATACCGCTGTGCAGCCAATGTACCACGATCAAGGACACAGAGCTCTGTACGTTCATCCCAGCTGGTGCCGCACCACACCATTATTGACCCTGCCCCCTTAGCCGTCATGTCCAGCAATGTTGGCTGCATTGAATCGCTCTCCTGGACTTTTCCATACCCTAGAACGCCCATCTGCGTAGTCTGGGCAGTACCTTAACTCATTTGTAAAAAGGACAGACCGCCAATCTTCTCTGGTACATCCAACACGGTCCATGGCCCATTTATATCGAGCCTGTAGGTGGTTCTGGGACAGCGGAATGCGAATACATAGTCTTCTCGATCGGCGACCACCTTCGCGCAACCTTGCCTGGATAGTCTGCGTCGAAACATTAACCCGGATGCCTTGTTATAACAATAAGAAGAGTCTTGTTATCTCGAGTTCCCCACATCCGCAATATGGTGAGTTGGAAAGATAATGACTATATAGGTGTTCATTAAGCAAATTGCAATCAATAGTAATCTGCAGTGATTGATTTGGGCTCCGTGCGATTTCGCTCTACTGAAGAAGGAGGGTGGTCAGCTCTTGTCTTTGTTTAAAAACATCTTAACTTGATACACAGAGTTATTATTTCGTACATCTGATGAGATTGCATTCCCGTCACTGGTGACTTTAGGAATAAAGGATGGCTGGTGTTACAAGACGGGACGCGGTGATAAGTATGTTTTTGAAGTTGGTAAGACTGACTGACGGGCCGATATCAATAGGAGGTGGGGGGGGGGGGGCTTATTGGAAAGATATGGAGGGCGTCGGGTGCGGTGGGTACACATGAACAGTATTATACAGATTTATATTTTTGTTGTGTATCGTGGAGAGTTTCCCAACATGTTTCGGTATATAATATGGCTTTATTAGCACTAATAGTCGCACCCGTAACTAATGTCACTGAAACCGATTTGAACTTGTTCCAAGTCTGCAATATTATTTTTCCGTGCAGTTATCCCACACAGTGTCCGAATATTAAAGAAGAGGCCTTATATATGCAAAATAAATTTTCTCCAATACCTTGGGTCGAGTATGTATTTATGTTTTTTCATCATGTCGATTCTTGACCATGTTTTAGACGTGATGTGTTCGATGTGGTTGTACCAAATACAATGGTTGTTTAGAATTAGACCAAGGCGTTTATGTTAGGTCATTTCACTTATTTGAGTACTATCTATGTAGAGAGGGGGTGTACGATAGGCTTGGTCCTACGTGATATTAGCATAGTTTCGGTTTTGTGTGGATTAAATTCCACTAACCATGTTTGAACCCATTGCTCAATTGTGGACAGGTCGTGGTTGAGCAGTTTGGAGGCAAGTTGTGGGTTTTCAACAATTAAATAAAGTGAGGTATCTTCAGCGAATAGTCGTATGCTGCTAACTAAATTTTCGGTAATGTCATTTATGTAGATTAAAAACACCAGAGGACCCAATATTGCGCCCTGTGGAACACCCGAGTAAATGGGCAACCAGCTGGACAAATCAGACCATATTACGACCCGTTGTGTCCTACCAGAAAGGTATGATTTTAGAAAACTTAACAAGTCACCTCTAATTACAATTTTCTCTAGCTTGAGAATGATGTCGATTGTTACGACCCGTAATGTAATAAATGCCCATAATGTAATACCTACCCATAATGTAATACAAAAACGACCCATAATGTAATACGAACCCATAATGTAATAAAAAACGACCCATAATGTAATAAATGTAATAACGTGTTATAAATGTTAGGTACCCATAATGTAATAAAAATTTTAAAAAATTAGATACAAATTACACTTTTCCAGGCCCGTAATGTAATAAAATTCTAAGCTTGATTTTTGTTTTTTCTCTTTACTCCAGCAGTGCGTTCGGCTACTTATGACACATCCTGCGCCTTCATCAATGCTGCCAATGGCCCCTATGCCGTACTCAGCCAACATGTGTGGGTGTGTTGGGATTACGATAGAGAGTATTCCGGGACCTGGGGCGGGTATACTCTGCTATGAGTGACAGGCATTATCCCTCTTCCATTTGTACCACCCACGCAAACGACTTCCTCGATAGCCTCTACTGCCCTGCCACAATCATATAGGTCTACCTTACAAGACATTCAATAATTTTGATTCCAGGATGGTCATTTATAACTGCAATCATCATATTCGACCGGCTGTTCACTTCCATAAAAGCAATGCGGGTAGCAGGTTCCTATACTGCTAATAAGTGCAAGCAATTCTGGCCAAAGTTGCTGAGGCAGAGGGTGTAGTGGGGTGCAGTGGGGTTTGGGTGCACAATAACCGAATAGTGGGGGGGGGGGGGGGGGGGCGTATAGTGTGGGATACAAGGAAAAGATAGAACAGAAGCAAGACGGTGAGTCAACCGGCGCAGAGGAATATCGGGAGGCGATATGGTGAGTGTACTGGTATTGGAATGGGGGATATCCTATAGCTCGATGGGATTTGGATTAGGCTACTTTGCTCCAAATTAAGCGTACAATCTATCCTCTGTCTTTCCAATTTTCACTACCTAAACAAATTGATAATTTCCCTGTACTGTACTACTATAAGTTCATGTCGCACCCTCCGCACCTTGAAACCAATGAGCCCGAGCCCAGGACCACACTTAATAACGACCACGTCATATTCTCGGTCCTGTGATCACATGTGTCAAGTAATATTATCAAATGCTTTCCAGTTAAATAGTTTGCACTTCGCACATGCAAGAAAGACCTTACATTTTCAATAAAAATTGTATCAGTTTCAATAGTGACAGCCCTGAGTGAAATGGTTTCAACTCCTCTCAGTGTTATTTTTCTAAAACCTCAACACACCACAGATTGAACACCCTCAATTGAGATGAATCGAAGCAAGTTAAACGCCTTGTAGACTGCTATCATCCACGCAGGCCACCTTTGCGAGAAGATTGGTTAAGAGTATGCCATGTTCACCTGTGGCTGTGACCAGCAACTGAGTCGAGTTAATGTGCACATCACTTGGTTGTACAAAGCAGCCTCTTTGTATTGAGCTCAGGGGATTGCATTCTCAAATAAATTTCACCAGTGGTGTGGCATCACTCATAGTATGCACAGGACGAATGCAGATCTATAATAGAGAGTAGTTTTGGTGGTTCTTGAGATTATGTTGATTGGAAAAGCATTCCACAGCATTTTCTGAGCTGTGGGGACTACCACTTAAACCACCTACATTTCCTGACAGTTCCTGGCAGTTGGCAGGAACTTCCTGCCAACCGCATACTCTATCACATCGACTATTCGCGTGTTTATCCCCGCTATTGTGCCATCTTCTCCTAGGCTACACTCAAACAACATACGCAGCTAAACACCAGGTGTAACATGGGCATATCCGTTTGACCGTGAGGTGTGACCTTGACCATCAATCCGGTGACCTTGAACTTGTGTATGGGCCGATTATTATGAAACTTGGTGTGTGGTTCGGGCGCCCAACAATTTTGCCACACCCGATGCCCGTCATGTGTGACCTTGATTGATATTCACACCGTTGACCTTGAACCTATATCTCGGCTCATGTTGGGCCGATTTGCGTGAAACTTGGTATGTGGGGGTAGTTCGGGTCTCTCTCTCTCTCTCTCTCTCTCTCTCTATATATATATATATATATATAAATATATATATATATATATATATTGAGCGTCCTGAACGACTCCCACATACCAAGTTTCACGAAAATCGGCCCAGCATGAACCGAGATACAGGTTCAAGGTCAACGGTTTGAATATCAAGGTCACACATGACGGGCATCGGGTGTGGCGAAATTGTTGGGCGCCCGAACCACACACCAAGTTTCAGGACAATCGCCCAGCAGGAGCCGATACACAGGTTCAAGGTTTCCGGTTTGATGGTCAAGGTCACACACCCGGTCAAACGGATACGCCCATGTTACTCCTCGTGTCTAGCTATGTATGTTGTTTGAGTGTAACTTAGGAGAAGATGGCACAATAGCGGAGATGAATACGCCAATAGTCGATGTGATAGAGTAGGCGGTTGGCAGGAAGTCCCTGCCAACCGCCAGGAACTGCCATGACTGTAGGTAGTTTAAGTGGAAGGCCGTGTGGTGGACTAATAATATTACTTGACGCATGTTATCACAGGATCGGGAATATGATGTGGTCGTTATTAAGTGCCATCCTGGGATCGGGCTCATTGATTTCCAGGTGCGGTGGGTGTGACATAAACTTATAGTAGTACAGTACAGGGAAATGACTAATTTGTTCAGGTAGTGAAAACTGGAGAGACAGAGGATAGATCGTACGCTTAATTTGGAGGAAAGTAGCCTAATCCAAATCCCATCGAGCTATAGGATATCCCCTATCCCAATACCAGTACACCTACCATATCGCCTCCCGATATTCCTCTGCGCCGCTTGACTCAACGTCTTGCTTCTGTTCCATCTTTTCCTTGTATCCCACACTACCCCCCCCCCCCCCCCGCCACTATCCAGTCTTGGTGCACCCAAATCCCACGGCACCCACTCCACCCTTTGCCCCAGCAACTTTGGCCAGAGTTACTTGCATTTATTAACAGTAGGAACCTGCTACCCACATTGGTTTTGAGCAAGTGAACAGCCGGTCGAATATGATGATTGCAGTTATAAATGACCATCCTGGAATCAAAATTACTGAATGTCTGGTAAGGTAGACCTATATGGTTGTGGCAGGGAAGTAGAGGCTATTGAGGAAGACGTTTGCGCGGGTGGTACAAATAGAAGAGGGATAATGCCTGCCGCTCAGAGCAGAGTATACCCGCCCCAGGTCCCGGAATACTCTCCATCATAATCCCAACACACCCACACATGTTGGCTGTGTACGGCATAGGGGCCATTGGCAGCATTGATGAAGGCGTAGGATGTGTCATAAGTAGCCGAACGCACTGCTGGAGTAAAGAGAAAAAACAAAAATCAAACTTAGAATTTTATTACATTACGGGCCTGGAAAAGTGTAATTTGTATCTAATTTTTAAAAAATTTTATTACATTATGGGTACCTAACATTTATTACACGTTATTACATTTATTACATTATGGGTCGTTTTTTATTACATTATGGGTTCGTATTACATTATGGGTCGTTTTTGTATTACATTATGGGTAGGTATTACATTATGGGCATTTATTACATTACGGGTCGTAACAGTCGATCATTTACATACACCGTTACACCAAAACAATCATTCATAATTGTACACAGACATGTGTGTCTATGTTGAAACTGAGAAAGACTACAGTAATTGTAATACAGATTATCTAATTTTAAATTATTGTTGACGGGGGTTGCTATTTAAAATAATGAGTTTTTATTCTGATAATTCCATGGTTGTATGGTTGAAAGCACGCGTATCATTGCGGCGTCATACGCATTAGAACACAGCACCACCTTTTCCTCGCATAGGTAATCGGGATGGTAGTCTTTCCCAAAGACGCAGTGTGCATTGCGGAAGGACATACCTGGCGTGGTCGCAGAAACGAAAGAATAATAAAATCCGAAAGGCGATTCTTACGAGTTGCATTATCTGGATGAAGTTGTTACGTTAGGTAACAGGCTCGACAACAACAAATGTGATGTCTGCCATGTCGATAATTACCTATCTGTTTTGAGTTGTTAAATGCAAAAGCTTTTTTTCAATAGCAAGTTTGTTTCAATTTGTACCTATGTTGACCTTTTAAAATGATATTTTTCAGCAAGTTTGGGTTGCCACCGGATTATTTCCATCGGGTCAAGAAGGGCATTGCATATCAGGATGGTATAAAACAAGTTCAAAGTGCAAATCATGCCCTTGATCTTGGTGTTGTTTCAAATTTGTGGATGCTATGCCACGAGAAGCACAAGTGGAAAAAGAACAACAACTCACATAAACAAAGGCTTAGCAAACAGCAGGGCAAACACATGACGCTTTTTTTGGCTCCGTCGAATCAGCTTGAACAGTAACAATTGTAATGGTACAACTTTGCATTTCTTCAGACAATTTCCTGTTATCACAAATGGACAAACAGCAGTACTTATTCTACTTACAACTGTAAAATATTTCGTAAACAGAAAAGCATACAAGCATACCCTGTGTGTTCGGGTTATTTAGATACACCTGGTTGTTTTGAAAAGTATATATTCTCTAATTAGATACGGTCCCTGATTACAATACAATATTTTATTATGTGTCCATGAATTATTATTAATTAACTACAGTGTGTAATGGAATACTCTCATTGATGAATCCATTATCTCGCTTGCTTGTATAGAAACATTATACAGATTGCTTTATACCGGGTAGAGTGATTCAGTGTAGTAGAGGCTTTAACGTGTCGCTTTCTTTCATCTAAAATGGTAAGTAGAACTATCGTTATCAGTATAGGTATTTTTGTTTGGAGCAGGATGTGCTGTTCTAAAAATGAAGTGGAGGGGTGGGGGATATCATATGAAGCTATGCGCACTCGGAACAACACTTCAGACTGCACGTGGGCGCGATACACGAGAATATATGTTCTTAATCTCGGGCCAGTTTATTTTCGAGCTATTCGAGCGCTCTTCAACAAGACCTGTATTAAGAGTCCAATGACAAAGAGATAGTGTGGGCCAGAAAGCCTAGACTAAACGTTCACTGATTCATTATAAGTAATGATTCAGAAATAGTTTTCTTAATTTGAAAATTGTAATCCAAATACTCAAATTTGAATCTCTATGTTAAAAAAGATAGATTTGAATTGGGAATGTTTTGTAATTTTTTTTTATTGCTCAAGTTTTAAAACAGACCACGATTATTAAAATATTGTTTGCTGCAAACTTAATTGAAAACGCCACCACAGAAGCTTTCATTGCAGCAGAAATTTTTTTTAACCTTAGCATGAACACGTACAGTTCAACACCACTTTCAAAAGAATTGTCATTTAAACTTGATTATTCTTTTAATGCTTGCCTTGTTGCGCTTGGTCCTGTGTGGGCAGGGGCGTTGTGTTAGGGTTAATGAGCTATGTTTTGAGACAAAACATGAAAATTGTCAGTTTTTCAAGAAACTGTTTGGCAAGTGTCGACTTCTATTCGTGCTGGGTAAAGACTTGATGGGACCTTTTAGTGCCAAAATATACTACTCAAAGTTTGCTAAACACCACATATTTGACACATCATTGTGAAATTTTCTTGCGACACATTTGCGATATTTTTGGTGGATATAATTGAGGAATGTATTGAGATGGCCTCCAGTGTTTACATTAACTCTCTTGACAGGCAGACTTTTCGTGATAGTCATGGAAAGCATGTACCCCTTGATTTCCATGCTGTTGTCGTGTATTGCCTACAAGTACATGGCACGTGTAGGATATTAAGTCTTCATTTCAACACCAACACTTGTGATTTAATGATTGAATATGACGAATGCAAATGTAAGAAGACATTTGTCTGAAGCAGAAATGCGGTGGGCTGTAGGGATGGTGGAATAAGGGGCTACCCATCGTCCGGTTGTTGAAGCCCTTGGTGTGTACCATACGGTGAACACCAGAGCCTGGGCAAGATTTCAGCAGTATGGCACACCAGTCAGACGATATGGTGGTGGCAGAGACAGGGCATCATCTGCAGCTGAAGACCGGTTTTTGATCATTCAGGCCCGTAGGAACCGCTTTGACACAGCAACCCAGCTTCGCAGTGACATTCAGAATGCATCCGGGGTATATGTTTCGACGCAGACTATCAGGACAAGGTTTCACGAAGGTGGTCTCCGATCGAGAAGACGATGTATTCGCATTCAGCCGTCCCAGAACCACCGCCAGGCACGATATGAATGGGCGATGGATCACGTTGGATGGACCAGAGAAGATTGACGACCTGTCCTTTTTAGAGATGAGTCAAGGTACTGCCTAGACAACACAGTTAAGCGTTCTAGGGTATGGAGAAGACCAGGAGAGCGATTCCATGCAACCAACATTGCTGATCATGACCGCTATGGTGTAGGGTCAATAATGGTCTGTGGCGGCATCAGTTGGGATGGACGTACAGAACTCTGTGTCCTTGACCGTGGTACATGGACTGTACAGCGGTATAATGATGAGATCCTGGATGCCCACGTCAGATTGTATGCAGCTGCAGTGGGTGATAGATTCATTCTTATGGACGATATTGCCCGTCCACATGTTGCCCATACTTTCCGGGAGTACCGACAAAAGGAGGGGATTGATCAGCAAGATCCCCAGACCTCAATCCAATCGAACATGTCTGGAATGAGTTGCAGCTTGCAATTTCAGTCCGTCCAGTCTAACCAAGAAATGTCCAGGAGCTTGGTGCCATGTTGGTCCAAGAATGGAACAACATCCCACAAAGGACCATCTGGAACCTGACTGGGAGCATGAGAAGGCGTTGTCAAGCCGTAATTAACAATAATGGGTCTCTGACTCGATATAGAACCCATATCAGTTCACTCCCTCAACTTTTTGGCAAATTTGAAAAATTTCCTCTTTTACCAATAATATCCATTTTCCATGGTTATCGTATCCAAAAGCTAAAAATAATGTCAAACACAAACAAAATATCAATTTCTGTGCTTAAATCATTAAATATATAATTAAATATAATATATATACGCTTTTCATAACAATATTTCAACAAAACGTAAAATAGGTAGTTGGATATACTTGGTGCTTAGCAAACTTTGAGTAGTATATGTCTATTTCGTGGTATGGAAATATTCTTTATGACGAAAGCCTACTGGACAAAACCCCCACCCCAACCCCAGTGGGCAAAAGTCCCCCCCCCCCCCCAATACAATATAAAAAATAAACAAAGATCCGGTAAAATTTTTATTCAAATTCTGTTGAATAATTTTAAAATTAATTTTCATATATAGTAGAATAGGTAATCATGGTATAAAAATAAATTAACTATGGGACAGAACAAGTATTAGCCATTCCACATCATTTACAGGGCGTAGTGATAATGCGAGTACAAGTGACTTTGAATGTAGACATGCGTATCACAACTCATCATACTGACACCACTATGCACCTAATACACCAAGTTCATGTTATTAACTACGCTTAGACTCGAACATCACACCCCATGATCCAGAGCATATTCTATGACATACTGTCCAAACAAAGTTAAGCCCCCCCCCCCCCCCCCCTCCACGTCACCTCCATATAATACCAGTGGGTATGCAGTAAATGGGTAAATTCTTCCGATAAAACCTGCTATTTGCAGTAGGGGGAATATGCCTTATTAGTGAAGCAAAGGTCTCTAGAGCTTTCTTTTTTATTGAATGAATATTAGGCACCGCGGACGTCATCACAACGTTAAAAAACGCCACGTTGTTCAGCACCTGGTGGAACAGCCTCGAGAATATCTAACACATCTTAATCGGCGTGGCATGCTGTCCGTGACCTTCCGAATTTCTCTCAGTGTGATGTCTCATTTCTCTATAAGCACACAGCAGTGAAGTGGTCAATAGCCAGCAAATATTCACCTGTTTTAAGGATGTATGCCCGATCCGATAGAGGAATGCAGAACGTCACAATATGAGCTATTCGTATACCCACCCACAGGTATTATGGGATGGGGGGGGGGGGGGGGTAACTTGTTTTTTTCTATATATATTATATCTCGCGTAACTTTCCTTTCCTCTGATTGTCTGAGAGATACTGTAATATTTCTGACAGTTTTACCCATGGAGGGTTCTAAAGACAATAGTGAACTATACCCTGTGCACAACACATTTTCTACAAATAGCCGTGGAATATTCTAGAACGCCCGATTTTCGGAAAAAATAACGCTCCTTTTAACCCTTTACCAAACACGAAAAGCAGACGACACTTACGAATAAAATTCTTGAATATCTAATGTTTGTCATTTTTTGCCTCAAAAACATACCTTATGACCCCTTATTGAAACGAACTTAACGAGCTCGTTCCAATGAGGGGGCCATAAGATATGTTTTTTGAGACAAAACTGAAACAAAAATACTGAAAAGTGAATGGTGTTTTTATGTGAAAAGCGCAGGCTGGTTTTTCCGTTACGTTGGGTAAAGGGTTAATAGATTTGTTTCCCAGAATCCTCTTTCGCCATATCTAAGTTCAAGAAAATATACTTGTCTTGGACTCAGTATTTGACAATAGACAGCATGGTTAGGACTGTTCTCGTGATGGCTAGGTAGAATCTACCCCGGTTTGTTCGACACAATAAAATAATTATTACAGAGCATTGCGTTTACTAATCCAAAAAATTGTTCTCCTCGAGAATAAAAGTCTACTCGCCTCCAACGCGTGGACTATTCTTCCTAGAGTTCCACTATTTTGGAATTATAAACTTCAAGCCGGGTAATATTTATAATGTAGCTGAGGCAGAAATATGCATTTTGGGATTTTGATCTGGGCATCACATACCACACGCTACTACATACGACCGCGCAAACCTGGAAAACGAAATACAATTTTAGACACATGCATGGAATTGGGAAAATTTTGTGCAGGTGAAAAAGAAGCCGAAAATAATAGCGTCTCCATCACAGGGTTGATCATATGCATTGACACTATGCTTCCGATTGAAAAAGTTAAATTTTTTGTTTTATTATCGGAAACATTTGCAGATTGACATTTTGTCATAAGTGTACAGAGGGTTAACTGGTTGGAGGCTAGATTGTTTTTGATTGTCGGAATTTTTTCATCAAAATTGTTTTTTTTAACAAATTATCGGAGAGTGCCAACAGGCACTCTCCAATATTTTGTGATGAAGTAAATTTTTATGACTAAAATATTATTTGCGTTTGCATTCCCAACATTGGCATGAATTATTACTAAAATTTTGCAATTGTTATGGAAAGGATCAAGTGTCCCAGAACATTCTGTTTTAAATCAAAACGATAGGGCTTATGTTAAGAAGATTTGGCTGCCGACACCCTCAAAGTGAAGGGAAGAAATTCTGAAGTTGGTTCGTTACCCATACATATATTTCATGGCGCCTTGACTTGAAGCGAATTAAAAACTTGGAGATGAGAATGTATTAGCTTTCAAATTGGTGATTATTTATCCACACCGCTGCTAATATATTCATTACTGCTAATAAAACATTTTTACACAGATATCTGATCACACTTCCGACAACATCGACAGCTGAAGTATAGGTCAGAGTTTTTATGGAAAAAATATTGATCAAAGGCCTGTCCGCTAAATATTGCAACTGACACCATCGGTTTGATATCACCGCCCATGGCAATTTCCGTGTAAAAATCAAATTAATTAAGAAGAACAACTGAGCGATGGATACTTTGAATTTGTGTCGCCATAGAGACAAATTTATTTCATCACAATTTCAAAGCTGCTCATTCATAAGAATACGGCTTACCTTGGAATATTACCAATCATCATAAACCACTTAGATATACAAAGCTACTGTTCCTTTGTGTTCGCGTGTGACATTTAACTGTATCTTTGAGATATCATTGTCGGACATATCAGTTTTAATCTTATATAACATATAATTCTGGAATTCTTTCACGTATTCGAAGTTCTTGAATGAATCTAAATTTTGTCAGTCGTGAAAGAAACTGAAAGTGACGAAAATAAGAGTGTCGAAAATGACAGTAGCTTTTCGTAGTTTGCTTTTTCAAAATGAAAAAAATCTCAGAAACGAAAACGCCATGACCACACAAAATAGAAAAAGGGGACCTGAGATGCTCACCCGAAAAGTTGTTTAAAGAAAGATTTTATCAGCAACTGTGGCTAGTGAGAACTACAGAGGAATGAAGGCATGTAACTATTCATGACTCCGTTGCCAAGAAACCTGACATTTTATCTGGTATTGAGATTCTACCACAGAGTTAATGGCTAGATTTCCAATAATGGAAAATATGGAGCCCAAATATCAACCTAAGGACTTAATTTGATCAAACTTAAACTGACTAAGCACCAAGTCTGAAAATAAGCAGACTGTCATCTGCAAAATGAGGTCCCCATAGGGTGAATTTGGTGATGCTACCCTGCACAGCAGGGTAGCATCACAAAATGTACCCTCTGTGGACCTCATAGACTGAATCAAAGTCTCAAGCCAAAACAGAAAGATGTACTTAAAGGATAAATTGGCCCAGTGTATGGGGTAGCATCAGCAAATTCACCCTCTGGGGACCCCAGTTTGCAAATGACAGGTTGCTTATATTCAGGCTTGCTAAGCACACACCTCCACCAAATCAGGATTTGTACCACTCGATCTGACGAAGCTGATTTTCAAAGATTATTCTTGTACTGGACTAAGCAAAAGCGCTCAAATATTAACTCAGGAGTTTGATTTTTTCGAACATGTATATCAGATATCAAAAGATTCTGATTGTGGCTCCACGAGAAGATTTTTAAAGAATATTCCTCGTATTGCACCAAGTTAGAATTTGGGTTCCAGCGTGGAGACCAAATATTAATCCAGGGACTTGATCGAACAACGTTAAATCTGGACCCGTAAGGATCATACTGAGCAAAGTTAAGACTAGGCTTCAACCTGGACCCAAATATCAGCACACAGACTTGGTTTGAGCAAACTTAGATCTGAACTCCATAAGGATGCTGTAAAAATTCTGACCAGTGGATCTGAGGATTCGTGAAGATTGGTCTTCATGTTGCGCTAAGTTAAAAAACCCAAATATTAACCAGGGTTCTTGTTTGAACTACCTTGAACCTGACCTCCTTAATGTGGTTGTATACCAAATATCAAAAGATTCTGACTGGTGATTTGAAGAAGAAAATTTTTAAAGATTATTCCCTATAGTTCACTAAGCTAAAATTCAGGCTCCCACAGAAAGTCCAAATATAAACCGAGGGACTTGATTTAAACAAAATTGAAAGCGACCCCTGAAAGGATGCTATATACCATATATCAAAAGATTATGACCAGTGGCTGTAGAGAAGACGATGTAAAAAGACTTTTCCTCATATTGGATAAACAGGAAGCCCAAATATTACCCCAGAGACTTGATTTTTTCAAACTGGAATCTGATTCTACGAAGGATAGTGTACACCATATCAATAGATTCTGATTGGGAGGAAATGGGGGGAGGGGGGGGGGGGGGGCATGAGAAAAAGCTTTTAAAGAATTTTTCTCCTTTTGCACCAAATTAAAATTCGGGCTCCAATAGGGAACGCAGATATTAACAGACGGACTTGATTCGAGAAAACGCGAATCTACACCACCCCTCCTCCCTCGTAAGGATGCTATATATCACACATTAAAGGATTCTGACTGGTGGATCTGAAGAAGATTTTAAAGATTATTCCCCATACTGCACAAAGGGAAAATTCGAGCTCCCATGGAGTGCCCAATTGTTAATCTAGGGACTTAGTTTGACCACCCTCTGGATGCTATATACCACATATAAAAGAGTCTGACTAGTGGTTCTGGAGAAAAGAGAGTTCTAAAGCTTATTCCCCATACTGGGTTAAATTAAAATTTGGGCTCCGAGAGGGAGTCCAAATATTAACACAGGGACTTGGTTTGAACAAACTTAGACCTGCCTCCCAAACAATGCTATATACCAAATATCAAAAGATTCTGACTGGTGGATCTGAAGAAGAGTTTTTAAAGATTATTCCTCATACCGCGCTAAATAAAAGTTGGAACCCCATAGTGAGCCCCCAAATTACTCGGGGACTTGATTTGAACAGATGTGAATCGGCCCTCTATAGCGATGTTGTCAACCAAATATTAAAAGATGCTATCTGATGTTTCTGGAGAAGGCGATGTTTAAAGATTACTTCTCATATTGCACCAAGTTGAAATTAGGGCTCCTGTATTGAGCTCAAAGATGAACCGAGGGACTTAATTTTAACAAAGTGTTATCTGACCCAGTTATGGATGATGCATTCCAAATATCTAAAAATTCTGATTTGTGGTTCTGGGGAAGAAGATTTTTAAAATTTT
Organism: Pictodentalium vernedei; assembly: GCA_031216915.1. NCBI lineage: Eukaryota > Metazoa > Mollusca > Scaphopoda > Dentaliida > Dentaliidae > Pictodentalium > Pictodentalium vernedei. The sequence continues at coordinate 293,629,510 of CM062290.1, forward strand.
TGAAAATATGCTGATTAAGGCTGATTAAGGCACTTTTCCGATTCCATCTGCAGTAGAGTATGGCGTATGGCATAACCCATGTTTTACCAGTGCCTTCTGCTTGCTGGTCCCATTGCTGTTTCATTCTAAATAACAGATCTCTGTTGCGCGCGGTTTGGGGAATATAGGCGTTAGAAAATATTTCTATTTTCAGCACCCCGGTTCTCACAAGGATGCGGGGAATATCTTTGGATGAATCAAGTTCTCATGCCTGAAAAATACCACATACCAAATTTGGTTCAAATTGAGTCATCGGTGCAGAAAGTATAAATTTTGGGTGGGGCCAAAAAATTTTCTCCTCCCATTACATAAATAGATATGCCTCCACGAAGTTCGTTTGAACAAACTTGATTCTACACCTCAAAAGGACACTCAGTACCAAACATCAAGTCAATGTACCCACCGGCTCATGACAAGAAGATTTTTTAAACAGGTTGGAGCATTTCTTCCCACTCCTCCCTTTGGGGCAGGGCAAGTTGGTTTGAACGAAAAGAAAATGCGATGTCAGAAGAAACAAGCACCTGAAATGTAACTGAAATCGGTCCAGCTGTTTTGGAGAAGTCACAAACACCGTGTCAAAAGAAGTGTGAGATGAAAAAACAAGGCTATAGAGAAACGACAGTGTTAAGAGACAAAATCGATAAAGACAAATCATAGACAATTAAGAAATAGAAAAAGCAGCAACTAACTTCCGAAGTTGACCAAACCATGACCAAACGGTGGCCTCAGACAGACAATTAGTTATTCGTATATTTGAAAGCTCTCAAGTTACCATCATGTTGGAACCCTTGTTATCGTCAGTAATTTCGAGGGATTTAAAAGCCTAAATGGAGAATTATTTCATCCGTCGTATGGATGAATTTAATACAATTTTGTTTCAAACAAATGTATATCTCATCTTAAAGAAAGGTTTCATATTAAACGCACATCACGCCTTTTTGAAATGCCCATACGTTACCCTCTAGTCACCTTCTCAAGATTACGATGTGTCAATCGTGAGTTGTGTGTGTCACGAATTCTCTCGACACACGTCAAGAGAGTAGGTGACCGACTCTGTTGATCGAAACTTGATTTGTGCATATTTTAAGGCAGTTTCCTGTACAAGCAAGAGGAGTTATTCCTACAACAACCTTAACGCTTGCGACATACCCAACGTTGGCCATTTTTAGCTGTTGGAATATCAGACGTTACAAACAGACAAATGGATCTGGGTGGTATATTTTAGGGAGAATTCTATCTACTTTCTTGCCACAAGAGAATGGTTTGCGGTTTGGAATATATCCGACAGCGGCAGAATAGGGCGGTTCTGAGGAAAACTCCGTTATCGTCGTAAGGTGTCTTCTTTTTCTTCATCTTCCTTTTTGAGGCGACGTTGTGGAAGGCTTTACTGGAGATGTAGGTTCTTCTTGGAGGTTCACCCGTACTCTCAGGCCGGAAATGTCCTGATAGTTCTAATCCAGAGGACGGGAATTCTTAGGAGATGGACGTGTCAGCTTCTGTTTCCACCGCAGAATTGCTAGCAACATCCTAGTTCTCCCGTTCCATATCCTTTGGGAACGAAACATGGGCACGCATATGGGTTACAGAAGTGTGAGGTGGGAAGATTGTAGCGGAATTCTCTTTCTTTCTTCTTGATTATTATCGGGTTGTTATTTCTTTTTGTTAAATGCGCTATTCCGTGGTTCCAGCTGAAACGTCCTTTTCTTAAATGGAGACAGCTTACATAAGCATCAGCTTCCTGATGGATCCATTTTCCAATCAACAATTTATGTCTTCTTTTGTTTTCCTGTGTAACTTGTATTAATTTATACCTGTTTGGAATAAAAAATCACATCACATCACATCACCACATCACATCACATCACATCAAATCACATCACATCACATCAAATCAAATCAAATCAAATCAAATCAATCTCGTCCCTTGAGTGGAACAATGCCTTGTTGCATTCAAGGGACGATTTTGGGGTTTTATTGAGCGCTGATACCAAGCATCTTTTGAATGGGTATGAGAAATATATATTATCACAAGCAGCTTTATTATATACAAGGGAAATACTTGGTTTTTGTGCCCCCTGAATGAAGTAACAATTGGTATTTGCCTCAGAACAAGATAGATGCAAATATTTTCAGTAGTACTACTGTCGAATCATTCAAAAGATAATTTAACAGATCTACCCATAATCATTTTTAGCTTGCGCACAACGTTCACAAGTGGATCAAGTGTTTTCGAAATAGAATTTAAATTTCAACAGCTTTTTGTATCAACACAAGGCGATAGTATGAATAATTTCATAGCGTGTCTGAAAGGTATTAATGCTTTGATATTTTCTAACTATTTCTTCTACATTACCATAGATTAAATCAGGGTGTTATTTTCAGTTAGGTTGCATTTAGCCTTGACAGCCCTGTAACGAAAATCGTGGTTGCAATTTGCTTGGATAAAAATACAGGATATTGCCTCCGTTGATTATTGGTTTGGTATTGCACCCGACAACAAAAACGCGTGTTCTACATATTACCACCACAATAAACAAACTAACAGCTTCAATTTTTGTCAGTTTCCTGAATGAATTCCATGCCATGCGATTGACTGGATTAAAACCTGTCTAGGTACCCAAAGTAACATTTTGCAACAAACTGATGTTGATAAATTGTCAATCAGCACAGGCCATCTACGTCGATCAATCTGATGGCATCAGTATCTCGCAAGTAAAATGAAAGCTTTATATTTTATTAACGGATACAGCAAGCAACAAAATGTGAATGATGTCAAATCATAACGTATACAGTACACCCTTTAGTGGCATTGGCGCTTCATATTGTTAATTCTTTATTGGGCGGAGTGCTGCTAAAACACTGGGTTATTCCCAAGAGGACGAATCCCAACAAGACGAATGTCGAAAATGGTCATCCCAACAAGACGAATTTAATTAAAAAGACAATATAACCCATTTGTTTTGAGATTTTCCGCCATAAACTGCTAATACGGCTTACTTTTAGACAAAGAGATTTGAATTAACTGGTTGAGTGCTGGAAGCCCTTTTTGGGGCTTTATCTTGAACTATTGGTACCAGAGTTAAAAAGCTTCAAATTTTGCAAATATGCTGATTAAGGCACTTTTCCGATTCCATCTGCAGTAGAGTATGGCATAACCCATGTTTTACCAGTGCCTTCTGCTTGCTGGTCCCATTGCTGTTTCATTCTAAATAACAGATCTCTGTTGCGTGCGGTTTGGGGAATATGGGCGTTAGAAAATATTTCTATTTTCAGCACCCCGGTTCTCACAAGGATGCGGGGAATATCTTTGGATGAATCAAGTTCTCATGCCTGAAAAATACCACATACCAAATTTGGTTCAAATTGGGTCATCGGTGCAGAAAGTATAAATTTTGGGTGGGGCCAAAAATTTTTCTCCTCCCATTACATAAATAGATATGCCTCCACGAAGTTCGTTTGAACAAACTTGATTCTACACCTCAAAAGGACACTCAGTACCAAACATCAAGTCAATGTACCCACCGGCTCATGACAAGAAGAGTTTTTAAACAGGTTGGAGCATTTCTTCCCACTCCTCCCTTTGGGGCAGGGCAAGTTGGTTTGAACGAAAAGAAAATGCGATGTCAGAAGAAACAAGCACCTGAAATGTAACTGAAATCGGTCCAGCTGTTTTGGAGAAGTCACAAACACCGTGTCAGAAGAAGTGTGAGATGAAAAAACAAGGCTATAGTGAAACGACAGTGTTAAGAGACAAAATCGATAAAGACAAATCATAGAAAATTAAGAAATAGAAAAAGCAGCAACTAACTTCCGAAGCTGACCGAACCATGACCAAACGGTGGCCTCAGACAGACAATTAGTTATTCGTATATTTGAAAGCTCTCAAGTTACCATCATGTTGGAACCCTTGTTATCGTCAGTAATTTCGAGGGATTTAAAAGCCTAAATGGAGAATTATTTCATCCGTCGTATGGATGAATTTAATACAATTTTGTTTCAAACAAATGTATATCTCATCTTAAAGAAAGGTTTCATATTAAACGCACATCACGCCTTTTTGAAATGCCCATACGTTACCCTCTAGTCACCTTCTCGAGATTACGATGTGTCAATCGTGAGTTGTGTGTGTCACGAATTCTCTCGACACACGTCAAGAGAGTAGGTAACCGACTCTGTTGATCGAAACTTGATTTGTGCATATTTTAAGGCAGTTTCCTGTACAAGCAAGAGGAGTTATTCCTACAACAACCTTAACGCTTGCGACATACCCAACGTTGGCCATTTTTAGCTGTTGGAATATCAGACGTTACAAACAGACAAATGGATCCGGGTGGTATATTTTAGGGAGAATTCTATCTACTTTCTTGCCACAAGAGAATGGTTTGCGGTTTGGAATATATCCGATAGCGGCAGAATAGGGCGGTTCTGGGGAAAACTCCGTTATCGTCGTAAGGTGTCTTCTTTTTCTTCATCTTCCTTTTTGAGGCGACGTTGTGGATGGTTTTACTGGAGATGTAGGTTCTTCTTGGAGGTTCACCCGTACTCTCAGGCCGGAAATGTCCTGATAGTTCTAATCCAGAGGACGGGAACTCTTTGGAGATGGACGTGTCAGCTTCTGTTTCCACCGCAGCATTGCTAGCAACATCCTAGTTCTCCCGTTCCATATCCTTTGGGAACGAAACATGGGCACGCATATGGGTTACAGAAGTGTGAGGTGGGAAGATTGTAGCGGAATTCTCTTTCTTTCTTCTTGATTATTATCGGGTTGTTATTTCTTTTTGTTAAATGCGCTATTCCGTGGTTCCAGCTGAAACGTCCTTTTCTTAAATGGAGACAGCTTACATAAGCATCAGCTTCCTGATGGATCCATTTTCCAATCAACAATTTATGTCTTCTTTTGTTTTCCTGTGTAACTTGTATTAATTTATACCTGTTTGGAATAAAAAATCACATCACATCACATCACCACATCACATCACATCACATCACATCAAATCACATCACATCAAATCAAATCAAATCAAATCAAATCAATCTCGTCCCTTGAGTGGAACAATGCCTTGTTGCATTCAAGGGACGATTTTGGGGTTTTATTGAGCGCTGATACCAAGCATCTTTTGAATGGGTATGAGAAATATATATTATCACAAGCAGCTTTATTATATACAAGGGAAATACTTGGTTTTTGTGCCCCCTGAATGAAGTAACAATTGGTATTTGCCTCAGAACAAGATAGATGCAAATATTTTCAGTAGTACTACTGTCGAATCATTCAAAAGATAATTTAACAGATTTACCCATAATCATTTTTAGCTTGCGCACAACGTTCACAAGTGGATCAAGTGTTTTCGAAATAGAATTTAAATTTCAACAGCTTTTTGTATCAACACAAGGCGATAGTATGAATAACTTCATAGCGTGTGTGAAAGGTATTAATGCTTTGATATTTTCTAACTATTTCTTCTACATTACCATAGATTAAATCAGGGTGTTATTTTCAGTTAGGTTGCATTTAGCCTTGACAGCCCTGTAACGAAAATCGTGGTTGCAATTTGCTTGGATAAAAATACAGGATATTGCCTCCGTTGATTATTGGTTTGGTATTGCACCCGACAACAAAAACGCGTGTTCTACATATTACCACCACAATAAACAAACTAATAGCTTCAATTTTTGTCAGTTTCCTGAATGAATTCCATGCCATGCGATTGACTGGATTAAAACCTGTCTAGGTACCCAAAGTAACATTTTGCAACAAACTGATGTTGATAAATTGTCAATCAGCACAGGCCATCTGCGTCGATCAATCTGATGGCATCAGTATCTCGCAAGTAAAATGAAAGCTTTGTATTTTATTAACTGATACAGCAAGCAACAAAATGTGAATGATGTCAAATCATAACGTATACAGTACACCCTTTAGTGGCATTGGCGCTTCATATTGTTAATTCTTTATTGGGCGGAGTGCTGCTAAAACACTGGGTTATTCCCAAGAGGACGAATCCCAACAAGACGAATGTCGAAAATGGTCATCCCAACAAGACGAATTTAATTAAAAAGACAATATAACCCATTTGTTTTGAGATTTTCCGCCATAAACTGCTAACACGGCTTACTTTTAGACAAAGAGATTTGAATTAACTGGTTGAGTGCTGGAAGCCCTTTTTGGGGCTTTATCTTGAACTGTGGGTACCAGAGTTAAAAGGCTTCATATTCTGTGGATGTACTTCAATTCATTTTTGATGTGATATTATTAAGTCTTGATGGATTTGCCTGTTACAATTAATGGGAGAGTGCCTATAGGCACTCTCCCATTAATTATAACAAGGCAATAATATGTGAACAAAATTCTGACAACCAAAAAAATTTCTTGCGCATGTGTTTTCACGTTCTTCATTCAAAATTTATGAGAATTTCAGAAATGAAGATTACGTTCAGTATTCGTCGAAAAACTTGACTTGGGGATTTAAATGTAATGAATCCATCTAAGCGATGCTGGGGTGGCTTCATAACTGTCAAACATTTAGAATTTCAGTATTACTAACTGTCCAACATTGTTTGTGCACACAGTTAGGATTCAATGCACTTCATTTAATTTAAACTAGGTAGCACATGAGTAGTCCAAACTTGGACTCAGAGTCACTAATATGTTTTTTTTTGTTTTCATAGCCCTGTGGTCTACGATAAAAACTTATATTTGGCCTGTGAGTCCAAGTTTGGGCTAGCACATGAGCTGCAGTTATTTATTTATTTACTTATTTGTATATTTATGCTGATCTTGTTGTCTCATTTATCTAGATCATTTATATAAATTATAACTAACCAATCAGATTGCTTGATTTCCCATAATCCGTATGCAGAGTTATCTTCCCTTATTACAACGAAGTTGTATCCGATTCTCATCGCCTCTATATCCAATGGCAATATCCCGGGCACCCCAATTCCGGCACCCCTTTTTTGAAAAACATATGACCTTCGGCACCCCTTTTTTGTCACATGTGCTTATGTGAAAAGGCACAATGTGACACAATGTGCCCTAGCACAGAGGCACATACGGGTATTTGAGGATACCTATGGCCTGGTATTGTATTATCTGAGGATACCTATCTAGGATACCTTCTGGAGAATCCCTTTTTGTCATATGTGCTTATGTGAAAAAGCACAATGTGACACAATGTGCCCTAGCACATAAGCACATGCTTTATGTGCCGATATGTGCTTATGTGAAAAGGCACAATGTGACACAATGTGCCCTAGCACATAGGCACATACGACCAAAAGGGGATTCCATAGCCACAGGCGTTTTCGAAAAAAGGATTCTTAAAAAGGGATTCTGTAAAATGGGATTCCTATCCGACCATAAGCACATATGACAAAAAGGGATTATCCAGAAGGTATCCTAGATAGGTATCCTCAAATAATACAATACCAGGCCATAGGTATCCTCAAACACCCGTATGTGCCTATGTGCTAAGGCACATTATGTCACATTGTTCCTTTTCACATAAGCACATATCGGCACATAAAGCATGTGCCTATGTGCTAGGGCACATTGTGTCACATTGTGCCTTTTCACATAAGCACATATGACAAAAACGGGATTCTCCAGAAGGTATCCTAGATAGGTATCCTCAAATAATACAATACCAGGCAATAGGTATCCCCAAATACCCGCATCTGCTTATGTGCTAGGGCACATTGTGTCACATTGTGCCTTTTCACATAAGCACATCTGAAGGTCATATGTTTTTCAAAAAGGGGTGCCGAAATTGGGGTGTCCGGGATATTTCCATTGGATATAGAGGCGATGAGAATCGGATACAACTTCGTTGTAATAAGGGGAGATAACTCTGCATACAGGTTATGGGAAATCAAGCAATCTGATTGGTTAGTTATAATTTATATAAATGATCTGGATAAATAAAACAACAAGAGCACACGGAATAGGGTCAGAACTAACAAGAATAGACCAGAAAAGCTAAATATAGTAATAATAAGCAAAAGTTGTTCCATCTAATAGGCTCTTCTGCGCTACTGGAGTATACTCCAGGACAAAAGATCATGGCCAGATAGACGAAAACTATTACATATATAAATAGAAGCAGAGAGTTCTGAAAATTGTCGGGTTGTTTGTGGTAATACTACGAAACGAGAAATTACACCCGTTCAATCGAACATACCCTCCGAACAAACCCCTGTCCTATTATAAATCTTTTGGTAACATAGCAACCACGTGCTACCATAGAAACCAAGATGGCGGCCTCCAGTACACAAAATGGACGACGGAAACACGTATCACCCTAACAACACGCGCTGCGCATGCGCACTAACACCACGTATCACCATGGGGATGACGTCACAACATGGCCACTCACGCAGGTTACCATGACAACACAACATGGCGCCACTAGGTCACGTGACATGACGTCACTTCCGGGGTCATCCACCGGGATCATCCAAATAACCCCTGAAACATACGAGACATACTACTCTCCACTCTTTCGAAAAGCACATTATTGCGAAATCAAGGCCAAATCAATAAAAAAAAACGAAATCACAGATAAGAGGCAATCTTCTCATATTTTTGCTCAGAAAGATCAGATTCTACGGTGTCGTGGTAAGGGAAGCACGCAGAAAAAACTGGCCTGATCGCGACCCAGTCGAAATTATCTCTCCTCGTTTGTTATTCCTGTACTGTAACTGTAGCTACTCATTATTCGATAAATTCTACTCATCTGAAGAAAATGAAAATCAAAAATCGAGCTTATATGCTTATACCTGCTGCACATTTAGAAAACCACCCGTTCGATTGTACATGACGAGTAACATTTGTGAATTGTTTCACATTAGTCAGTTGATTTCTTGGACATTAAGTATTTAAATCTCTTTTCTTTCATTTTGTACTAAACTTTTACAAAATATAGATAAATGTGTACGAGAAACGAAATTATGTTCAGCAGATGCTGAGTGATGATGATGAGATCCTCACTTTTGTTTACAGACCTGTAATTGTAAAAGCGGACAGAGAACTTCGACCGAATCACCGGCTGAGTAGCGATCGGGTCGAAATTTGTTGTCCATTTTTCTCCCAACATCACTGTGGAATCTCACCTGTCAAAACATAACACTGCATCTCAAAAGCTGTTTTCGTATGTTTTTCTTCAGGGGCGGACTGGGCCAAAAACAGTTGCCGGGAAATGTACCAAGGGGGCTCAGGATCCGGACAAAATATTGATTTTTTGAACAGAAAGAACGCTGTTTCCTTGAATCTGAGCGATCAATGGCTGTCCACATAGAGGACATTTTCGATGGCATTTTGTTTCATCTTTGTCGCTCATTTGGCAAAAATGGTTGCACCAAAGGGATCACCGACTCATCAGGCCGACCATAGTTCGGCCCAATGGGAGAAAATTTCGATTTTTCGACCCGAAAGAACGCATCTGACCGATCAATGGCAGACTATATCGAAATGCTCTCTATGTGGACTACCGATAGCAGTCCACATGGAGGGCATTTCGATAAACCGAACAGGTGCTGTGCTGCGTAAATTGGGGGTGGTGGTTGGGTGGCTCCCAATGGAGGGCGGGGTCAGCGGAAAATTTCCCGGTGGACCATTCGGCCAGTCCGCCTCTGTTTTTCTTGATTGGGCCTTCATTTCGCAATATTTAATTTTTTAAATCTCGACTCACTTGTGCAATCGAGTCAGAACCAGATCATATTCTGATCGACAAAGACACTGCTTTGGCAATCACAATCACAGTACTGTGAAACAATACGTATGTACGTTGAACTTGCCAAAAATATTCCTGACATATCCAGGGAAGGCATACCACAATGCTTATATCTTATTTGTGTTGATAGCGGCATATTTCGACGCATTCGTTCAAATGAGGGACGACAGACCTTGCTTTGGGAACAAAAAGCAAAACCATAAAAAAGCAGAAGAGAAAACAAAGAAACAAAACTATATTTAATGGCAGGTCCCTGAACAGCGATGTACGGATACATCTGTTTCATTGGTTAAAAAGTGAAGAACTCAACATAAATAGTGGAATATCACAAAAGTACCTACAGCGTACATGTTCCTCCCGAACAATAAGTTTCAAGTTCTGTGAAGCACAAGCAATGTTTCAGCTATTGTACTTCCGGGTTGGACCTGGAGTTCTGTTGGCTCAAATTATTTCTTGTGTTTTGATTTTTCACGTAATTTGAGTTTTTATCTCCGAGGAATCCCTAATCAGTGTTTTACAAATAACCCACTTTCCATGAACTAAAACTGCAGACAGGCGGAACATTGAGCAAAAGAGCCATCGGCATCATACGGAGCACACATACATGTATTTCTTGATATTTATATTTATTTATTTATTTATTGGTGTTTAAGGCTACATACTTATGCACAATGGCTAATCGTGACACGACAGTTTTGCGGGTGGAGGAAGCCGGAGTACCCGGAGAGAATCACCGAGCACCGACGAGCAACTGTCAGCTCCTCAACATTCTAACTCTGTTCAAGCTCCGCTCAAGCAGGATTACAGCGGTTGAAGACATGTGCACCATCGACGTGCAGTGCGCCTTAGTACACGGCGTCATCGTGCCCCCATGTAGGCAACCCGAATAAAGTTCCTTGCCCAAGGACACAACGCGGATCGTCCTGGACGGGGATCGAACTCGAGACCTCTAGCATGGAAGTCCAACAGTCTACCACTGAGCCACTGAGCTCGTGTATCTTGATGCACTGAAACCAATGATCAAAATCCGTTTAAACATTTATTGTATTTGCTAGAATTGCATTTCCCCTGTAGAAATATAAATGACTGAATGAATAATTGCCGTTTTTAAAACTGCGAATGCTTTATTTCGGTCCTTCATGTCCTCAGGTAGAAAATACAGTTTTGCAAAATACAATGGTAAAAGTTTGATAGGATTTCGCCCCCCCCCCCCATAGCCTATATCGATAAAGAGGTTGTCTCCACATGATTATCTGAACTCTTGCGCTGTTCAGACTGATATAAATTACTTCCGGTTGGTGTATAGAATTATTCGAAAGCGTTCGTTGGTTTACATTGTAATGTCATTGAATCGAGTTATCAAAATTGCTATTATACTAACGGAAAAACCTGACTGCTGCATAAATGTGTGCCATAACTTGATTACACCGGCAAAGTTGTCAGCGGTCATGTCGTCGCTTTGTGTAATGCGCAATGCACAAGCTGATGTTTGTTCAAGGGGGCAACACCCCGGACTCTTTATAACCTGCCCCCCCCCCCTTCACCAACCCACCCCGGCTGGGGTGGGTTGGTGAAGGGGGCCCAAGTTATTCTCCCCAAGGAATTTTTTTAAGTATGTATAAAAAGCAGTCGTAATCTTTACAATGCCGCAAATACCCAAGGTAATGACAATAGCCGGCCATCTCAACTCACATTTTGTGTGGTAATTTTCCAACGTTTACGTCCATTACTTCCAACATTAGCCATGAGACAATATTTGAGCGAGCTAGTTCAAATGAAATGGAATGGGCTACGGTGGGTTTGTCATCAGCTATGTTTTGGAACCCAACAATGAAGATTTATACATTTTATTTTGCTTATAAAATTCGAGCATTATTTGTACAATTATCAATATTTATCGTCTTTTTACTAACAACAATCAAACCGAACTGATAAGAAATAAAAGAGATAAGAAAAAACAAACCAAAAATATGTTCAATTATTTAGATTCTAGATATTGAGTCATGCCCATATTTTCTTTGACTTTTCGCAGAAGAGAGCTGAAAAAACTCCAAAATGTCCACTTTAAGTATTCATCATTTTTGCTTTTCACATACTCAGCAACTCAATGTATATAGTAAGAGTTCATTCGCTCTCCGACGTGTTGTGAAGAGAGATACTAACATACAAGGATTTTTGACTGCCAGAGTAATTCTGTTTTTTTTCCTTCTAAAATCACCGATCAAGCACATTACTTTGATCCCCAGTCATATGACAGACTGCTGCCTTATAAGATGTGGCCGACTTTCAACTGTTTAACTCTTTAAATAATGATATGAACATAAGTCACCTATCGCGAAGATAAAGCTAAAAATTCATAAGATATGAGAGATTCATCAGACTGTATTCTGTGCCGTAGACATAGGGAGATGGGGAGAGGAGAAGACCCTCCCCACCAAGGATTGTGTCGACAATTTGGAGTATTCGATTTGTTAACATGATGATCTGTTTAAGCTTAAAGACAGGTGCAATCATGAATATTTCGGTTTTGGATATCCATTTTCACAAAAAAACAAGTTAGGCGAGGGAACACAACATTTTTATACTGTGGGACGTGGCGACGCTTTCTGTCGAAACGTTGTGACAGAAACGTGTTGCCTCCCCATTCTCCATTGCAGAAAATTCTATCTAAGCTATTGATGGTAACTGCATCTCACGTGAAAGTTTTTCTTTTACCTTTAACCTTTTACCTAACATGAAAAGCAGACGACACTTGCAAAAAAGCGATTTTTCTCTCATTTTTTGTCTCAAAAACATAGGTTATGACCTATGTTTTTGAGACAAAAAATGAAAATATAATAAAGATTAATTGGTTATTTTCGTGAATAGCGCTGGCCGGTTTTGGCCGTTACGTTGTAAAAGGATTAACCATCTGTGTAACTATCGTGCAAAAAGAGACATAACCCATTACCTTGCGTAATATATTTTATTTCCATTTTTTTTTTTGCCACAGCATGGCTTATGACCCTTCATTGGAACTAGCTCTTTGGGATCGTTCCAATTACATTTCATAAACTATGTTTATGAGACAAAAAACTGAAACCTTTTGGTTATTTAAACATGTTTGCCTTCTATTCGGGTCGGGCAAAGGGTTAATCTTAGATGTGTAGGCACGTAATATGAACGTGGTAAGCTACAACCACATGCTTAGTCAATGCACACAGACAAACATACCATTCAATTCAGTATTCCAAGTGTAAGGTCAATCCTTTAAAAGAAATGAATTCCATTGCAAGATCGATGAAAGCAAAAGCAAAAGGCAAAACTAGAGAAACAAAATTTACTGCACCCAGTAAATTCATGTCTGTTTTCAAAGGGTTAACGTATCAGTAATAAACTATACAGAAAGAGAATTTATGGAGGCTTATTTTCAGGAGTAAAATATTTTTTAACAAATCAGAAATGCGTTTTCGTTAACAGTATTTACAGATATTCATACTGGAATCAGAACAATTATTTATAAGAAACCAGAAAAGACATATATGTGACCAGCATTCAAAGGATTCGATACTCGAATCAGAAATGGACATTTTTGGCTCTGCCCACTAATTTGAGTGATGAAATACGTTCATAAACTTTAGAAATGCATTAAGGTGTAATAAAATTCATTTCCCAGTATTTCTGAATAATACGCACTTGATGACTTTGGTGACCACTTTCAGGCGGACCCCTAGGCGACCTCCGTGACCTTGACCCATATTTTGAATTTCCATCAAGTGTCGACTCATTTGGTGTTAGATCCAGGTCCATTCATCATACCACGATTGAGATATGAGCATGACCCACGTTCAAAAATGTTGGCTACGCCTACTTTTTTAACATAAAAATGCATGTATGGACCTCAGGAATGCTTTGGGGAGTGGGGGGGGGGGGGGGGGGGTGTCAAAAAATGTGATTTCCAGCAATTATGAAAAATGCACTCAATGACCTCTAGGTGACCTCCGTGACCTTGACCAATATTTTGAACCTCCATCGAATGTCGACTCACTTGGTGTTGGTCCCAGGTCCGTAGGTCATACCACGCTTGAGATATGGGCGTAACACACTTTCACAATTTTTGGCCATGCCCATTTTTTGTTACGTTAAAGTGCATGTGTGTACATCAGGAATACTTTAGGGGTCAAAAAATGTGATTTCCAGCAATTCTGAAAATGCACTCAATGACCCCTAGGTGACCTCCGTGACCTTGACCCATATTTTGAACCTCCATCGAGTGTCGACTCATTTGGTGTTGGTCCCAGGTCCGTAGGTCATACCACGCTTGAGATATGGGCATGAACCACTTTCACAATTTTTGGCCACGCCCACTTTTTTACGTCAAAATGCATGTGTGTATGTCAAGAATACTTTAGGGGGTCAATAAAATGTGATTTCCAGCAATTCTGAAAAATGCACTCAATGACCCCTAGGTGACCTCTGTGACCTTGACCCACATTTTGAATCTCCATCAAGTGTCGACTCATTTGGTGTTGGTCCCAGATCCAAACGTCATACCACGCCTGAGATATGGGCGTGACCTACTTTCAAAAATTTTGGCCACTCCCACTTTTTTTACGTTGAAATGCATGTGTGTACGTCAGGAATACTTTAGGGGATCAAAAAATGTGATTTCCAGCAATTCTAAAAAAATGCACTCACTGACCCCTAGGTGTCCTCCGTGACCTTGACCCTTATTCTGAGTCTCCATCAAGTGTCGACTCATTTGGTGTTGGTTCCAAACGTCATACCATGCCTGAGATATGGGCGTGACCCACTTTCAAATATTTTGGCCACGCCCACATTTATTTACGTAAAAATGCATGTGTGTACGTCAGGAATACTTTAGGGGTAAAAAAATGTGATTTCCAGCAATTCTGAAAAAATGCACTCAATGACCCCTAGGTGACCTCTGTGACCTTGACCCATATCTTGAACCTCCATCAAGTGTCAACTCATTCGGTGTTGGTCCCAGGTCCATACGTCACACCACGCCTGAGATATGGGCGTGACCCAGTTTCAAACATTTTGGCCATGCCCACTTTTTTTTACGTCAAAATGCTTGCGTGTACATCAGGAATACTTTAAGGGGTCAAAAATGTGATTTCCAGCAATTCTGAAAAATGCACTCAATGACCCCTACTAGGTGACCTCCGTGACCTGGACCCGTATTTTGAATCTCCATCAAGTGTCGACTCATTTGGTGTTGGTCCCAGGTCCATACGTCATACCACGCCTGAGGTATGGGCGTGACCCACTTTCAACAATTTTTTGGCCACGCCCACTTTTTTAGTCAAAATGCATGTGTGTACGTCAGGAATACTTTAGGGGGTCAAAAAATGTGATTTCCAGCAATTCTGAAAAAATGCACTCAATGACCCCTAGGTGACCTCCATGACCTTGACCCATATTTTGAATCTCCATCAAGTGTCGACTCATTTGCTGTTGGTCCCAGGTTCATACCTCATACCACGCCTGAGATATGGGTGTGACCCACTTTCAAAAATTTTGACCACGCCCACTTTTTTACGTCAAAATGCATGTGTGTACGTCAGGAATACTTTAGAGGAGTCAAAAAATGTGATTTCCAGCAATTCTGAAAAATGCACTCAATGACCCCTAGGTGACCTCCGTGACCTTGACCCATATTTTGAATCTCCATCAAGTGTCGACTCATTTCGTGTTGGTCCCAGGTCCATACGTCATACCACGCCTGAGATATGGGCGTGACCCACTTTCAAAAATTTTGGCCACGCCCACTTTTTTACTTCAAAATGCATGTGTGTACGTCAGGAATACTTTAGGGGGTCAAAAAATGTGATTTCCAGCAATTCTGAAAAATGCTCTCAATGACCCCTAGATGACCTCCGTGACTTTGACCCATATTTTGAACCTCCATCGAGTGTCGACTCATTTAGTGTTGGTCCCAGATCTGTAGGTCATACCACACCTGAGATATGGGCGTGATCCACTTTCAAAACACCCCTACAGACACCCCTGATACCCCAGGAATCTGAAAAACATAAGGTGACCGAGAACTTGTGGCTGTCTATCAGCATGCCAAAAATCAACGAGATAGGGCAATTCGTTTTCGAGTCATCTTGCGGACAAAAAAGTGATGAGAAGACAGAAGAGAGAAGAAGAAGAAGAAGAAGAAGAAGAAGAAGAAGAAGAAGAAGAAGAAGAAGAAGAAGAAGAAGAAAAAGAAAAAGAAGAAGAAGAAGAAGAAAAAAAAAGAAACAAAAGAAAAAAAAAGAAATCGTGCGAAAACGATAGTCTGTGTGTTTCACACAGACTAATAAATAGAAACTCTCACTACAGTTGCGTTATTCAACAACAAACCTTTTGTTCTTTTGTGACAAAATATGGGGCATACGAATTATAAATTGTTGAAAGGTGACCTAAATGAATACACTGTATGTATATTCGAGCCACGCCTACACTTGGAGACTGGTATTCAAATAATAACCATATCTCAAGATCAAAAAATGAATAACTTCACCAGGAAGCTTTCAGTGAAAAGAGCAGTCTTGACATTTTCGCTGCCATTGAGAATTAAAAAAGCAATTCCTGGTACCAATTGTTCCAAAGCCACTCCCTATTAGCAGTTGTAACACAATTGGGATCCTGTTAAATGAATGGCTTCCTTTCCAGTGAGAAATCTACAGTTAACCCTTTGATCCCGAGAGGACTTTTTTCCGTCTCAGAAACATGATGCGACATAATTTCATTTAGAAGGTTGGCTTCTAAGTGAATGTGTGGGGCAGTCCAATATCAACATTTTCAACCTGCAGCCACGAGGCTGCACGTTGAAAATATTGATTGGTCAACCCCAAATGATGAATATGGACTCATTCAACTGCTGTCATTGATCTGGCAAGGAAGATATCGTCATGGTTCAAAGTGTTAACAACTGTTACAGTATAAGATGTTTGTTAGGAGTCTAGTTTCATCTCACTAACTTGCCGAAGAGGTAAATGGCGTGTTGCCTTCATTCATTAGGCACTGACAAATAAAATGAGCCTTTGGTGCAATGACAATGGGCTTTTTCGAAAAGGGTGAGGAATGAAAAAGGAGCTCACGATATTAGTGTGGTATAATGATATGAATTTGGAACAAAAAAATAGGTGCCGAAAGCTCGTCAGGGATAAAGCTGGGCAAGCAATGAGACACAGAGGAAACATTGCGAGAACAACGCTACAATCAGAAGGATGCAGTAGAATGGACACATGAAAGACGAAAGAATCGGACTTAAGCGCTAAGTTGAACGTCAGGATCTTCCCATAAACGTAAGTATTGTGATGAATCAGAACAAACAATTTGGTACTCAGGCACTGGGTGGATATCTGCTCACCATATTTTTTGCTACTCATTAATTGGTAAAGTGGTAAATTTTTTCTCAACATCAAAATTTGTTCGCGCGTTTTTGCTTTGTTACATTTTATGAGAGAGTGCCTATGTAGGCACTCTGCTATAAATAGTAACAGGGCAAATCGAAGGAGATGAAGTAATGTACCTTCGAAGAAAATATGAAGGAGCAAAAGACAAGAAACGCACTTCGCAAGACGTCCTTTAAAAACTTCAAGCCATTAATTATAAAAAATGAGAAACAAACATATGTATTGAAACAATGGACCCATAAGACCTCTAAATATGACACAAGGACGTAATGTGTTGAAACGAGTTAAAATGGTGACCCCAAAAACACAGCAAAATATGACCCAGCCTGTTCGATTTAACAACCTTTTAAATATTTGTTTACATATAGAATATATTTTATTTATGCCATGATCGTCAGATTACTAATAGTCGCTATTATTTTTCTCGACTTTACTGAGTAGCAGACGTACATACGTGCACATCTGGATTTGTTTACATGAGCACCGGTGGACGGTAGTTCAGCTGTCCAATTTATCGCCGAAACGAAATGGAAAAAGAAACGCGCAAATCATGGGGCGTTTTTCATTTTAATAGCATAATAACATACTATTTCAAGTTATGGATGCTTGATTAACATGAGACAACGCATATTTGTTAATTTTTGGTATCTTCTGAGGTAAACCCATTTAAAACGTAATAAATAATTGCCGCTTTCATTTCACTCATCGCGAGGCGACGAGCGATAAATTTAGACCAGTTTGTATGCGGGTCGAGGTCACAAGAGGTCAACTTGGATGTAGTTCCACTGTACGTGTAAATTTTAACCACTGAAATCCCATTGCTGGCGTGTTCACAACAGACAAACATGTTCACCACGGTTGGTGTGTAAAGCTAAAATGTATGTCGCATGCTTTTTATATACAGTAGAATAGGTAAGCATGGTATAAAAATATATTATTAGTTAACATTTGGAGCAGCCAATGGTGAGAAGATTTTTTATTATTTTCCTAATATCCATTGTGTGGACGTATGGTACTCTGCACCATCATTACATCCAGTACTGATTAGTTTTATTTGTAAACAATTCGAATACTCCAAATTTTCGATACAGTCCTTGGTGCGGGTGGGGCGGGTGTTGACTGACGTCTCCACTTTTCCTGAAAAATGTCCAATCATCCCCGAAATAAAAAAAAACTGGTTAATATACTCTCCCCAATTTGTATTGGGCCATTACGATATAGTGATCCTTTCACTTTCTGGGCCCTAAAGCATTAAAAGTACGCAAGATGCTCCATGTGCCATGTAAATTTATTTATTTGCGGAGATTCTCTGGAATTCCACATATGGGGGATACACACTATTAACCAAGCACACGGTGAAATGAAGAGGATGAAATATTTTTCTTCTGCTATTGATAACAAAAAAGCTATTTTGTCCTGCCAAATTCATTTTGCCTGGCTACGCCCCTCCCTAAAATATAATCTCTGGAGATTAATTTGGACAAACTTGTAGATCATTCTTGGGAAGGTGACGTAACAAACAAGAAAATATTTTGAACTATTGGCTGATGAGAATATTTTGTAGTGTTTCCTCAACACTCAGAAAGTCAAGTTAAAATGTGATCTCCGTCAGCACAAAATGTTACGCCAGGAATTCCAGTTAAACAAGCATGCACGCATCCATTACAAATATATTATATGCAAAACATGAAAGGATGTCGAAAAGTGGTTTGGTCGAAGAAAGTTCTTGACGTTCTCCCCAAGACATACTTTGGACAATATTGGTCCAATAAACCCTGGTAGTATGACTCAAGGAATTTGATTTGAACTAACATGTGGATCATCTTTACAAAGATATGTCAAATAATAAATTATTTGGACCAGTAGTTAACTGGTAGAGTGCTGAATTATTTTTGGTCATCAGAATTTGTTCACATATGTTTGCCTTGTTACATTTTATGGGAGAATGCCAATAATAGGCACTCTCCATAAATTGTAACAAGGCAAATCCCAACAGACTAAATAATTTCACTTCAAAGGTGATAGGAAAAACATCTACAAAATATGAAGCCCAAATATGGGCTTCCAGCACTCTACCAGTTAAGGAACAAAACATTTTACCGATACCCCTATATTTGATCCATGTGGCTTCATTTCAACAAAATGGGAAATATTCGTTACAAGATAGATATATTCTAAGGATAAAAGCATTTGTAGCATTGTCTCGGGAAAAGAATTATTTTCTTAATGTCTTCTCATTATCAACAGAGTTATAAAATGGGGTTCCATAACACACCTGAAAATAAATTCAAGAGCTTGATTTGAACAAATGTGTGAATAGAAATTACAGATGTGTGTTTGGAACAGTGGTTGGAAAGAAGACCATTTTTTGTAATTACCCATCGTGCTGAAATAGGCGGCCCTGAAACCCATAAAACAGACCCAAGTGATTTCAGGTTAGCATAGCATATTTCATAATTCATAATGTATTAATTCTCTCAAATGATCCTGTATAAAAAAAGTATTTCTGGTTGAAATAATTGAACTTTGAACACGAGCGGCCGTTTTTTTTCTTCCAGGAACATGATACGTCATCATTTCATTACGTAGGATGGATGCAAAATGCATGTGTGTGGTGGGCCAATTAATATTTTAACGTGCAGACCCAGGGCTGCACGTTGAAAATATTAATTGATCTACCCCTAAATAATGAATAAGGACTCTCCCAAATGCTGCCACTGAAGTGATATGGTATATACCGCCAGAGTTCAAAGAGTTAATTGACAAACAGAAGATTGTTTTTTTATGGTGTATATAATAAAATAGTTATGGAAGTTTGTGGTGGTAAATATGATGTGATATGAACCTAAAAAACTTATACTTACCTCGGCTAACGCCTCGATCAGTATAAGTTTTTCAGGTTAATATCACATCATATTCACCATCAAAAATGTCCCTAATTGTATATTATTGTGCAATAAGTAGCACAGCGGCGGTTAACAATCGTGAAACAGTGGACTCTCGTTATAAGTAGAATACCTATTCTGTCACGAGTTGTAATTCTTACACTGACAAGGTAAGTATGTAGGATTAATCAGAGGCTTGCATTTCGTTCTTACAAGAACCACTAAAGAAACAGTCTCTTCAAATGGTGATGGATGAAAACCAAATGACACCACTGGGACGGGCCGAGGGGAACGGGTTGGGAATATGATTTACGAAATTCGCTGCAAAAGAATATCCTCGATACATGCACGCACATGCACATACGCACGCTTACGTGCATCTGTGCGAGCTACTTTTATTCTTGAAGATGTTTGGGGATCAAAAGGACCATTATCCGAACAGAGAGATGAGACTGTATCAGTTTACAAAGATGTTGCTGTTCTTCAGTATTTCTCGCAGACAAAAGTTTACTCCTTTTCGATGCGTTTAGATAGGTTCTCGTCCGATTGTAATACTCTACATTCTAACAAATAATGGTACTCATCACCTATTTGTTTTCGTCACACAGTGAACACAATCGTTTGTTTTGAGGGAACCGATTCCCGACTGCAAACAAAGGTTTGCCGTACGTAATCTTGTTGGTGTTAAAATATTTTTGTTATTTGGTTTTCCCAATATACAGTACGTGGAGAGTGTATTATCACTAAATCACTCGCAGAGTGGAGATTCCACCCAAGCAATAATTGCAAATTTGTTGCAAAGCATAACAAGCACAGGCAAAGTTTCAACCAATGGACCTCCGGGTATAACCCGGAGGTCCATTGGTTGAAACATTGCTTGTGTTTTTGTCCATATGAACACAATTTGAAACTTATAGTTTGGGTGATAACTCCACTCCGCGGGTGATTTAGTTACAATACACTCTACACGTACTGTATATTCAATAATATTCAAATATAATAATAATGACCACGTCTAAACTCTGTTTTAAAAATTTTGATACTCAAACTTTACTCGCATTAAAAGTTTGAAGAGTACATTAAAAGTTTGAAGCGTATCAAATAACAATTCATTCCACTCATGATAATTTTTCTAGTGACACCCTCCGGATAGGGCACTGCAACTTGATTTGATAAAAAAAATAGTTAAAAAGATAAATGCCCCCCCCCCCCGCCCCCCCACAAATCCAAAAAGCAACCACCTGGGCTTCAAGGCAGAGTGCGCCACAAAACAAAAACAAACAAACAAAAAAAACCAAAAAAAACCCCCAAAAAACGGGGAAGTGACCTGTCAATGTACTCAAACAAATGAATTATAAAATACCAACTGGCGTATCTAAAACTCTCATGTAACAGCGCGTTCTGCATTATCGACAATACGGATAGCGGGTCATACAGTTCAAGATAAGGTTGCGCTCAGAGAAATTGTATCGCGAACACAGTTACCAGTTATTGGCGATACAAAAAAGACTGTTGACGTTTCGCTTTGATAATGTGAAATGTTTTGGAATTGAATGGGCGATAGTTTAATTTGTTTATTTCTTAAGTACAACAATATACAACAGTAATATCGATGATTACTTAACGTAAAGAAGCGTGGCTCAGAAGTACTGAATATTCATTTTGGAGAGTATTTTGGACGAAAGAAATGTTCTTTGATTTTGAGGAAGATGAGGTACGTATAACAATGTTCAATCTCTACCCGCGACGATTGCAAACGTGGAAAGATAAGAAACACAGCTCTGTCAAAAGCTGCTACATCAAGGGCAGTGGTTTTTCATCGAAAATATGTAGCAACGTCACATCAAAATTTTCTTGGGACAACACGATAATATGCGTGCAGAATGGAAGAGAAGACAGACATGTTTCGTCTGAGCCCACCCAAAGGTTACTGCTGTGGTCCGGTGGTCAAACCGCGATGCGAGCCCGTAAACACTGCCACATCTGAGTGTCAATGATTTAAAATAGATTTGAAATGAAAAAAAGTTTCAAATATTTCACACAGAAAATCAGATTACACGAAAAAACAGTTGACAGCTCTAAATAGTTGCGGACAGAGTTATATTACCCAGACAGATATCTAGTTTATGGTAGCTCATAAAACTGGTCCCTTGCCTAACCCAATTAAAAGGGGGCACTTGACAAAAATATCTTGAATAATTAAAGATTTCATTTTTGATTAAACATATAGCCTATAACACTTCATTGGAATGATCGTGATTAGCTGGTCCAAATTTGGGTCCATGAGCTGTGCTTTGGACGCTAAAGTTAAAAAAAAAACAAATATAAAACAATGGATATTTCCGTGGGAAGCGAACATTAAACAAAAACTTACCATTAGTCAACATCTTGTTGATTTTCTTGATGTGGCCATGTACAAAGACAAAACATTGCATGTATCCGGTCAGTTGGATTGTAAAGTCTATTAACCCTTTACCTAACCTGAAAAGCAGACGACACTTGCAAAAATAATTCTTGAATAACTATTTTTTTTCATTTTTTGTCTCAAAAACATAGGTTATGACCCCTCGTTGGAACGAGCTCGACGAGCTCGTTCCAACGAGGGGTCATAACCTATGTTTTTGAGACAAAAAATGAAAAAAAATAATGAAAATTAATTGGCGATTTTTGAGAATAGCGCTGGCCGGTTTTGGCCGTTACGTTAGGTAAAGGGTAAAACTTATCATCAGTCAACATTCTGATTTTCCTGATGTGGCAAATATTAATTGATCTACCCCCAAATAATGAATATGAACTCTTCCTATAGCTGTCATTGAACTGATATGGAAGATACCACCAGGGTTCAAAGGGCTAATGATTGCGTCTGACGTCGCCAAATCCTGATTCTTCGTGATGTTAAAACGTCATAACCGTAGTCGGAAAAGGTTAACCTTGCCATCCAGGTGCTCATTATGTTTTGCGCAAGAGAAAATTTGATGGTCGAGGTGCAAGTAGTAAAACGGACAACAGGCAGCTAATGATTTCAACCTACAGCTCTTTAAGGTTTTAATTTTGACTGGGGTGTGATCCTATCGAAATTTTCTGTCCGCTGACATTCGCACAATGAGTGCTCTGTGGCTCTTTGGTTGCGGCATTGGAATTCAAACCGCAAGGTCGACAGTTCGATCCTGATCCGCGCCTTCTGCGTCGTGTCCTTGGGCAAGACACTTTTACCTAAAACAAATTGTACTAAAACAAAGCCTGAATAACAAACTCAGACCACCAAAAATAAACGAGCCCTCACCCAGTTAAAACTGTGACGGTGTTTTTTTTTTAAAGTTTCATTAAATCCCCCAAAACAAACAAACACACAAACACGAAAGAATTTCACATGTTGATAAAGAAATATGAGGACATTGAAACAGATTATATTTTCGTTCGTTTTTTATGCGATCTTAATTCCACACTATTTTATTTATGAAATCGTGACTCGCTAGCATAAGTGTGTCGTGATTAGATTGCGATCGGATGATGAGGAGACCGCTTTTGTGATCACAGTACTGCGCATGTGCCAAATGGATTTACCCAAAGTGCTGTAACCAGTATTGAATAGGATCATCTCGCTCAGGGACTCCATTATAAAGAGATTAAGAGAAGTTATTTTGAACTTCAGACTGAAGCATTCACACGATCACTCGATTAATCTCCCAAGTTTTTGACCGATTAATCTATTTTGAAAGCCTTTCATCATGGCGGGTTTTATCCCATTTCGTTAATACATTCGGCTCAGGAATTTTTATGCAACTGATTTTATTTTGTAATCATCAATGGCCAAACACAGAACTGCGCACACTTCATAGTTCGGTACTCAACCAGCCATTGGTTGGACATCTGCTCGCCGCATTTTTTGCTTGTCATTAACTTGTAGAAGAGAGCGCGGCGGCTCGGTGGTTACGGCGTCGAATTTCAAACCGAAAGGTCCGTGGTTCGGTTCCTTCCAGGAGTAACTTCGTTGTGTCCTTGGGCAAAGCACCTTATCTCGATTGCCCATGGTGGCGCTGTGTACTAAGGCGTACTGCACGTCGATCGTACACTTGTCTTCAATCAATGCTAACGCCACTTGTGCGGAGTTAGTACGTTGGGGAGTGTGATAGTTGCTCGCCGTCGCGTGGTGGTTCTCTCCGGGTACTCCGGATTCCTACACCCGCTAAACTGTCGGATAGGAAGTGACCCTGGCTGTCGAACATGTCGTTAAACCCCAATAAATAAATAAATAAATAAATAAATAAATAAATAAATAAATAAATAAACAAAATAAATAAATAAATAAATAAATAACTGGTAGAGTGCTTAATTTTTCTCAGCATCAAAATTTGTTTACGCGTCTTTGCCTTGTTACAATTTATGGGAGAGTGCTACTGACAGATAGAGCTGAAACGGTTAATGGGTTTTCTTGATCGATTAATCACGTGGATCAACCTTGGTTAACCGATTAATCACTTGTCCAAATACACATCTGAATAACTGCCATACCGTTGATGATTTACAGCTTGAACCCTTTATCCAACGTAACAAACAAAACCGACTGGACCTACATACAAAAATCTCCATTCAAATTTATTATTTTTTCAATTTTTGTCTCAAAAACATAGCTTATGACCCCTCATTGGAACGAGGTCGTTGAGCTCGTCCCAATGAGGGGTCATAAGCTATGTTTTTGAGACAAAAATTGAATTTTCTTTTAGTAATTTATGAATTTATTTTGCAAGTATCGTCTGCTACCCGCAATGGCTAAAGGGTTAAGAATGACCATTTCCAGCCACTGATACAGTATGATGATCATGCAAGTAAGCAAGTATGTCAGCAAGTAACCTGCATGCTTTACTCTGCCACAGATAATTGATGTGAGTCAGTGTGACAATGTTTGCCTGTTTTGGACAAGTTTGTTCCTTTGTTAACCCATATAATGGGGGCGCGGTGGCTCAGCTGGTAGAGGTGCAGGCTGCAAGCCGAGTTTTCCTCGGTTGGAATCCCACCTGCGGCAACCGCATTGTGTCCTTGGGCAAGACACTTCACCCCCATTGCCCACGTGGGGGCACGGTAACGCTGTGTACTAAGGCGTACTGCACGTCGATGGTGCACCTGTCTTCAACCAATGCTAACCCTGTTTGTGTAGAGTTGGTATGTTGGGGAGCTGACAGCTGCTCGCCGTTGCTCGGTGGTTCTCTCCGGGTACTCCGGCTTCCTCCACCCGTAAAACTGTCACGGTCATGGTTAGCCATTGTGCAGAAATATGTGACCTTAAACACCAATAAATAAATAAATAAATACCCATATAATGCAGTAGTTCAAAAGTAACGGTTAATCGATCAATTATTTTGTGGATCGATCAAGATGTTGATCATTAATCCGTTAACCGTTTCGGCTACTGACAGAGACACTAATCTGTAATGATCTCCCAATACCTATGCGAGAGAGAGAGAGAGAGAGAGAGAGAGA
This sequence comes from Pictodentalium vernedei, assembly GCA_031216915.1. Lineage (NCBI taxonomy): Eukaryota > Metazoa > Mollusca > Scaphopoda > Dentaliida > Dentaliidae > Pictodentalium > Pictodentalium vernedei. The sequence goes on from CM062290.1 coordinate 293,655,058, forward strand.
GAGAGAGAGAGAGAGAGAGAACTAGACAAAACCGAAAGGAGTGAAATCAGAAGGCAATGATTCCAAAGATTATGGAGGAGCTAAGAATCAATAAGCCATAATATGGGAGCCACGAGTCAAAAAATCGCGAATTAGAAGCTTGGAAATTAGAAGACGTGGCCTGGTCTTTGAGCCAACACACAATGTGCCCATGCAGTGCATATGTGGCGCGAATACATTGAAATGACACACACGATATAATCCAAGGCGCCATAGAAGCTCTTGAACCAGATAAGGGACTCAATGTGAACTAAAAGTTGGCAGTACAAAGATAAATCGAACAGTTTGGTTAGCTGTTATTTATTTGTAATGGAACGATTTGATTGGTCGAAGGCAGGAAGATTGGCCCAGACAAGATCTAATCAGTAGATATAGCCAAAACTAGACACAGTAAGGCAAGTTAAGAAAGGAATGCTAAGGTCGATGGTCGTCAGAACATGACCTGCATTAGGTAGAACAGTAAGAAAAGCAGACGATGGTATTGTTTGGTAATAGGAGTGGTTCGAGTACAACATTCGGTGCGAATCAGAGCCATTCATACAGCCTCCCCGAAGGTTGCCTCGTCTAGTCTGGTCCTTTTCGATATCAAAATCGTTGTCAGGTGACCCACTATATGCGAATGGAATAGAACACAACACAATACTGCTAGGGAAATCATAACACAACATTCTATCCAATATGTTAACCTTCGGGAGCTTTTCGAATCCTTTTCGGTAATTCGACATATCCCCTTGAAATAACAAATAACACATTACTAGATCAATCGCACCTTATGGACCCCACGTTGCGTCCTGGAGACCAAAATGGTGGTCACTTCAAACAAAATACACTACAGAGTACATATTACCCTAACAACACCCACTGCACGAGCGCATTGGCGCCATCTATCAGCGGGATAATGCCATTACAACATGGGAACTCATGTGTGCTACCATAGAAATACTCGTGACACTTAGCATACACATCTACTATGAAGTCAGCTAGCGAGGAAGAACACATTTCATGAGTGACTAATATGTACAATGAATAATTTGGACTATCGGCCATGCAGGATGCAAGGTCGGACAAAGTGTGTACCGTACGCATTCTTTCCAAAATCGCCCAGAAAGACAACAGCGTCACCGTTCCCCCACGTGGGCAATGGGGGTGAAGTGTCTTGCCCAAGGACACAACGCGGTTGCCGCAGGTGGGATTCGAACCGAGGACCTCTCGGCTTGCAGCCTGCACCTCTACCAACTGAGCCACCGCGCCCCCATTATATGGGTTAACAAAGGAACAAACTTGTTCCAAAACAGGCAAACATTGTCACACTGACTCACATCAATTATCTGTGGCAGAGTAAAGCATGCAGGTTACTTGCTGACATACTTGCTTACTTGCATGAGCATCATACTGTATCAGTGGCTGGAAATGGTCATTCTTAACCCTTTAGCCATTGCGGGTAGCAGACGATACTTGCAAAATAAATTCATAAATTACTAAAAAAAAATTTCAATTTTTGTCTCAAAAACATAGCTTATGACCCCTCATTGGAACGAGCTCAACGAGCTCGTTCCATTGAGGGTCATAAGCTATGTTTTTGAGACAAAAATTGAAAAAAATAATAAATTTGAATGGAGATTTTTGTATGAGATCCCCCCCCCCCCCCCCACACACCCCACCCCAGCAGGCAACGGTCTTGAAAGTCGAATTGAGCTCTCAACAAATAGTAAACCAAGGGATGAGTATGGTTCTCCCAATTTTCTTCCCGCATCATCATATAATAATTAAGAGAAATTTAATCAGAAACAATATTGGAAAAATCAGCAAATAGCACACTAGGCAAAAGGGTAATTAATTCCAGATTGAGAAGTATTTTTAATTCATTTGCATTCTAAATGATATAACATGAAAACTACAGTTTTGCGTTTAGCAATTTAAGTAGTTAATAAATTCACAATATTGTAATAGTTTTTCTAGGCACTCATTCTCACCGTGGTGACGTCTAACATCAATAAAGCCAGAGTCAACGGTTTTGACCTTTTGTGTTGTATGCGACCCGAGGCCGAAACATTCAATATATTGTTACACAAATAAAAATAAAGTTTGACAGTTTTGAAAATGTGCTAATAAAGAAGCCGATGTAAACAACATCTTCCACGACAGTGAAGCGAGGAGTTTTTGTCTAGAAAGAATGTTTTCTTTGACAGTGTTTAACTTAGTGCAAGTAGCATTATGTTAAAAACGATTGTCCCTATATCCCGAAAAATTCTGTCTTTTGATTGGTCAGAATGTCTTGGGCAAATAGCCATGGCAAAGGGTACGCCCAACATCCAAGGTATATGAGAGCGTGCAACATCCAGGGTATAAGTGCACGCGAAACGTCGGGGGTTTAGGGTTTCAATGAAAGCTTTTCGCTTCCGCTCACCTCATTATAAAACTCGAACCAAAAAACCCGAAAATAGTCACAAATATCATCAGATTTCCGACAATACAATCATAAAAATAAAATAAGATCAAATAATTTGTCCCCTGAGTACCAATGTGTTCTATGTGCCAGTAAGCACATAGAACACATTGGAATTCAGGGGACGATATGTCAACAAAATACTGTTTACTCGTTTCCTTAACTACCCAAGGGATGTAACTCTATCTGTTGTCTTCTGCGATTATAAAAATAAAATTATTATCACGAATTTGGTCCAAATGATTGTGGAGTTGAGAAATACGTCCACAAAAAAAATATTTCCACTAACTTGTATTGTGTTTCAAACGGGACAAAACGTTATCTCCGCCAACATGTATGGCATATGGAGATTTAATACCTGGATGTCTGCGGCTCGGTGTTTAAAAACCGACATCCAGGTATTAAATCTCCATATACCATACATTTTGGCTGAGATAATTTATATTATGCAAGAAAAACTCAGATATGTCACAGGAATGTGATCGGAAGAAACGTTACTTTTCAAGCTTAAGTGTGCACGTAAATACCATTTTAATACGCCAGTTGCATTGGCAGAAAAATGTTACTTAATATTTTTATATTTCAGCTCATCAGATTCAAATATTACGTACTCTTGATAACAATTATTTTAAATGTGATCACCGCTGCATGAGTGTTGTCTGCAAATAATAACCGAGGTATTTCGAACAATATAGACCCGGCCATCCATGAAATTGACGTGTTTCAGCAGTAGTTTTCTTGGGAGTTATGGGCCAAACACTCTCTGAATTTCATGTCTGATTGGTACTGCGTACCAAACTTATTGAGAAAAAAAATACTTCACCCAGAATTCAAAAATGCATCAAGATGGCTGTTTTCTGTTTACATCAGCTTCATTGATACATTTAGGAGACATTCAGTCTAAATTTTTTCTTGTCACAATATATAAAAATCCGTGTCTCACCTCATACCCCAAAAATGAGAGAACTGTTGACATTGGTTTTTATAGAGGTTGTACATCACAACAGTGAACATAAGTGAGGGGAAAAAACATTTTTTAAAAGTGAGTTTAGTGGTTATTTAAATTTTTGAAACAATTTTTTTGTTGTTTTTGGAGATATGGTATAGAATACAATTGAATCAAGAGAGCATCAGAAAATAAAATGAACAAATTTTATACACTACGATTTTCGCCAGATTGTTTCTCTTTACATTTATTTCCCTTTTACTCAATGCAAGTAATCTTTCTCGGTCTCAGTGTATTACTTGCGTAAACAGCGGCTATAGTTTTTTGTACACATCACACACGCAACCAAAACTGATTTAGAACAGTTTTAAAAAAAAAGTTCTTTGAAAAATTGACAGCATATTTGATACGGGTTCTTTTGTAATTTTCGAGTGAAAAATGGAATGACACGACTAAAGACGAAGACACTTTTTAATTTAACGAAAAACCAATAAACTTTGGGTTATTGTCATTTGGGTTACAAATCACCCCACATCAACTGGGATGAGTGAATATGAACCCATTTGGATTCATATTCACTCAACGCAGTTGATTTGAAGTGATTTTTAACCCAACTGATTTTAGAGGGTATGATTAAAAAGAAATTGCTTTACATATAAGAACTGAAAAGAATTATATGCCGTTAAAACAACTTCATACAACTGAAAACGACAACCCCACAGTCAAAGCTACGCTGAAGCAAGACATAAGCCATATTAGGTCTTGTAACCTAGTATGGAGTAGTTGCTTGTACGATCATGTACCATGGGCTGTCGAAGTGTCCGTTGTTTATACCATGCACATACTAAACGAAGACGAATATTACAAATTCGGAATCAGTCGTGTCAGCTTTTGTGGAGGCGGCAGCTTTATATGTTTTAACTTAGAATTTTACCCACAGTCTTGAATACTCGAAAGGAAAACAACTGGAGTGAACAATCCATGTTCACACTCTGGGCCCTTTGTTGTTCAGGGTGTGCAAGAAACATGTAATACCTGATAGAATAATGGACTACGTGTGATGTCACTTCAGTATCTCTGATCCACTGGGTACACCTAATACCACGCATTTGTGAAGTATGAAAAGGAAAGAGTATTAGTCAATCACCAACCTCGCTGTCGGTATTTCGCGAATTTGAACAACCTGCCTCCCCACCCCCCCCCCCCCGTGGATCTCTCAACACATGAACAGGTTGATCAAATTTATAAATACCTCCAGCTCGATTGGTGATTATTACGACTTCCAATTTGTAGATATTAATTATCTGCGTTATGAAGAACGCAGACTTGCCGAGTTTCAACACTGACCAACTTTTCTGTGAACAGTTGTGAATGATTTTTTTGGGGTTAACCTTCTAAACCCGAGAGGCCTCTTTTCGGGCCCAGGTAACTGATACTTCATAACTTAAATAAATAAGATGCCTGTTAAAGTAATGAGTTGGATAGACCAATCAATATTTTCAACGTGCAGCCCTAAGGCTGCACGTCCAAAATATTAATTGGTCTACCTCCAAATAATGAATATGGACTCTTCTAATTGCTGCCATTGAACTGACATGGAAGATATCACTAGCGTTCAATGGGTTAAGGTGAAAGAAATTCAACGACATCTCAACCCATCTGGAACAATAACAGTTTAATTGCACAGGTTGACATGCGCACAGCTTTTTCGAAGAATGGGTGTAGAACAAGCAAAATCAATTCAAACGATACGAAATGCAATCATCCAGTTTTGGAAAATTCATTTATTTGTTTTTTGGTGGTTAAGGTCACATACTTTTGCACAATAGCTCACCGTGACAACATGGAGATAAAATCAAGTCCAGCGAATCGTTTATACTCATGCTCCCCATTTTAAAGGACTTTCACCCCAATCATTGGTGGCTGAGTCCTTTTTTACCAGTAAAACTGAGCTTGTTTACCGCAGTAAACAAGCACCGCTTCACTTCCCGGAGTATGGAAAACTCATTACGATTAAGCATATGCAAACAATCGAATATCCACAATGATAATTAAATTATATACAAATATATTCTTAGACGCGAATTTCACGATAAAATAACATTCGTACCAAAATAGTTAACTGTTGTGAATACAAAAACTTTTCCAGATATTTATTCGACCCCATCTATGCATACAGCAATGCATGAGGATGTAAACGTTTTAAACCCATAGGTTCTGAAATAAGATTATATGGAATTCACCAGGCCATACAAAATAAATAGCTAGATTATCATCAACATTCTTCCCAATATTTAGGCTGTATCCCATATTTTTATTGCATCATGCACTAACGATCCGCCCCCCCCCCCCCCCCCCCCCCCACACACACACACTTCTGGGAAACTATATGTTAACAATACTATCATTAATTACTGCATATTACAGGTATCGCTTCATTAATACATGAATATGATTTAACTGGTTGCGTGCTGGAAGCTCTTATTTGAACTGTAACTCAGATAAAAAGCTGCATATTCTATGGATGTGCGTGGTAGTCTGGCGTTTTACTTCATTTACTTAATTTTAATATTTATTTAATTTATAACTTATATTATTGCTACAGGTACATTAGAAATATCTGCTGTCGTTCCCGTCTGTCGGACAGTAAACACAACTCACCTCACCTGCACTTGCGCATGGCGTTTGTTCAATATATCGGCTGTCGTTCTTTTGTGTTAGAAGTGTTTTGGTATTTTGCATTGGAAAGTTGTGATATATGGTCAGAGATTAACCTACTATTATCGAAAAAGTGTTATTGGCAAACTGAAGTCGTACAGTTAAAACTAGAAGTCCTGTCACGAAATGCTCTCAAATAGCACGTCGATCAGCATGTTAATCTACGCGTTACGACCATAGTAATTAAGCCTAGATAAGCGCACAGTTCGTGACAGGACTTCTAGTTTTAACTGTAATGAATTGGTAAGAATTTAAATACAATACTTTATCGTTTTATAGTTGTAAGTATACACACAGATTAATCAGCACTTTTTATTTCAGGGTAATGTCATTGACATAAAAAAAACCTGTTGTACATATAGCGGAAGAGATGGAATAAAGAGCCCATGATGCAAATAAACTTCATAAACTGTTTTACTGTGTTTTTTTTTAAATAATTATGTCCACATTTTATCGAAGATGGCTCGAGGGAGACCCACTCCACCTGCGACATGTACTTCATAGTATCTTTGACGGGAAATTATTTACTCTGTATGGATTCGCCTTGTAACAATCTATGGTGGAATGCCTGTAGGCGCTCTCCCATAATTGTAAAAAAGCAAAGATATGTGAGCAGATTTTAACGACAGAGAATAATTTACCACTCTACTATCTAATGCTTACATAATATGTAAGTAGGGAAGGTCTTTTCGGGGTCACCATTTGACTTCCTGAAAGTAAATAATAATAATACCCCGCCCCACTGCAGTGTTTGTAAAACCTCCGATGACAATCAAGGTATGTAATGATTATAGCATAAACCAAGCCGACTAAATTCGATTTGTGCCGAGGTTTAACTAGGATTAAAACGAATTCAGTGGATGAGGTTGATCTATTCCGAATTCCACTTTTTGTAATGTGCAAGAAAAGTCATAAGTCCATAAAAGTGAATATGTAGAGTACGCTCATACTTTTTTTCCAGCGTTCCTCCTAAAGGCTATACGATGAAAGTTTCGATTCGTCTATCTCTATCAAAACATACACGTTATTGAATCGACATGAATGTATCAGAATTACATATAATTATTTATCATATGACTCGTCCGTTTTGTTCACTTTAAAACATTTGATATTTTGTTTTCATGTCAATCAGTGATAAATAAAGCCTTCCGTCAATTTCATTGGTCAGTTTCAAAACTAGACAATTTGACTGAACAAAATCGAACTGGGTCACATTGTCATAACTTGTATAATTTGATTTGGGAGCTTTCATTGGTCAATTGAAAAACTGGACAATTTGATAGGCTAAACAAAATACAACTGGGTCACATTTGCATAATTTCAGTAGGAAGAATATACGTTATCTGTCCCATTTAAGGTGGGTTATATTGTATTAATCTTTTACCTACAAGAAAAACGCCATTCATTTTTTTAATATTTGCACTTTTTGCTTCGTTCCAATGAGGGATCATAACCTATGTTTTGGAAGCAAAAAGTGATACGGGGACGTTTTTTTCAAGTGCCGTCTGCAACTCAAGTTAGGTGATAGGTTAAAAAGTCCTACTAAGTGGCTAATTTGTGCGTGTGTGTGTCATATGATAAATAGAATATGAAATGAGTGTTTTTCTCATATAATATTTATGAAACTGAAACTCGTCCGAATTTTCCGTTAGGGCTCGCCAGAGGCTCGCCAAACCGGAAAAGTCTTAGACTCGTTTCATAAATATTATATGAGAAAAACACTCATTTTATATCCTTTATATATGTAGATATCAGAGCTGAAAGGGTCATGCTACTTCTCATTGCGTAACACTCTTTTAATATTATTTTGTATTTGGCAGAAAAGTCTGCGGCAGTTTTTACCTCCCCCATGCACACCCAAAATCTGTCAACAGTCCACATTTTTGTTCGAGTTGACGAGTGTCTGTGTCAGGTGCTTTGTATCGTTATGTCTTATATTTGTTTTTATTATACGCTAAACGATAGCTTATCGAAGAAATTGCGGAAAGATAAAAATCGTATCCCCCATCGTGAAGAAATTGAAATTTTCACTTTCACGGTATCAATCAAAACAGCGGCTTTCAAAGAATCGCTTCAAGGTGAATACGAGCCAAATTATAAGTGGAAATGATCATTTTTTTTCTAGAAACGTTTAATGAAAAGTAAATCTAGTGTTTTGAGTGGATACCGATCATTTCCAGCAATAATTCATCACGCATTTACCTGTTGAATTATTGAATTATTCAACAGGTGAAAGTCCGTAATATAAGTATTTGGTTTGGTACATCCTTTCAGATCACTTCCGCGTATCAATGATTCAATGCCTGTTTACTTTCATGCATCAATTCAAGGTTGAAACGAGTGGAAGTATCAGATTCTTATAAAAAGCGAAAAATAAAAGGAAAATATTGAGTTTTTCAGTGGATACCGAAAATTATCTCTCTTGTGACTGAGACAAATGGTTATTTTCACTCGGCCATGTGCTCGCGAAAAATAAACATTTGTATCGGTCACTCATGAGATAATTTTCGGTATCCACTCAAAAACACTAGATCCTCCATGTATCGTTATGTTTTATATTTCAGGCATCAGAAAATGTGTCAGCGGAAGAAATGGCTGGTAAGTAAAAACCGTTATAGAGGACAGACACACCGAGTAAAATATAAAAAAAACTAAAGACTATTAAGGCTTAATAGGATACAGATATAATGCTCACACGTATCAACCCACCCATTTATACACCTATAGATTATTTATGCGTGATTTAACACAGAATATTTGTCATATGTTCATTCACATGCACTAAACTTATCTCACGATCGTCTCGAGTTCCTCAATATTATTGGACTTGCGACGAGTTTCCCCTGCAATATATCGAACAGAAACATTATGAGGATATTTAGCACTTAATGCAAATATCTGGGTATTGGAGTTGATGGGAATGCTTGAGGTCCGAACCTTCCCATCTGGCAACATCAAACAGTTGAAACTGGAAGTCCTGTTACAATTAGCGCAAAAAAATGCTAGTAAGTTAATGCTCTCTTATCATAAGAATGAAGTAGTCTGGAATACACAGGACCGTTTGTGCTGTGCAATGCAACATGTAATACGCTATTAAAGGGGTCGGTAGTAAGTTACAAACTGGACTGATCAAACAGAAAGAAAATATTGAGATTGCAGTATGTGGAGGGTGAGTTACTACTAAATTGCCGTGGGATAGATTTTTCACTTAGTAAGTATTTACAATTTCTGAAGACAAAACACAAGAAGCACTTGCAAATGTTCATCACATGATTGCACCCGTTGGTCCATGTGATGGAAGTTTGCAAGTGTTTCTTGCTCTGTTAAGAACAATTAGAAATACTTTTCGAGCAGGAAATGTTTGGCGTTGCAATTAAGTAGGAATCCACTCTCTTCATTTTATATATGTAGTCGAGTTTTAATATCTATTTACGATCGCTAGTATAGAATTGTACAGAATTTGGCACTCGGTTTTTCTACAGGAATTAAGTTACCCTAGCGGTGCATTTTAATAGGGACAAAAGTGCACTTACTCAGCGCGCTATTACTTCATAATATGCACAATACATTCCCAGGACTTCCAGTTGCAACTGTATTTCTAGAAACTGACCACGATCCCCTACAGATGACGTGACATAATTAGTCTTGTTTTCGTATGGCTTCTCTTTCCTTTTCTTCTTCTTCCCTGTTCTTCTTTTTCTTATTCTCCTGTCTTCTGTTTTTCTATGCACTTCCTTGTCCGCACGATAACACGAAAACGAATTGCCCTATCTCGCTGATTTTGGACATACTGATAGACAGTCGCAAGTTCTCAGCCACCTATGTTTTCAGATTCCTGGGGGATTAGCGGTGTCTGCGAGGGTGTTCTGAAAGTGGGTCACACCTATATCTCAGACATGGTATGACCTATGGACTTGGGAAGCACCAAATTAGTCGACACTCGATGGAGCTTCAAAATATGGTCAAGGTCACGGAGGTCACCCCCGAGTCAATGAGTGTATTTTCCACAATTGCTGAAAATTACATTTTATGTCCCCTAATTCTTTTCCGAAGTTCATACATGCATTTTTACATTCCAAAAAGTGGGCGTGGCAAAACATTTTGAAAGTGTGTCACGCTCATATCTCTAACATGCTATGACGTATGGACCTGGGGCCAACACCAAATGAGTCGACACTCGATCGAGGTTCAAAATATGGGTCAAGGTCACTGAGGTCACCCAGAGGTCAATAAGTGCATTTTTCAGAATTGCTGGAAATCACATTTCCTTACCTCTAATGCTTTCCAAAAGTTCATACATGCATTTTTACGTTCCAAAAAGTGGGCGTGACCAAAAATTTTGAAAGTGGGTCACATTCATATCTCAAGCATGGTATGACATGGAACAACACCAAATGAGTCGACACTCGCTAGTGGTTCAAAATATGGGTCAAGGTCACTGAGGTCACCCAGGGGTCATTGAGTGCATTATTAAGAATTGCTGGAAATCACATTTTTGACCCCTCTAGAGCATTTCCGAAGTTCAGACTTGCATTTTTATGTTAAAAAAGTGGTCGTGGCAAAAAACTTTGAAAGTGGGTCAGGTTCATATCTCAAGCATGGTATGAAGTATGGTCCTACAAACAACACCAAAATGCGTCGACACTTGTTGGAGGCTCAAAATATGAGTCAAGCTCACTGAGTGTTTTTTTCAAAATTGCTGGAAATAACATTCTTAGACCCTCTAAAGCATTCCCAAAGTTCATACATTAAATTTTATGTTGAAAAAACTGGGCGTGGCCAGAAATTTTGAAAGTGGGTCACACTAATATCTCAAGCATGGTATGATGTATAGCCCTGGGAGCAACACCAAATGAATCTGCACAAATGAAGTTCAAAATATGGGTAACGATCACTGAGGTCACCCAGGGGTCATTGAGTGCATTTTGAGAATTGCTGTAAATCACATTTTTGACCCCCGGAGCATTCCCGAAATTCAGGCACGCAATTATCCGTTGAAAAAATGGGTGTGTACAAAAATGTTGAAAGTGGGTCACACTCATATCTCTAGCATGGTATGATTATGGTCTTGCGAACAAAGCAAATTTGGGTCGACACTCGATAGCCGTTCAAAATATGGGTCAAGGTCACTGAAGTCACCCAGGGATCACTGGGTGCATTTTTCAGAATTGCTGAAAATTACATTTTTAACCCCCCCCCCCCCCCCCCACCCGCCCAAAACATTCCCAAAGTTCATACATGCATTTTTGCACTCAAAAAAGTGAGTGTGGCCAAACATTTGAAAGTGGGTCATGCTCATATCTCAAGCAGAGTATGGCCCGTGTACCCGGAACCAACACTAAATGAGTTCAAACTCAATGGAGGGTCAAATTCTAGGTCAACATCACTGGGGTCAAAGAGGAGTCATTGAGTGCATTTTTAAGAATTTCTGCAATCACATTTTTGAAACCCCATGCATTCAAGAAGTTTATACGTGCATTTTCACACGATAAATAATGAAAAATATCCATAGCTGATTTCTGTATATAACACCTTTAATGCACAGACGTTATTTCGAGTTTCTTGAAAAAATTTCTGATTGCAGTAAATTCTGTTTCTCCAGTTGTAACATTACTTCCTAAACCTAGGTGCAGCTTTACTGAATGTAATTATTAATTAGTCTGTGTGAAACACACAGACTATGGTTTTTGTACCGATTTCTTTTTCGATTTTTTTTCTTTTTCGTTTTCATCTTCTTCTTCTTCTTCTTCTTCTTCTTCTTCTTCTTTCTTCTTCTTCTTCTTTTTTCTTATTGTCTGCCTTCTGTCTTCTATGTACTTCTTTGTCAGCACAATAACTCGAAACAAATTGCCCTATCTCGCTGAGTTTTGGCACACTGACAGACAGTTACTAGTTCTCGGCATCCTATGTTTTTCTGGTTGCTAGGGCCCTTGCGTATGGCCCAGTCGACCACATGGTTTTCACAGCCTCTAATTTCCTGTAACAGTAAATTCTCCCGAAGCAATACTTTGTTGCATTTTTTCACAGTGAAGACAATGTAAACATAATGTGGAGGTAGCTGTCAAACATTAAATGTTATCTGCTATTTTAATCAGATGCCAGCTTCTCAAACCAAGTTGAGAGAAACCCTTTTCTTTACAAGGAAATAAAGTATAAATTATTCATTTCATTGTTTTTAACTCTCCCAAAACTTCAATGTAGGTTCCAAAGATTTTCATGCAATGTGAGAATAATCGTAACCCTTTCCATACACATCTTACTGCTCTAAACATCATTTAAATAAGTGTCAGAGCAACAAATGTTCATTTCTGATTCCTTGATCGAACCCTTTGAATGCAGTGCACTTATATGCTTTTTCTGGTTTCTTGGAAACATCTATCTGATCCCTGTATCAATATTTTTAAATAGCATTAACGAAAACCTATTTCTGATTTCTTTAAAAATATTTCACCCCCATAAATAAGCCTCCGTAAATTCTCTTTCTATTTTGTTCATTTCTGATGCTTTAACCCCTTTCACGCAGACTTGAATTTACTGGATGCAGTTAATTCTGTTTCTTTAGTTTTCTCTTCGAAAGTGCGAGCCCGCTTTACCGGACGAGGAACATTAGGCCCCAGTTCATTAAATAAATGGTTGCTCATTGAATTTGACCGGATATAACAATCAATATTTTCAACATGCTGCTCTATACGGTTGCAAGCTGAAAATATTAATTGGCCGCTTCCCAAATAATCATTATAGAAATAAGCAATTAAACTGACATGGAAGATTTCATCAGGGTTAGAGCGTTTATTTGTTTGCTTGTTTGTTCATTAGGGTTTAACGAGGCTTTCAACAGACAGGGTCACAGTGAGAGTTTAAACGGGGAAACGAGTCTGTTTCGGATAACAGTTTACCCCAACAAGTGCACTGACAAATAATGGTTCTACATAATACCAACATGTATTGGCATTGCTCCGCACAGTATTGTGATTACAGGTGTGGCAGAGAATTTAGACTCGACCACGACTGGGTTGCGAGCCGATCGATATTCTCTGTATCTTTTCCTGTCCACACACGGAGAAATTTTGCTTCCTCCAGAAAACAAAACTGGTTCTTCAGTTTGTCCTGGTAGGGGATACAGATTTGATTACATGTAAACAAACAAACAAACCCATGTTTTGGTTTGACAAGTTATCAGATTAACTGGACTGCCAAAGCCGCTGGACATTGTATAACTTTATTATACATTGTCGCGCCAAGTTGTAGTTTTAAAATGACGACGAAGCAACGTCAGAAACACATTTTCAGTTGCTCACATCATACACACGTTAACCCTTTAACCAACGCGAACGACATAAAAATTTATTATTTTAATTAATGTTTTTTAAAACAATTCAACAATGTCATATCATATGACCCATCATTGGAACGAGCTCGACGAGCTCGTTCTAATGAATGGTCACACGATATGGCTTTTGTTGAAATATTTTGAAAAATATATTTTTTTTCAACTGCTTAATTTGTAAATAACAGGCGGATACGATCAATTCGTTAAGTAAAGGCTTAAGTTGTACGACAACGGCAATTTTCATATCAACAAGACATGCAACTCTGGAATTGCCTGCTTTCTCGATGACAAGCAAGACTCATTTGTTTTACATATTTGATGTGTTTTGGTTCTATTTGGATCCAAATTTCGTGCGGATTTCTCTCTCTGAGTGCACAGTACTGTAAAATCTCACCTGCTCTCAGTGATATTTTCGTTAGCTTTCCTTTACTCTATATGGACTGCGTAATATTTTATATAGAAAATCTTGACCAACGATGTCAGTGCATTTGCCATCTAATCGGGAAACAAACCACTTTCTGATTAGTGTACGTCCTGTATATTTACAATTCGGTATTTAATTTATTTTTCCTTGTTCTTTTTATACGTTCGTGTTTGTTTATGCGAGTTATACAGCCGTTTTTGTTTATTGTGTATGCAAGGCTAATTCACAGAAGATATGACTGATACTGCCTTTACAAACAATAACCAAACGCATCTTTCTAGAATCCCTTTTCTGTTGCTTTCATTCTCCCATGAATATTTCTCAATATTACGATGCTACAGGTGTTTCCAGTGTTTCAAAATCTGCATGCTAAACGATCTGCAATAACAAAAATAATAAACAGAAAAATACTAAATAACCATAAAATATGTCTCTGTTTTTTATCGACTGACTTAAGCTAACCAGTATCCCACGGTAGAATCGAAACGAGTTTGGGTTCTCTCTTTATCTTAACCGAGATTCGAATCAAATTCAGCGTACGGGGTAGTAAAATTTTGTGAAATATGAGATCTATGTTAACGCATAAACGCGCCGATGAAATGATGACGTGCCTTCAGTCGGAAAGTTTTGAAAGAAGAATCTTTTTAGTTCCCAAAATAACACGACGTCTTCGGTGGTAATTATGTGTTAAAGCACGAAGACACGATTGAAGTGAGATACGTTCTACACTCCAAGTAAATAAACTGAACCATTAGCTCACCAAGTAATCACAAATAGCATTGTCAGCCGTTGTTAGACTGTGAGGAATCCAAACGTTTCACAAAAACACACCCAATGCTCGGCCCGCTGGGGAAAAATGATAAGGCTCGAAATTTCAAAGTACCGGTGATCTTTGACCAGGCAGTGCCTACAATGGCACAATCTCGACCAATTCTGTAAACATCTTATAACCGGTAGCTTTAAAAGCTTCAATGACTCACATATTGTCCCTGAGTGCATCAAGGCGCCATCTGCAATGTTTTAACATTGCAGATGGCGCCTTGTTGCACTCAGAGAATGATAGCATTGGGTACTGAAGTAAAACTAGCTCATTGATTAGCGAAGTAGCTCATTGATCCGCGCATATGATTTCAGATCGAGTGGTGAAAGATTCAATCCTGACAATGCTGTCTGCTTTAGTGTCCTTATGCGATTATCCGAAATGGGAGCACAATGGCACTGTGCACTTATGCGTACAACACATCGACGGTACCTTTGCCATCAACCAATTCTAATCCTGCTCGAGCCAACATAGTAAGTTAGAGAGTCTGAGAATTACTCGTCGTTTCACGGTGGTTCACTCCGGGTACTCCCTATTGTCACGCACGAAGTACTTTTGTAAATTCTGTCTGTTCTACCGCTTCTTTTACAAATTTGAATTAATTCAATTCATAGTGAAGTATTTGAGGAGAGATGAATGAAAAATTATTGGTGAACATTTCAGAAGTTCAGGCAAAAATAGCGGCCTGAGGTATTTTTAGCCTACAACTTCACGTTGATATCGTCATCTACTGTCACGTATTGCTCTGAGATGCAAATGCCGTTCTGTCATTTCAAGGCAACGGTAGGAGTGGTGGGAAGTGCTATCGACAAAGCTTATTGGTTCACAATAAGTCATCACTATTGTTCACGATGACTTTGAGATGTGTGAGTCCAGTGTCATTGAACCTTGTAATATCTTTGAATCTGGACCTTATGTTGTCATAAATTGTTATAAGTATTTAAACAGCCTACAACACCACCCCACCCCAACCCCCAAAAAGCCCCAAACAAACCCAAAACAAAGAAAACTGAGGGATTTATTTAGCTGATATATATGATGAATCCAAAACGTCATATTAGAGATTCTTTAAATTAGACTGAACTTGATTGAACTGTATACGTATTTTGGATTAATTGGTTGCCTAGAATAGACAATCATGGACTTCCAACCATAAAAATATGATGCCAATGAAATCTATTGATATATCGAAAGAGAAAGCTCTTAACAAAGTAGACATCACGATGTTCAACCATGCGTAGCTTAGAGATCAATAACTATGGGTGAACGCGCGAGTAATTTTTTCTTAAATGACGTTCTTGTTGAACCTGCTTGGACCCCAAATTATTCGTGAAAGAGTGATAGTTCAGCTGAAAACCCAATACATTCTTCCATTTCTTTGCCATCACGTAATGGAAACATAGCCTCTGTTCTGGTTACGTTTGAACTTCTCAATTGGAAGACTGTTGAAGGAGGGCGCACGTGAGCACAAGGGCATGTAAAATTCCCCAACACACACATATTTTTAACAGACATTCTACATGCTTTCATAATGGATTTTCAAATTTCAGAGCAGGAACGGTTGACAATATACAGTCATTCCGGTTATATATGTTCAGCACATGGAAGTTAGTTGCGTTCATCCAATGAATTCTGCGTTCGGTTGGTTAGGTCTATCTTTCACTTCAACCATCTTCCTACCGGAAGGCTAACATTCGGATGAAAAGATGGTTGAAGTTGAAGAAATAAAGCAAGCCTTAGCCAGACCAAAACACACAACCCAGGACAAAATTAATGGAACATTGTTTTTTCAAAATAGATGACACATGTTTGGAAGATTATTTCACTTATATTCACGCATGTTTAGGACTTTAGACAAACGTGTGCAATGCGTGTTACGCAAGTAAATAGAAACGTTTATGATACCCCAAAGGTACGCCAGATTGAAAATTCATACTTATAAAATGCGATAAAGAATTTCCTAAACACTTGAATAAAATATGTTTTTTGAAGCAAAAGAAGAAATGTGTGAAAAGATTTAAAGGAAACATGTCAAGGAAAATATGCAGAACAATAATGCAATCAGGATCAAATTTAATTGAGAATTAAATTGTGATTGGTCGAAATACATCCCAACCTCTTTTTATGAGGAACCGCTTCGCAGTGGAATTCACCCCTGATCAATGTATTACTACGAACTATCATGATTCGATTCTTATTTTTTCTCCTTTGATAGAAGCCGAAATATTTTGTTCTTGACAGAAAATATTCCCATCTCATCAGCGAAGCACAGCCTCGAATACTTTAGTTTCAAAATACAAAGGTTACTTATATTACAGAGATCGAAAAAGTGCTGCCTTTCTAGAGCAGATCGCCATCTGGTGGTAGCACAAGTGCTCAACTGAGTTGAGATTTCATAAATAAACCAACCAGAAGCAGCATTTGAGCACATGCTGCCCTTATTTGCCCTTCTTTTGTTCAGTACTGTGGTACTTGATCTGTACCGGATTAGTGATTGCTAATTGGAACTGGAATTGCCAGTCCAGTACAGATCCCATAATTGTACCATACCGATTATATTTAGCCCGACCACTCAAAACACAGTGGTTTGGTAGTTTGCTCTGTTTTATGCTGATGATTGTTGGATTGTGGGGCTGTTGTGGGGCTGTTGTTTAATAACTATCACTCAATACAGCAACTACAAGCAACTGCACCAGAGCGATTGACACTCTCTCCTCATACAGCAACTACGGTCAACTTTAATACATTACAACCAAGTGGTATCGACAAATGTATTTATCCCTTCTGTGTAGATGTGTTTAGTTATGTATATTGTGACGGTAGGTGTTATGTTGATTGATGGCTATTATATCTAACTCCTAACAAAATACATCTCCCTTTTAGTTCTTATCCAACGCACACCGCCATCATCGGATCTCATCACCACCTCATCTCATCCACTGCTGTAATTTACGAACGTCTTGGGTATTGGATTTACACTTCATTTCAACCACTTTTGTGCTGTATTATGGTATTACGTGGATGCCGACATAATTGATATGCGTCTGGTGTGGGCAATATTTTATATATATCCCCTTCCACACAAACTACAACCTTGGTTGGATTATCCAATACACAAAACGTTCTGTGTCGTCCACAGCTGTACAGTCTACGAGTACTGACCTGTTTATAATTTGCCGACCAATATGTGACTTGACACTGTGACACCCTTTATTGTGATAATACCGTAACACCACGGCAGCGGGAAAGATGTGCGCATCTGTTGGAGCTGGAATTTCTATTACTCATTAGCGTCCTAATCCTGTTTCGCTACAGAGAACCAGATTTGGAATTAGACTTGCGGGAAGTATATTTGCCCCTACGGGGCAACGCCTTGGTTTATATAATATCACTTTGTATTTTTTATATAATCTTTTTATACATAATAATAACATAACATACCTCAAACTAATAAACTTAATCCGATCAGCTCTGCCAGTACACAATCATTGATGATAACCGTACTCATTCTATATAACGGCAGTATAGGTGGTATTCACTCGCCATTTCTCAAGTATGTTTCCATATACACAGGAATCGCAAGCAAGCTTGACATAACGCAATGCAAATTAAAAGAAATTATGTTACCCTCAACCATAATATGCCTCTATCAATCATCTTACCATGGCGGGTAAAATCAACCTCGACGAGATTCAGGAAAGCGACGACTACAATCTCACAGCTAAATGCAAAACTATTATCGACATAAACGATAACAGTGTCACTGATACACCATATAACCCATATGGCCACCCTTGCTCATATTATAGCCCTGACCAATTCAAACTTGATTCATCAAAAAATACATCTTTCTCGTTATTTAGTATTAACTGTAGGAGTCTGAATGCGAATTGGGATTCTCTAGTAAATCTACTACATGAGTTACATAATGGAGAAAATGACTTTGATGTAATTGGACTATCAGAGGTTTTCACAGTCCACGAAGATTTACAGTACAGCCTCAATGGTTATCACCCACTCCAATTAAGAACACGACCCAGTAACGATGATGGGAGGGGAGGTGTGGGTCTTTTTATCAGAGAAAACATTCCATTTCGAATACACCCTGCACTTACGGTGTTTATTCCACATGTATTCGAATCGTTGTTTGTAGAACTTTACCCCAATGATAAAAAGTCAACAATTATTGGCATTATATACAGACCCAACACTGCACCCAAGGCTAATCTTGACAGTTTTATTTCTACCTTAAATGAGATTTTCGTAGGCATAAATAGCAGAAGAGCTCATATAATGGGTGACTTTAACATCGATCTCTTAAAATTCTCTGAACATATTAAAACAACCGATTATATTGATATGGTTTTCAGTCACGGATATATTCCTTTAATCACAAAACCAACACGCGTTACTGAATATTCGGCAGCCCTTATAGACCACATTTACCCCAATAGTTACTCCAGTGGTGGTAAATGTGGTATCATAATTACTGACGTTTCAGATCATTTCGGAACTTTTTATACTGAGGAAGCAACAACGTTGACTCAAAAGATATCCCCAAAACCCAAACGCTCATTTACGAAAAAAAAAGTTTCTTCTTTCAAAAATAAATTACGTGATACGAACTTTAGCTCAGTAATTGAATCTACATGTCCTAATGAATCTTTCAACATATTCTTAAATATGTTCATGGAAAATTTTGAAAGTTCGTTTCCTATAGAAAATAACAATGTACCCAAAAAGTATGTTAAAAAGCAGCCATGGATGACTAGCGGTGTCCTAAAATCTTCTATAAACAAAAACAAACTACATGTAAATAAACTAAAGCGCCCAACAAACACTAACATCGATAACTACAAGCAATACTGCAGAGTATACAACGCAGTTAAAAAACGCGCAAAGGCCCAATACTATACAGATATCTTGAACGAAAATAAGTACAATTTAAAAAAAGTTGGCAAATCCTTCGTTGTGCCCTCAACAAATCTGTCTGCAAAGAACAATTGCCAACTGAATTCCTTATTGATGGTAGAAAAATCTCTGAACCTGACTCAATTGCCCATCATTTTAATAATTTTTTCGCAACAATTGGACAAAAAATAAACGATAACATCCCTCCCACTAACATAGAATTCGACACTTATATTCGGCACAACTCAAGCGATAACTTCTTTATCACACCGACCACTAAAGAAGAAATTATCGCCATTACAAATAATCTAAAAGGAAAACAAAGCACGGACTGCTACAGCATTTCTACAAAAATACTAAAAGAAACTATTAATGAAATCGCGGAACCCTTGACCCACGTCTTCAACTTATCATTCACGCGAGGCCTCTTCCCTAATAAAATGAAAATGGCAAAAGTTATACCTATCTTTAAATCTGGAGACCCGTGTTCGTTAAATAACTATAGACCAATAAGTATATTGCCAGCGTTTTCTAAAATATTAGAAAAATTAATGTATAGACGACTTTATTCTTATCTATCCACATTCGAAATCTTATATGAACACCAATATGGCTTCAGACCCAAACACTCAACCTTCCACCCAATGTTGCATTTCCTACACGAAGTAGCCGACGGTAATGACCTATCTCCAAATCATAACACTATCGCACTTTTTCTAGATTTCTCAAAGGCCTTTGATACCATTAACCACAGTATTCTTTTGAAAAAACTCGAAGCATATGGTATCAGAGGTATAACTAATGATTGGTTTCGAAGTTATCTTCGTGATCGTAGGCAGTTCGTTCAATATAAAGATTCATCTTCAGATAGTGAAGTACTTACTTGTGGAGTGCCTCAGGGATCGGTTTTAGGGCCCATACATTTTTTGATCTGTATTAATGATATTAGAAATTCAACCTCCTCGAACGTTCTGTCATTTGCAGACGTCACGACTATGTACAAATCCGATGGAAACATTGACACGTTATTTAACACTCTAAATGTCGAAATCGCAAAAGTAAGTGAGTGGTGCAAGGCAAATAAATTATCCCTAAATGCCCAAAAAACCAAGTACATAATCATTCACCCACCTCATACAAAGTATGTCCAAACCCAGCGTCGCCTTCTCCTTAATAACTCAGAATTAACCCAGATATCAAATAGATCGGACACGAAGACAATAAAATTCTTAGGAGTATGTTTTGATGAAAATCTCAAATTCGACAGCCATGTTTCATATATAGCATCGAAGATTTCCAGAGGGATAAACACAATAAATAGGGCAAAAAGAATTCTCCCTCATCAAGCCCTTAAAACACTCTACTTCACTTTGGTTCAGAGTCACTTGCTGTATGCAATTCAAGTCTGGGGTCATGCAACAGCCACAAAAAAGCTCTTTACATTACAAAAGAGAGCTCTGCATGTAATAAATATAAAAAAATACAATTCCCACACGAACCTCTTATTCCTTAAAGATGAAATTCTCAAGTTTGATGATCTTTACAGGCTACACACTTTACTGTTCATTCGTGATTGGCACTCTGGAAACTTGCCAAAAAGTTTTGAAAATTTCCTCCAAATCTATAATCACCCAACCGGAATGCTAACCAGACATAGTGGACAATTAAAGAGAAATACACCTCGAACATGCTTCTCTGCAAATTTACCAAAACACTCATTCCCTAAACTATGGAATGACCTAAGCAATGACATTCAATCTGAACCGAGTCGCTCTATATTCAAACGCTCCATAATGTTACACGCCTTGGGAACTTATAATACACCCCCGACATGTTTCAATCCACAGTGTCCCGATTGTAACACTAGAGTCGGTGATCTCTTGCGTGACTAGGCCATTACTAACAGCAGCTCAGATAAACATAGTAAGATAAGAAGACGGTGTAGACCTCCTTTAAGGCGTGACCAGATCTGTAATGCTTTCCTTGTCTGAATCTCCCCCAAACATTTAATAAAGAATATCGGTCTTTGTTATGTATTGCATCTTTTGAAAAGAAATTGAAACTTATTTACCACCTGTACTGCCTCATCCTCGCACTTCCAAATAGGAGATGGCAGGAAGACAGCCATTGGGCTATGCCGTCTCCTTACAATATGCATGTTTTTTTACAACTTGTCACTGTTCTAGTTACACAATATTCTTTTTTTTTTTTGGAAAACATCTAAATACATTTATATTTGTAACTACACTATATTGTACATGTATATTGTGAATAAAAATATTGTATTGTATTGTATATTGAGCTGCAATGTTATTGAAATTTATTATTGGTCAGGTGAGATACTGAGTATTGTGGCGAATAAAGCGGACCGCAAATTTCGACCTGTTCGCGACCCAGGTGCAGTCCTGTCAAAACCTGCTTTGTTATCACATTACTGTACCGATGCTCGATGGTACTTTTCGGGACACAAACACGACTCCATACAGGTGACCAACACAATACTCTCATTTTCACAGTTTTAAATCTACCCTCTCGAAATTTGGCAGAATTGTAAACAATGCTTATATGTGTTACAGTCAATGTATCAAATCAGTCATTTGGCCAAATGACTGAAACTTTCAGTCATTTAGTCAAATGCCTGTGACCGTCAGTCATTTGGCCAAATGCCTAAATTAGCCAGTCATTTAGCCAAATGACTTAAATTGACCACCAGGCATTTTGCCAAATGCCTGGTGAGTATTCATTGAGGGTTTGAAAAATAACAACACCGTGTGTCATCTTTATTTATATTGATTATAACAGAAATGAAAAATCCAAGACTGTTAATCAAATAATTCAAATACATTCAACATATATTCAATTATTATGATGGAGCCTACTCAATTGGATCTCTATAAACCTGTTAAATGAATATAATTTCCAGACATATTGAACAATTATTTAGACAATCGCTGAATTCGCTATCAATAACCAAATAAAGGTATTTAATATATTATATCTTACTTGACAGACTTCCATGGGCTCTGTCAAGCAAGATATAATAGAATAAATGCTTAGTTAATCAAATACATTCAACACATATTCTATAATATAGTATTATATCTCACGTGACTTCCTTGCATTCTGATTGGCTGAAAGATGATACCCTATTTCGAGCAGTTTGCATCCACAGAACTGACCAGGCACTACACCCAGGCACTACACGTTTTCTATTTTTAGCACACTACTATATCAGTTTTCTTTTCAAACTGGGCGAATAAAACTGATCAGGCTAAATTTAAAAATCGATTCACAGAGGCACAACATCCACAAAACGACCCGGAAAGAAATCTTTGTGGAAAAATGTATCGCTTTTCCATTGTTGAAGTCACATTTTTCGAGGCGTTCATTTTATTCCTTGAGAAGATGATCCATATCTCGTTTCGAAGAGAATGATCCATACCTGGGTCCAACTTTCATGAGAATGCGTCCGGATATGAAAAATCGTTTGTTTCGCTGCTTATATTATTTCGCTATTTAATTGTATGTTTTGGGCAGTAAACGAATAAATAATGGAATTCAATTGAATCTTCGGAGTTTGTATCCCGTGCTGATCCATTCGGTAATGTATATGTGTGACAAATGTGTGGAAATATCAAACTGCGTTGTCAAATTTCGAAAATTTTAGTTTTCATTCGCGAGTTGCGCGATTCTAGAGTACACAGTTCCGTTTGGGGGAAATGTTTTGTTTACCCTTGCCGACCGATTCAAAATCTGTCTTCTGCTGATATCAATAATCCAAGTTAGCCGTGTTTTGGAAGAAGAAAATGTTTTTTAAAAACTACATGGTATTTTTTTCTATATAACGCTGGTTGGTAGGGCTGCTACCTTGGTAATAGATTAACAGATCGGACAGATGTTTTTCTTGATGGGTGTTCGATATAATATAAGGATTAGTGCATGTCTTGTCGTTGACTAGCGAAGCGGAGGGAACTACGCCACCTCACTGGGCACTATATGGGCGTAGTCAACTCCAAGCCATGCACTATTCCTTAAATATACAATAGCATACACATGTAAGACACAATATTCACATAATTCATTTGTTTGAACAATTTACACTGTTGTGACATCTACTGTTACATAAAACATTGTTTTTGAAACAAGCACATCTCTTAGTCTTACACCTCTTAGGTCCATTACAATTACACTGTAAAGTCCTGTATGGGAGATTAGAGGAGGTGGTTGAAGAGAAGAGTTTTTTGGGAGAAATCCAGAATGGCTTCAGGAAGGGAAAAAGAGTCACTGACCATCTTTCCACGCTATCCCAAATGATAGAATCCGCGAAAGCAAAAAAGAAAAAGATGTTTATGGCCTTTGTGGATGTTAAAAAAGCATACCATAGAGTATGGAGGGATGGTATGTGGCGCAAGCTGTAGGCTCTGGGCTTGGGAGGCGAGTTTGTTGGGATTATGAAAGCATTATATAAAGATGTACAGAGTGAACTTAGCCTGGGAAACATTACAAAAAAAAAACAAACAAAAAAAAAACAACAAAAAACAAAAAACGTGTGCCTATGGAGATAGGCCTATAACAGGGGTGTATCCTTTCGCCAATTCTATTTGCATTGTACATCAAAGGTTTTGAAGATGAACTCCTGCATAGCGACGAGGGGGTTGCAGTTGGTGTCTTGAAGATCCCAGGGCTATTTTTTGCAGACGATATGGTGCTAGTGTCAGAAAGCGAAGAGGGGCTAGCGAAGATGCTGAGAATTGTTGGGAAATATGGGAGCAAATGGAGACTCGAACTTAATGATAGCAAGAGCAAAGTAATACCTGTGGCCCGCAAAGTGGACCCCACTCGAAGGTGGAGAGTGGGGGAGTTCTGCATTCCGGATGGTAGCAGCAGACGTCTTAGTGCAGGTGAGACGAGTAACTATGAGTACCTGGGGTAAATATAAACATCACAGGAAAAGGCATCTACCGAAACCACACAAATAAATTGATTCTGAATGGGAAGCGAATCCTTAACCAAATGAATCTTATAGGGAGAAACAGTTTCAATAAGGTTTTCGTGGGGAAAACCATTTGGGAAATGGTGGGTCTGCCAAGTATAACATACGGTGCGGAAGTTGTACCCCTAAACCTCCTTATTTCACCCTATGATCCTCCCCAAACACACATGCAAAACTAAATATATAAAAACTTCCCTGAAATAAAACTAATATTCAAAAAATGCTTATAAACAGCTCCGAGTAGAAAATTCTCTTCTCTTCGTGAGTAGTATTCAATGACCGTATGATGTCTCCTTTACTTCCCAAAATTCCAACTCGATATCAGATAGGCAAAACTTCCAACTGTTACTATTTACGACTGCAGTGTACGCAATATAAGGTTTCAAAAGTATTCTTGATGTCAATCGGTACGAGATTTCTATTGTACGTTTACTTATTGTAATAAAAAAAAATCCTCGAAATGCACTTCAAGAAAATTGCATCATATAAAATAGTTATCCTGAGTTAATTCCACCATTCGCAGTTACAAAATGAAGAAACATAGAAAATTGATCATTCCTGCATAAGATCTGATTTAATGTTAGGAGAGTGCGAATTGCTCAAAGTTCTCAGCTTGAACATTTGTTTAGCACATATTCATTTCTCAGAATAATACCAAATAATAACAACCTGATAATTCTATCATAAATTTGTTGGCATTTTAGTTACTAGATTCAATTTTATGCACCCTTTCATGGCTTCATTTTCAAAAGTTTTCTCGGAAGTGAATTTCCAACTGGGGAGGGACCCGGATGTTTTTTTCCCCTCCCGGTCCCTCCCTCTAGTTGGAAATTCACTACACTACACTCCCCAATTGGAAACTTCTAGCCACGTCCCTTCTCGTGGTCTAAAATATAAATATAAACAAAAAACAAAACAAAAATTAAAATCCGTCTGCAAAGACCCGAGATATGACGTTAATATACTACTCAAAGTTTGCTAAGCACCAAATATTTGACACATCATTGTAAAATTTGCTTGTGATATATTTGCGATATTTTTGGTAGATATAATTGAGGAATGTATTGAGATGGTCCCCAGTGTTTACATTAGCTCTCTTGACGGGCAGACTTTTCGTGACAGTCATGGAAAACATGTACCCCTTGATTTTCATGATGTTTTTGTGTACTGTATACATGTACATGACATGTGTGGGGTATTCAGTCTTCATTTCAAAACAAATCCTTGTGATTTAATGATTGAATATGACAAATGCAAATGTAAGAAGACATTTGTCTGAAGCAGAAATGTGGCGGGCTGTAGGGACGGTGGAGCAAGGGGCTACCCATCGTCAGGTTGGCGAAGCCCTTGGTGTGCACCATACAGTGATCACCAGAGCCTGGGCAAGATTTCAGCACTATGGCACACCAGTGAGACGGCATGGAGATTGCAGAGACAGTGCAACATCTGCAGCTGAAGACCGGTTTTTGATCATTCAGACCCGTAGGAACCGCTTTGCCACAACAACCTAGCTTCGGAAGTGACCTTCAGAATGCATCCGGGGTAAATGTTTCGACGCAGACTATTCGGTGAAGGTTGCACGAAGGTGGTATCCGATCGAGAAGACCATATATTCGCATTCCGCTGTCCCAGAACCACCGCCAGGCACGATATGAATGGGCCATGGACCACGTTGGATGGACCAGAGAAGATTGGCGGCCTGTCCTTTTACAGATGAGTCAAAGTACTGCCTCGACCACACAGATAGGCGTTCTAGGATATGGAGAAGACCAGGAGAGCGATTCCATGCAGCCAACACTGCTGAGCATGACCGCTATGAGGAGGGTCAATCATGGTCTGGGATGGCATCAGCAGGGTTGGCCGTACAGAGCTCTGTGTTCTTGTGGTACATTGACTGCGCAGCGGTATATTGATGAGATCCTGGATGTCCACGTCAGATTGTATGAAGGTGCAGTGGGTGATAGATTCATTCTGATGGACGATAATGCCCGTCCTCATGTTGCCCATGCTGTCCGGTAGTTCCGACTGAGGGAGGGAATTGGGCGTATGGGCTGGCCATCAAGATCCCCTGACCTCAATCCAATCAAACATGTCTGGAATGAGTTGCAGCTTGCAATTTCAGCCCGTACAGTCCAGCCAAAAAGTGTCCAGGAGCTTGGTGCCATGCTGGTCCAAGAATGGAACAACATTCCACAAAGGACCACCCGGAACCTGATTGGTAGCATGAGAAGGCGTTGTCAAACTGTAATTAACAGTAATGGGTCTCATACTCGATACTGAACCCGAACCAGTTCGCTCCGTCAACTTTTTGGCAAATTGAAAAATTTTCTCTTTTACCATGGTTATCGTATTCAAAAGCTAGAAAATAATGTCAAACACAAATAAAATCTTAATTTCTCTTCTTAAATCATTAAATATATAATTAAATAACAAATATATACACATTTCCTTACAATATTTCACCAAAAACGTAAAACAGGCAGTTGGATATACTTGGTGTTTTGCAAACTTGGAGTAGTATACCATCGGGTGTATTATTTCATCATTTCGGACAGTTTTCAATTTTATTTTTTAAAGTCATTTTGAGCCTCAGCTCACCGATATTTCCGAAATATAATCTTCACCAAAAAAGCATATTTAAAAATGTGATGCAGTCCAAGGAAACTCCCATCCTTTATGGTCGAACTCTGAGGTGAGTGACGTCATGTGGAGGGGGGGGGGGGGGGTGTCATAGGGTCAAAATTAAAATAGGTCGATTTTAAAAAAAATTCCATCATGTTGTTGAGCTACAAAAATAGAAGGTAGCTACTTTTTTCGGTTTATCCCCGTTTTGACCTTTTTACGTTCATTTAAAGTTTAGACTATTTGGTCTCACATAATTAAAAACTCTACCTTTGAAATTCCAATATCCACATCTATCAATTACAGAGGTACAGAACAATCGCCGTGGACTGTTCGCAACCCATGCGTGGGCAGTGATTTATTTATTTATTGGAGTTTAACGACACTTTCGACAGCCAGGGTCACCTTGTGTTGGATGGGCAGTGATGTCTAAAATAAGAATGCCTTTACCAAGTAATAAAAATCATTGGGGCAAAATTTCAAATTTTAATTAATGAAACATTAAATTTTTGATGATTATTCCTGTGATTAGTGTTTGGAATCTAGTATTATTGCGCTCATGGAAATATTGCCCACCCGGGAAATGTGACCAGTCCACGGCGGCCATACTGTATGAAGCACACACACACCATTCTCTAGTCATTTGAAATTGTTAACCTCCACTTTGGAATTAAAATTGTGCCCCCCCCCCCCGATACCAGCGATGCCAATTAATGTTTTTAATTTCATTTCTAATATCTTCTTTTCGAAAGTTTGAAAATACAATCATTGGAACGAAGCCAACGAGCTCGTTCCAGAGAGGGGGTCATAAGCTATGTTTTTGAGACAAAAAATGAAAAAATAATGAAAATTAATTAGCGATTTTTGTGAATAGCTCTGGCCGGTTTTGACCGTTACGTTGGGTAAAGGGTTAAATCTTATATATAAAAAAGGCATGCTTTTCAATTTTTAAAATAAAATATCCACGTACTTTTGTAAATCACAAAAGTCCTTCGCACGCCTTAGCCCCAAATGGTTTCGTCTTCTGGATAATATCTATCGAGAAATGCGCGAATCCATTGTGCATTTGTCGGGACGTTCAGTAAAAATGTAATGCTACAGCTCCACAAAGCTGCAAAATTTAATTATTTCAGATCCTCACTACCGATGTATTGTTAACTAGCGGACAGGTCCGACCCAGGACGGATAGCCCCACCCATGCAATGGGAAATTAATTCCTATTTGCATTGCATATTTTGGGGCTATAATCAAAGCTTAAGTTTCTAACTGGACGCGGACACCGACGCGGACACGGAAACGAAAGGAATCACATATTCCCCATTGATATGCTAGATTGAGTCGTTGTGATTCACGTTGAAATTCTTCTCAAAATAAAAATTATGTGTATCTCGTCGATAGTGTCGAAATAAAAGCCTCACCGCATGACAGGAACCGTTAGGTCAGCATATACTGACCGCCACCCCAACGATACAGCCCAATAACATCAGAACAATCACAGTGAGAATACCGGGTTCATTTTTGCTTGTGGGCAGTAATTCCTTTGGGAGTGAAACAGAATTCTTGTCCTATCTTCTGCGTACTGGAGCAGTGCACTTTCATCAGACAGCAGTAAACGATCACCGATATTATGCCTCCAGGAGAAGATTATTTCGAAATAATACGGTTTGAGTCTGTCGATTGTTTCCGAAATGTTTCATCCTCATTTTGAGGCAATTACTGTCTTAATTTACAAACATTTTACGAGAACGAAAATATTTTTAGAAATAAT
The DNA here is from genome assembly GCA_031216915.1 of Pictodentalium vernedei. NCBI lineage: Eukaryota > Metazoa > Mollusca > Scaphopoda > Dentaliida > Dentaliidae > Pictodentalium > Pictodentalium vernedei. Next base: position 293,684,075 of record CM062290.1, read on the forward strand.
ATTGATATATTTTCCGTTCCATTCGTTTTAATCAAAGTGTTTTTTTTCCATCTTTTGTAGCGCAAATAAACTCCTTTCATGACGAATATATGGCCATGATTAGCCATTGTGCAGAAATATGTGACCTAAAACACGAATAAATAAATAATATTTATTACGAATATTTGACACTCGATAAGAGTCTCATTCAAAACAGCCATTAAACTTCGCATTGTGTCTCCGTTTTTACTTGTCCATTTCTTATACCGCCTCAATGGAACGCGCCTCGTTCGCATCATAAGAAGACGTCAAATGCACTCGATTGAGAGAAACAAATGAAGACACTCGGGTATCTGTGGAAAATATGGTCATAGCTCTCCCCAGTTGTGTCAAGTAAAGGGTCGAATTCATTACTGTAAACATATTGTTGTCGACCCCACACATAAGCATATGATAACGACAAAAAGTATCTTTGCGACAATCAATTAACTGAATGTCGGAACGGAAAAGTTTTAAACAAATTGGAGTTTCCTTTGCACTCCCATACTTTCTCATATTTACCGTATTCCTCTTCAACAATATTGCGAGAAAATGATGCGTTTCTAGTCTCCATCCTCGATTTCGAAACTAGTGACCACATGATGTCCATGAAGTATGGCCATGATTGACCAGTTCCTGTAAAAGTGCATCAATTTATTTAACCCCTCCCCTAATTAGGCGCTATTCTAAAAAATCGCCGTCCAATGTTTGTGTTTTTCAATTTTGTCACAAGAAGTTAAGAACATGGCTTTACACTCCTCTTGGGAAGTTTCGACCTCTTTTTAACGAGAACTCTTGTGGTATGTTTTTAAAGTTGACAATGAACATTTTCATTTATTCAAGAAAAAAATCGTGTGCTTGAAATGTTGGGTACAGTATTGTGATCACAAATGGGGGCAGGTAATTTCAGTCGGATCGCGACTGTGTTACGATCGGTTTGAAATTATATTTTCATTTTTCTCCCCCAGCTCTGTAGAATCTCACCGGCAGGAAAAAAGTGCAAGAATACTGAATACTATTTTCGTTAGTTTTTAGTTTCGTTCGTGAATATGTATTGATTTTGAAATATTTCATTCATCATTTACGAAATCTCGACTTACTAGTGTAAAAATGTGTCCCAATCACGATCCAATCGAGAAATATACTACTTTTGTGATCAAGGTATTGAAATGATTTGAAATGACAAGTAAGACAAGCAGCCAGCTATTTCCCCATTTTACACGGAAAATAAATAAAAACACAGATCAACACGCGCACGTGAATAGGTTAATTGATATGGCACGAGTGTCAGCGCGGGAGGATAAAACGAGAGCCCGATTAACCCATTTTCACGCGCGTGTCGTTCTGTGTTTATTACATGCCTTCACGTCTATAAAACAATTACTAGAAGGACACTCTGCAATTCATTTGATAACTATCAACAATGTATTTTGCAATCGATTCAGTTTCAGGTGATCAATCGTCTGCTAATGTTTACAAACACAGGTGCGATTTGGGGAGAATTTCCGTGGGCAGACTTATAAATAGGCCATACATGTGGTGTATGTATTTTTGTACTATCGTAATACATGTATATTTGAACTATTTGTTATCATTATACAGCTAATAATGATTGGTTTGAACTCTCCGTTCCAAACTTTAGAAGTAATTCTATTCAAAAAGATGTTTTGATTTAGTTGAGTATCTTTGCGTTAGCTTATTAGAACGTAATCGCCTCGTTTAACCATTTGAGACTTTAATTATCCTGACGTTCAAACGTCACTGCGTTTTTCAAGATACGACGTCAAACGTCGGAAAGTACAAATAACAAGATGTTTTTCACATTAGTGATTATCTGGTTGAGGGTTAGATTATTTTTGGTGGTCCGGTATTCAAAACTTGATTTATTCAAATTATTGGAGAGTGCCTACAGACACTCTCCAATAATTTGTAATAAAACAAACTTATATAAAAAAAATATTATTTGTGTTTGACTGAATATGGAATATAAGCAAGGAAAGTGTTGGCTTTTGCTCTGGTATCCTTATTTTTTGAAAGCCCTGATATTGGCTTCTAGCACTCAATCAGTTAAGAAGTCTTGACAGCAGGATTATATTAGCATTTTAAGCTGCGATAACATTTGGCTCAATGGTTGTCACTGAGCACTATTCGGGAGAAAATAGGAATTGAGGTTAAAACTTTGGGGGCGCGGTGGCTCAGTTGGTAGAGGTGCAGGCTGCAAGCCGAGAGGTCCTCGGTTCGAATCCCACCTGCGGCAACCGCGTTGTGTCCTTGGGCAAGACACTTCACCCCGATTGCCTACATGGGGGCACGATGACGCTGTGTACTGAGGCGTACTGCACGTCGATGGTGCGCATGTCTTCAACCAATCTAACGCTACCTGTGCTGCGGTGCAGAGTTACGATGTTGGATAGCTGACAGCTGCTCGTCGTTGCTCGGTGGTTCTCACCGGGTACTCCGGCTTCCTCCACCCGTAAAACTGTCACGGTCACGATTAACCATTGTGCATAAATATGTGACCTTAAACACCAATAAATAAATAAATAAATAAATAAATAAATAAGGTTAAAACTTTAAAAAATCGAAAAATAATAAAACAAATGACCACAAAGCACCAAGGCGCTGTTTGATTTCGTACGTCATAAGACATACAAAAGTATCAAAGTGTTAAACTGTACGGCTTCCGTGGCTGTAGATCAAACGAAAAATCCGAGTAGGCGGGATTATGTAAAGTTGTGACAAATGACGCGATAGTCTAAAAATAGTTCGTCAAAGATTTCCGTTCGGCACATGCGTGCAGAACGGATTTCCATTTTCCGCATGGTTTAGAGTTGCTGTAGATAGGGATTTCATAGTTCAGTTTAAAAATATGTTTTTTACCATAAACTTGAAAAAAGAATTGGAATACAAGTTATACAACTTATGTTAACTTCTCTCCATAAGTACAATAGAATAGAATAGAACAACTATACATGGATGCGGCTTTGAGATATTCAAATTTGATTTACAGATGAATAGAGATTTACGCTATTTACATAGCACATAAGAAATATAGTAGTACTGTCAAGACTCAAAATACATAGGGCTGGACATTGACGCTGTTGACTTTCTCTGCGAAAGGCCTTGGATGGCTAGTCCTAAAATAAGGATCATAGGACGTTTATGAGGCCTTTCTTCTTGTACAGGAAAGAGCCTAGACTAGGAATGTATCAACTCACTTGAAGCGGCCAAGTGATAGAATGAGTGCTTGTGTTTTCAGAAAGATTATTCGTTTTGTTTTGTTGTCAGTGTGGGTTTGCCATATAGAAGGTCGGTTTCGGATGATATATCAAAATCCATAAGAGAATCGAGTTGTATTTTCCTGGGTTAAGTGTATCGAGTACAGACCAGAAGATAGTGATAAACATTTTCACAAGGATTACCACACATACACTTTGGTGAGTTCGAAATAAAGTTTTGGAATTTGTCATTGTTTAAGTCACTGCAGTTATTACGCATTTTTGATTGTAAGGTGTTTGCATTTCTTTTGCCCTCACGGAAGTAAAGAGGCAATTTTGGGATGTAGTTCAGTTGGGCATAGGTTTGTTTGAACTCTGTTAGTGTTGCGGCACCGTTGAGTACATCAGGCTAGTTGTTCCAGCTTTTTGTGAGGACAGGAAAAAGGGTGTTTTGAAACGCTCCGTTCTTGCCGGATAACACGTGAATCTGTTGGGGTTGCGAAGATTGTACATGGGGATATCATGGGTTCTGGGGCGGGGGCGGGGTAACAATGCATTGAAGTATATTGGGATTTCATTGTCGCTCCGACAGGGAGGGCCACCCTAGTTCAGCCAGTAGTTGATCTGCCGAGACAGAGCATATGCGGATGCACAGTCCCATACTACGTCGCCGTAATCTAGAAGTGGTTGGATTAAAGTAAAATAGATTTGTTCCAAGGTTTTTCTATTGAAATTAAATTTGAGTTTGCGAAGGAAAGAGAGACGGGCGTTGACTTTCTTAGTTTAAACAATATTTAGTGAGAAAAATGAATGTTATGTTACATGCATACACAACATAAAACTTAAGGAATAAATAAAAGGGTACAGGATACACAGCACATAACATAACAGTAGACAAGTTTGAAATAAAATAGTTGAAGGATTCGACGGAAAACTTTAAGCATATGTATGTCGTCTCCCTTGCTTGAAATATATTTACGCCATATGATTTGTGACAGTAGATGAACTCGTATATAGCACCACCCAAGGACCGAGGCCCCAACCGTCAACCCGATAGAACCAATTAAAGTCACAGCACTAGCAATCGCTCCTCGCAAACACTGAACCAGAATGCCTCTCAAACCAACCCAACACAAAACAGGTGCGACGGCTGGTGAAGAAATTCAAAGTTGGCCAAATGAGCACCGCTCCCTGGGCTACGATATTTTCAAATATTTAAACTCTGCAAGCAGATATATGAGGAACAAAACGAAAGAAAAGGATCTGAAGACAAAAGGGAGGAAAGCAGAAGGTGGGTAAGCCAGTCTGAACACGAGTTTCCATACCTTTAAAACACGTTTTGTGGAAGAAGCTCTCATACACAATGTTGGAAGGAGTTTATAACGGGACAACGTGCTTGGCGGGCGCTCGTGGTTGAGATGGAGAAGACTCATCTTTTTCATGGAATACATTTGATAATCTTAATTTGGTTATTTTACCGTTCAGTGGAATCGCTTGCTCAATAAAATAGTGTACGTCTCTCCTGCAGAGATTCCCATCGCGTTTCTGAGTGTAAGAAAGCCTTACTAACACTAACAATTGCCCCCGTAATTATTAGCGCAGCTGCGATTTGGATTGTTTCTAAGTCGGCCGCTTTAGACGGACAATTATTGCAAACAGTGTTAGCGTATTCGAGAAGCGACCTTATGAAGGCAAAGATATTTTTTCTAAGTCCTTACGATCGAGATTAAATTTGTGCTTTCGCAGCAAATCCAATCGAGGCCAGGCTTTCGAGCAGATGTGGTAGATGTGATTGTTCTATGTACATGTGTTATTTTTAATATCACTCCCAAGTGTTTGTGAGTTTTGACTCAGGATATTTGTATATCGGCTACTTAGGGCGGGGGATGCGCCGAGGAGTTACTTTTGCGGAATATAGGCATAATTTCTGTTTTATGGAGATTGAACTCAACCAACTATGTTTTAGACCAATGTTCTATTGACGCCATATCATTGTTGATTAAGTTCGACGCCTGATCCGGATTTTCCACTACAAGGTACAGGGATGACGTATCGTCTGCAAATAGGCGTATGCTACTGAGTAGGTTTTCGGTTATATCTTTGATGTAGATTAAAAACAATATGGGACCTAGCATTGGCCCTTGGGGAACCACAGCGTTAACTGGTCTCCAAGCCGATTCCTCCGAAGCTACGACAGCCCTCTGCGATCTATCCGAAAGGTACGATTTTAACAATAACAACTGAGATGCCAATTCTCTCTAGCCTGTGAACGAGACTCGCATGCCATACCTTGTCAAAAGCTTTACTGACATCAAAGAAGACCACGGGAACCTCTTTGACATCGTCAAGAGCTTGACAAAATTAATCATATATGTTAGTTGAAGAACAGTTAAACTGCCGGCTCTAAACCTTGACTGAAATTGATTAAGCACATTGTTTTCAATCAGAAAATCCAACAAATGTTTAAAAATACATTTTTCAAATAATTTACCAAGGCAGCTAAGTAGTGGTATGGGACGATAATTAGTAACTAGATTCGAAGGTTGTTTTATCAGAATTGGAGAGAGATAGGCTTTTTTCCACCCTGAGAGAAAATAGGAATTGTTGAGTGATATATTAATTAGTAACGAAAGTGGTTCACATGATGAGGACTTACATTCTTTGAGAACACGCGAACTGATAATATCAGGTCCAGGCGCCTTGGACACCTTAATTGCTTTCATTGCTTCATATATTTCACTGCATTGCAGGGCTATACTGTCAAGTTTATGGGGAAGATTGTACGTGAGATCTGGCAGAGAGGCACTTGAGTCGTCAATTGGAGAGATAGAACAGAAGAATTCTTAAACAGCTCTGCTTTCTCGGCATTTGAACAATATACTTTATTTAAGTGATTTATGGATGGAATGCCTGTCATATTATTGCCACAGATGAATGTTTTAAGTGTTTCCATCACTGTGATGTACTTGTTTTACTACTTCCCAAAGCGGATTGTACTTTGGAAAGGTATGAGGCTTTGGCCTTCATAACAGACGACACAACTACATTACGTTTAAGTCTGTATTTTGCCCATGCATGAGGGAGACCAGTGCGTTTAGTTGTACGATACAAACGTTTTCTCTGTCTTATCAGTTATCTTATTTCATTATGAATCCATTTCGGCTGGCTTTTTTTGATGTAATACACTTATTTAGTATATATTTGGATGCAGTGTAGAGAAGTTTGTCGGTACAATTCGACGCTCTGGTATCAGGACACGAATTGTCAAAGAGAGAGTTCCAGTCTTCGTTACGGAATGCCGTGTTTAGTGCTTCGAAATTGCCTTGACAATACAACCATATCCGTCTCTTGAACGTAAGAGACGGTGAATTCGACTTCTAATGAGATTGGACAATGATAGCGGGTCATATCTGGAAATATTATATCTCACGTGACTTCCTTGCATTCTGATTGGCTGAAAGATGATACCCTATTTCGTGTAGTTTGCATCCACAGAACATACCAGGCACTACACCCAGGCACTACACGTTTTCTATTTTTAGCACACTACTATATCAGTTTTCTTTTCATACAGGGCGAATAAAACTGATCAGGCTAAATTTAAATATTGATTCACAGAGGCACAACATCCACAAAACGACCCGGAAAGAAATCATTGTGGAAAAATGTATCGCTTTTCCATTGTTGAAGGTTTTATTCATTGAGAAGATGATCCATATCTCGTTTCAAAGAGAATGGTCCATACCTGGGTCCAACTTTCATGAGAACGCGTCCGGATATGAAAAACCGTTTGTTTCGCTGTTCATATTATTTCGCTATTTAATTGTATGTTTTGGGCAGTAAACGAATGAATAATGGAATTCAGTTGAATCTTCGGAGTTTGTATCCCGTACTGACCCATTCGGTAATGTATATGTGTGACAAATGTGTGGAAATTATCAAACTGCGTTGTCAAATTTCGAAAATTTTAGTTTTCATTCGCGAGTTGCGCGATTCTAGAATACACAGTTCCGTTTGGGGGAAATGTTTTGTTTACCCTTGCCGACCGATTCAAAATCTGTCTTCTGCTGATATCAATAATCCAAGTTAGCCGTGTTTTGGAAGAAGAAAATGTTTTTTAAAAACTACATGGTATTTTTTTTCTATATAACGCTGGTTGGTAGGGCTGCTACCTTGGTGATAGATTAACAAATCGGACAGATGTTTTTCTTGATGGGTGTTCGATATAATATAAGGATTAGTGCATGTCTTGTCGTTGACTACGCCCATATAGTGCCCAGTGAGGTGGTGTAGTTCCCTCCGCTTCGCGGCGGGAACTACACCACCTCAATGGGCACTATATGGGCGTAGTCAACTAAAAGCCATGCACTATTCCTTAATAAGAGGTTCAAGGATCTCACAGACCTTTACATTGACTGTACTACTTACAACGAAAAGATCTACCAGTGAAGCTGAAGTCTCCTTAAAAAAGCGTGGGTTCACTTACCAGCTGTCTTAAATTGAAGTATGTAAGCATTTCTGAAAAGCCACTTGTTGTGGGACCCAGCAGGTTATCACTAAAATCGCCTGCAACAATTAAATCGGCAATTGATGTGTCTCTATGGCGTACGAACAGGTTCGAAAATAATTATTGAGGTACATACTATATTATTTGAGGTTCATCCTATATTATTTCAGGTTCATCCTATATTATTTGAGGTTCATCCTATATTATTTCAGGTTCATCCTATATTATTTCAGGTTCATCCTAAAATAATATTTATGACCCTCTCGTACGCGATCAATAATTTGTCCGACCCTGGATGGACTATAATTATTGTTTCATGTTGAACCAGGTTCGACATAAATATTTCAGGTTCATCCTATATTAATTGAGGATGAACCTAAAATAATTTGTCCGACCCTGGATCGACCATAATTATTGTTTCATGTTGAACCAGGTTCGACATCAATATTTGAGGTTCATCCTATATTAATTGAGGATGAACCTGAAATAATTTGTTCGATCCTGGATGGACCATAATTATTGTTTCATGTTGTACCAGGTTCGACATAAATATTTCAGGTTCATCCTATATTAATTGAGGATGAACCTGAAATAATTTGTCCGACCCTGGATGGACCATAATTATTGTTTCATGTTGAACCAGGTTCGACATCAATATTTCAGGTTCATCCTATATTAATTGAGGATGAACCTGAAATAATTTGTCCGACCCTGGATGGACCATAATTATTGTTTCATGTTGAACCAGGTTCGACACAAATATTTGAGGTTCATCCTATATTAATTGAGGATGAACCTGAAATAATTTGTCCGACCCTGGATGGACCATAATTATTGTTTCATGTTGAACCAGGTTCGACATCAATATTTCAGGTTCATCCTATTTTAATTGAGGATGAACCTGAAATAATTTGTCCGACCCTGGATGGACCATAGTTATTGCTTCATGTTGAACCAGGTTCGACAAAAATATTTGAGGTTCATCCTATTTTAATTGAGGATGAACCTAAAATAATTTGTCCGACCCTAGATCGACCATAATTATTCAGGATGATGCTAAAATCCCACGATGCAATACGCTCCACGAGCCAATCAGTTGAGTCGTTACAAACGCGAACAATGGGACGTAACTGGGGGAAAAAAGCAAGATAAACTTGATGCAGGCACACAGTTTCAGACAAAGAATCCCGCTGAGAGATTGTTTTGCATGCGCTTCACACGATTTTTTTCATGTAGCCAAGTCCCTGAGATAATCATTCCTCAGTTAACATCCGAGGACATCTCTCAGTTACAAACTCGTGCAAAATGCCTTTACTTCCAGCAGGTGTTACACTTTGAGTAAATAATTTATTTAGAGTTGCTTTGTGATTTGTGTTCCAATATTTCCTTTCAGAGTTCAGAGAAGCCTTCAGACTATTCGACAAAGATGGAGACGGTACTATCTCAACAGTTGAACTCGGCATAGTGATGAAGGCTTTGGGACAAAATCGTTCTGAAGATGAACTGCAGGCTATGATCAACGAGATAGACATGGATGGTATGTTTAAACATTTTTGATGTATTCCGATTGTTAACCCTTTCAATGCTGAGTATCTGAGTGGTCTCATCCCACAGACTATAATTAACCCTTTACCCAACGTAACGATAAAAACCGGCCAGCGCTATTCACAAAATTCACCATTCAATTTTCATTACTATTTCTTTTTTTGTCACCAAAACATAACGTATGACCCCTCATTGGAACGAACTCATAGAGCTCGTTTCAATGTGGGGTCATACGCTATGTTTTTGACGCAAAAAAAAAATAGTTATTCAAGAATTTTGTTTGCAAGAGTCGTCTGCTTTTCGTGTTAGGTAAAGGGTAAACAGAAAACAGGCCTTATGCGTTTTGCATTGTCAAGAAGTTTAGATAATACTTTATCCCGTCCACCCTTTTATGCTGTGGAATTGAGTAATTACTGACACTTTCAACAAATTTGCTGTTTACTGCGTCATCTTAATCTCGATCGATAAATGTTTCTCCACGCAGAAAGATTATATTTACCGGTTCGAAAGGGCAAATAACACCTTATGTTACTCATGAGACAACCAGAAATCTTTTTCCACGTACGCGTGCGCTTTCGACTTTGAAGGATGTCAGATTATCCGTGTCAGTGTGAAAATTCATATTGTGTTCTGAACAGACAAATACATAAGGCATTGTTGCAGTCTGAGATAAAAATTTATAATTTATAGTCAGATATAGTTATAACACTTGAATGTTTATTTTTACATATTTGGCATTTCTAATATGTTTAAAAGAAGCATGGAACGGAACTCTGGGGTAAGGTGTAAATCAGTTCCTCTCCGTCACTCTGCCGTGCCTTCAGATGGGGCAAAATGACGGGAACATCTTCCGTATTGTACCAAGGCACTGTAGCTCAGTGTATTATGGCATAAATATATATTATTATATGACTATGTCATTTAACCGCTAAATAATAGTACTGTTTGACGATCTTTTCCTGCCTCCGGAGAATCCACAGTGTGAAATCCGATTCGTATCACTATAGTATGGCGGACTATTTACTGGAGCGTACGAATTCGCATAATTAGCTGTTCCGCTCGCAGAGAGTACTTTACTCCGAGCTGGAATGGGTGCGCTCGAACGACGGTCTGGGTTTTTTGTATCTTATTCGTAATATTTTTATCGTATTCATGCGCATCGGGAGATTAACCGGAAGCGTGCACCTGGAACAAAAATAAGTTCCTTTTTACTTCAATCCATTTTACCAAAAAAAGGTTGGGTGAATTGTTAATGCTAGAGCTGGCATGCGATGTTGAACAAAAAGTCATATAATAAACCTTTTATTGCTACAGTGAAGTTATCTGGGCCGTCGCATCACGTCTCGTTGAGGAGGTAAGTTCGCTAGATCAAACTCTCTGCCTGTAGCAGCTCGTTTGATCTGGCGATCTGACCTCCTCAACTCGACATGATACTACGACCCAGATTACTTTACTGTAGCGATATGTATTTATTTCACGTCCATTCAACTTTAAACCCTTGTATTTTACAGAAAAGCCGCTATGACATAAATCATTCTGTATTCAATGGGTGATGTACAAACCGGAACCTTTTTCCCAGCACCATTCAAACTAGTTCCTTTCCCATCGAGTCATTAGTTACGCTTCGAAAAGTTTGACAAAAACCCATTATTTTCCAAAAAGTTCAACAAAACCATATCGCGTGATCCGTCGTAGGAACGAGCTCAACAAGCTCGTTTCCGTAAGGGGTAAGATGATTTGGTTTTGTTGAAATTTTGGAACATTGTTTACAAAGAATGAATAAAAGACTAAATTTTGGTATCGTGTTCGTTCAGTAAAGGGTTAACAAGCTAGCATTTTAATTTCAGATTTAATTTTCAGACACATAACAATGATTGTCGTTCCGTTTGAATATTTGTATACGGCTGCCTTGAACTTTTGAGATACTCGGATAAACTTTCGAAAACAATGCGCTTAACAGTATAACTGCGTGTTGTTCCAGATTGAATGCTGCTTCCAGTGCCTCAGACACAAAGCGTAAAAACAATATGGTTCCATCATTTAATAATTACACTTTTGAGAAATGCATTTTTCTCTTTTCGGAATTAGAAAAGTCCCTCAAAAACGCGTTTTAAAAAGCGTGTAATGTTCTATAAATAGTAACGTAAACAAACCGCAACCAAGCACGCGGTTGTATTATGCAGTTGCAAGATACAGATTTTGTATCGGAAAATTAGGGAATCAATACATACTAATTGCAAGATAAATGCATTGAGGGATCTCGTATAACGAGAAAGTACAACAACTTTCAAAGTTGAGAAAATCCGTGCGTCTGGGGCAAAATATTCATTTTGGACTGTAAGAACATGGCCCAGTACGCACAATATCCCTACACTGTGTAATCTGACCAGCTACTGAGATAGTGGCTGCTGTATCGCCCGCACCCATGTTTTTACGGGTTGTTCAACGAAACTTACTTACGCTATAAATATGAGGCCAAATAAAAAAAATACCTTTCATTCTCGAGCAATTAATTTTTAAAATTAATGAAGAACAGAAGCCTTTATTTTTGTTTTTTTTACTTGTGTTTGTTTGATAACTGGTACGATGCTAAATAATTTTTGATCATAAAATTTTGATCACATGTTCTTGCCTTGTTAAATTTACTAGGAGAGTGTACATGCAAGGCAAATCCGCGCAAGCTAAATAATTTCACTTCACCGATTTTATGGAGCACATCCACAGAATATGAAAACTTTAAACTGTAACTCCTGCACTTGAGAAAAATGCCAAAATTTGGACTCTCCGCAATTAACCAGTTAAGAAATAATTATGAAATACATTTATGTTCAGTTATATTTTTGTACCTTTTTCGAAAAATAAATATCATCCACATAATATTTGAGATATTCTGTAGGAAAGTGTAAACTGTATGTTTACAAAACGAATACAAGAAATAGACACTGAATTTTAATCGTGTTTTGTTGCGAACATATGCAAATGAATATATATCAATCAAGAAGGTAAAATGATTTCACAATAAATTTGGTTGACACTGCAAGCCAATAAAAATGTTCAACGAGTGGGTTCAATTTCAATAAGGGAGGTGCAGGCGAACGAAATACTTTTTAGCCTTATGTCAATAGCTTAAAACGTTTATGGCCGAATAGCGTACATGCAGATGTAAAGATCTTGTGCCCTTCAGTGCATAGTATATCCAAATCGCAGACGCCTTCAACGTGGTAACTCAACTGAGGCACAACATAACAAATACATAATGAACAAGAGTGCGATGGTCATGTTTCCCTAAATAAGAATTCGGCGAAGAAAAAGTCAATCGGCAGAACATATGGCTTTAACACTTTCAGTTTAAACAATATTTTTATTCCAGACTATAAGTGTACATTGTTTCAAGTTAGACAATAATTAACAAAGTTGTGGAAAAGGATTCAGCAGCAAGCACGTGGCTTATGTAAGCTGGTTCCTTAATTCATATTACACATGACATATAAGGCGAATTATTCAATCTGGATGTTCGGATAATAAAAGATTGAACAGAAGAGCTGTGTTGTTGAGAAGAAAAGGTAGAAGATTGTGATAGATATGCAGGATCGGGAGCCAGGAGAGTTGATCTAGCGAAAAACGTAGCTAACCATTCAGCTGAGACAATCTGCTCACAGGGTATTAACGCCTGATAAGTCATATCCCATGTGGCCTCTTTGCAGTACGAACTTAATATCCCTTTGTCCAACACAAGTAATGGACAGCACCGCTTTCTTTTCTCAATTGTTAAAACGTTTACTGGCAATAATGAATTCGTGCAGTTTTTGGAAATTGTGCTTGTTATCGCTTTGGCTATATTCAACACACCCATTTAGCAGTATGTCTGTATCAATATATTTAGTTAACTGACCGAGGGTTGCCATTCTCTCTCGGTTAAAAAGTGGGCAGTGAAACAAGTAGTGATCAACTGTTTCCAGAACACCGCATACACACAGGGGAGATAAACAGAGATGATTTCGGAAAAGGTGGTCATTTAGATTGCTGCAGGATAGGCGTAATCGACAGTGAATTATTTGTGCTTGGCGCGATTTGTCACCGTAAAAGAAAATAGGAACTAGTATTTTATTCCTGTTCAAGTAATTTGAAAACTCCGATAAGGAGTTATTATTTCGAATGTTTAGGGGCAAATTATTCCAGAGGTGTGTGGTGCTGGGCAAGAATGACATCGAGTGTGACTGGGTTCGACAAAAGGGTACCACCAAGTCTTCATTCCTACGGAGCTCGAATCTATGAATTGCAGCCAGTGGTGGGGGGATTAGGCAAGCTAGATACCCTGGAGTTAATTTGTGATACATTTTAAAATATTGTTTTAATTTGTAATTTTCTCTCCGGGTTTTTAGGGTTTCCCATCCATTCTCAGCGTAAAGTAGCGACCTACTGACACTTCGTGTCGCTCCTGTTACTATTCTTGCGGCCTCAAGTTGTATTTGTTCCAGATCCTCGCTCTCGGCAATAGTGCAATTGTCCCAAACTGAGCATGAGTATTCAAGGAGAGGGCGAATGAATGCCAAGTAGATTTTTTCCGTTGTTTTCCGATCAAGGGTAAACTTGTGTCGTCTTAATAAACCAATTCTTTTCCACGCTTTCATTGATATATCAAGGATGTGGTCTCCCCAGGATCCCCGGTCACTGAAAGTGACACCTAAGTGTTTATGGGTATTTACTTCGCTGATGTCTGTGTTCCACATTCGGATTGGAGGATGAGGGGGTTTATCTCTTTTACGTGTTATAATCATCGATTCCGTTTTCTTGGGATTAAAGGCAACCAACCACTGCTGTGCCCAACGTTCGATTTTTGCAATGTCATCGTTTAAGTGATTTGCGGCTTGTGTTGGGTTTTCGGCTATACTATATAACGAGGTGTCATCAGCAAATAAATGAATATTACAGAAAATATCGTCGACAATGTCGTTTATGTATATAAGAAACAATAGGGGGCCCAGAATTGATCCCTGTGGTACGCCTGCAGTGTTTCGTTTCCAAGGTGACGTTTCAGCGTTAATTACCACTCGTTGTTCTCGATCTTTCAGATAGGAAACGAACCATTTAAGCAGGTTTCCAGAGATGCCCATCTTTTCCAGCTTGTACAGTAGGCCAGTATGCCATACTTTGTCAAAGGCCTTACTGATGTCACAGAAGACAAAGCGTATTTCTTTTCCTTCATCGCGCGCACAGCTAATGGTATTATATATTTCCGTCAATTGGTAGCATGTTGAATCTTTAGGAGTGAAACCTGATTGGAATGTACTTAGCAGGGCATTTTCTTTAAGGAAGCTGAACACTTGTTTAAAGATACACTTCTCAAAAATTTTCCCTACACAACTGAGAAGCGAGATTGGACGGTAGTTAGACACTAAGCTTGGGTCGTCCTTTTTGAAAACGGGAACTACGTTTGCCTGTTTCCATTGTGTTGGGAAATAGCAGTTTTCAAGAAAATAATTAAACAGGGACGTTTGGGGTCTCGCTAAACTCAGTGAACACTCTTTTAAGACTTTTGGACTAGATATACAGGAGAAATACCTGCCAAATATAAAGACACTTGATATGGGCCATACATTTTCTGGTTCGCATATATTATCTGGGGAATTTTCTGAGGATAATTTTCCATTTTTTGTCAACAATGTAGGTGCATAACGTGTGCTAGTGTGGCTTATATATTTCCCAATTGGGTTCACTGTAGATTGGCCTCTGATACATCTTCCCAGTATATCCATGGGCGAGGAAGTAACCTTATTATTATACATCAAAAAAAGAGCTAGAGTGAGGGTTAAACCCCGAAGACCAAACTTTATGACCGCCGCAAGGAGGAATATGTCATTTAGTTCCAGCTTAGATTTGGTGCGTCTGCCTCCGTGAAAGGCTGAATAGAAAAGACCCACTCTCATTCTGTATGTTGCTAACTCAATCATTGTTAGTATCAGAACTCAGGTTCAAAAAGACTGTAAATTGAGAAATGGGTCTGGGGTGTTCATCCACTTTAGGTTTTTCATACATCAACTCTACCCGGCTACCGACTGCAAAGGACTTGATTGCTCTATCAATACCGCAGGATATCGAGGGAGCAAAATACGAGAATAAATCTCGGGAGAAAGGAAAATATAAGTCACTGTTCGGAGCTGAAGTAATGGTTTGTAACCCTCGATGAGGCACAGATATTTCTCCACAGTCAGATGTGAAGAAAAGATAAGAAAAGAAAAAAAGAAAAGAAAAAGGTAACATATATACAATGAGAAGGCTTGACTGTAGCATCCAGATATGGATTGCCTTCTCCAGGCTCTGGACATGGGGTCTTTCTGTAGTTACGGTCAATGTTTGTTGTTCGGAGATCAAACCTACAAGACAGTCACCGTGATTATTATTGAAATGCCAATGTTAAGTCAGTTTCGTTCTGGATAAGCTCTCGATCCAGACTCGACACTTTACCTGCAGGGTGGGTCAACATAGGATAAATACGATATGGCGGAATCAATCGTAATTTCATGAAAATATGGACGAAAATATGTTCTGAATACTTTACACATTTCTCAATAAGTGGTTAGCGCTTAGGGACTCTCGAGCGCATCGCGGCAGCGTCGCGATCCGCTCGGGACACCCTATGCGCTTAAGTATTCTTATATTAAAAGTTATAACCAAGTTGGTACCGTTCACTGACGGCATTAATGATTAACTCATCTGATTTTGGTACAAGGCCTGTTCCTGTAAAGGTGTGATCATACAGTTTGCCAATGATCAGTGTTCAGTTTAGTTGTCAGTTATGTATACCCCCTCCCCCCCCCCCCCCCATCCGGATCCCGACATGACCGCGGTTTTGGGGAATGTCATTGGGCCTCAGTGATAGAATATTCCATGTTTACATCAGAAGAACGAACGAGAATATTTCTGAAATATTCATACATTTATCCATCCTATACGCTTAGGTATTCTTATATTGAAATTTATTACCAAGTTGGTACCGTTCACTGACGGCATTACTGATTAACCATCTGATTAGGGAAAAAGGCCTCTTCCTGTAAAGATGGGATCATACAGTTTGCCAATGATCAGTGTTCGGTTTGGTTGTCAGTTATGTACCCCCCCCCCCCCCCCACCCCCCGGATCCCGACATGACCGCGGTTGTCGGGAATGTCAATGGGCCTCAGTGATAAAATATTCCGTTTTTACATCAAAGGAACGAACGAGGATATTTCTGAAATATTGATACATTTATTCACGAAGGTGGGATTTCACACTGCCCTGGACGGTAAGCGCGTGCCTAAGTATTCATATTTTGAAACTTATTTTCTATTTGTTATTGTTCACCGAAGGTATAAGTGGTTAGCTGTAAGGATGTGATCGTGAAGTTTGCCAATGATCGGTTTTCCAGTCAAATAATCACAATAACTAACTGTTTCGATCATTTGACAACACCAAACAATTCCAGACAGTGTCAGGTCCCACCATCGCCCCCTCAGAGGTTCACATAGTTCCTTCCAGAGAGCGATGGTGGGACATAGCACGGCCATGGTATTAATTTTCGGTTATCAGTAATATGAATCCCCCACCTCCTCCGGGATCCCGATATGACCATGGGTGTTGGGAGTGTCATTGAGCCAGTGGTAGGACATTCCATTTTCAGAGCAGAAAACGAACTAGGGCATATCTGAAGTATTTACACATTTATCCATGAGGGGTAGTATTCTATGTGTTGCAATATGAACATCCAAGCGCAAAGGGCGCCCCTAGGGCATATCTGAGGTATTGACACATCTATCCATAAGGGGTCGTATTCTACACTGTCATGGAAGATAATTACAATGACTATTTTGATTTTTGACAACCATGGGTGTTGGGAGTGTCATTGAGCCCCAGTGGTAGGACCTTCCATTTCATATCAGAAAACGAACTAGGGCATATCTGAAGTATTTGCACATTTATCCATGAGGGGTCATATTATACACTGTCAGGGAAGATAATTACAATGACTATTATGATTTTTTGACAATACCAGATCACACCATCGACCCCCGGGAGGTTCGCGTTGTTCCTTCCA
Source organism: Pictodentalium vernedei (assembly GCA_031216915.1). NCBI lineage: Eukaryota > Metazoa > Mollusca > Scaphopoda > Dentaliida > Dentaliidae > Pictodentalium > Pictodentalium vernedei. The sequence continues at coordinate 293,701,434 of CM062290.1, forward strand.
GAGAGCGATGGTGGGATACGGCACAGTCATGGTATTATTTGATGATTATCAGTAGTGTTATGATCCCCCCCCCCCCCGGATCCACATTTATCCAAGAGGGGTCGGACTTTACACTGTCATAGAAGGTACGTGATGCGTCAGAGGCACCCCCTGCGCCCGGATGCTCATACTGCAATACATTGCCCTGTTAGTATTATTCAATTGCAGCATAGGAGGGGCAACTGAGCAGGCTTAGATGAGAAATGTCCATGTATGGATTTAATCGCACAGCTTTCATTGGTTGAAATTTCAATTTAACAGAGTTTTTTGTCGGTTTGGAGCGGGGTGAGGGGGGGGGGGTGGAGGCTCTTGGGACCCAATTTCGACATAGTAGTATTTGTCAGTTACAAGTTGTATTGTTACCCACCCACCCCCTCCCCCCCCCTCCACCTTTGGCGAGGGTGTTTGATCATGACTGATGAGAATGTCCTTACGCCCCAGTAAGCCGAGCGATGGATATTCGTTTGTTCTTTACCAAGCTAGCAGACTAGCCCTGTGAATTGATTGATTGATATTTTATTTGCCAGTATACTAAAATATAACAATGTATACATATAGTACATGGAGTTAACATATTGAAATTTCAACACAAAAATATATTTCTTATACTACATAAAAATACAAAATCCCAATAATTAAAGCATTGTATACTGGCAGGGCAAGGCATAGCCAGATTGGCTGTCTTCCTGCCTTTCCCTGAGAGATATAAAAGAAAAAGAGAAAGAAAGATCAGCAAAAGAAAGAGAAAGAAATTGGTATTACACAGCAACATTGTGGATTCCAGTTATTATGTCTTGATTTGGTCTCATTCCAGCATGCGTGCGTAGTGTCGCTGATGATCAACTGCGAAATGTCGCGCCCTTGATTCTGCTGACACCGTTCCTCCCATTAGCTTGGAGGTAGTAATAGTATGAGTAAATCTACGAAATGGTTGGTGGGAGCAGAATGTGAGGCGACATGGACGAGAGTACCAGACAACGATTACTGTCAAAGACAACACGTGATTTTATAGTTAACCCTTTACTAACATAACCGCCGAAACCACCCACAGCCATTCATAGAAGTCGTTATTCAAATTTTATTTTGTTTTCACACCTTGTTTCAAAACCACAGCCCACGATCCTCCCTTGGGGCGATCTCCTTGAGCTCGCCCCAATGAAGACACTCGAGCTTTGTCTCCAAAACGAAAAAATAAGATTAGTTAGTTATTCAAGAATTTTCTTATGACAAATGTCTCGGCTATCCATGTTGGAAAAGGGATACATTTTAGTTTATACAATCCGGACAATAAGGGTTCGAACAGGAAATGTTTTCGGAGTAAGAGGAGAAAAATATTGTTGTAAACTTTTTCTTGAATTCTTTCCTATTCTCTGTATTTCTGATATCTCTTTCTAACTCATTCCATAGCTTTGGTAGCGCAAAGACGGGTAATTTATCCAGGGTTTTGGTTCTGGTTTTGTGAGTGCGTAAGAGACCAGCCTGGCGAGTAATTATGTTTTGTTGGCTATTCACAATTGAGAAGAAGTTTGCAAATGAAACCGGGAGGTTTCCATTATGCCAATCAAACATAAATAATAAGGCGTGTAATTTGTATAAATCTTTTAACTTCAATATACTATCTTTGATAAATAGGGGGTCAGTGTGGGCATTGTATTTCTTATTATTTATTATTCGTAGTGCTCGTTTCTGCAGTTTTTTAAGACGATCACAGGCTTTTGACGCATCCCATAACGGAATTCCATAGATGAAATGGCTCTGTATCAGTGTGAAATATAACGTTTTCATAGCAGTATGAGGGAGAAACTTTTTAACTTTATTTAGAACGAAGTTGGCAAGTCCAACTTTTGTGCAGAGTTGAGATATGTGGGCGTTGTACGATAAGTTGTCATCAATATTTATACCAAGAAACTTTAAGGATTTCTCACTTTCTCCACTACCAACCTTGCAGATTACCTGGTTGTTTATATAGACATTCTGATGAGTAACATTCCTACCTCTGTGACTTGGATTAAGTAACATGTATTTCGTTTTCTTTTCGTTCAGGACTAGGTGGTTGGCTGTGCACCAGTCAAATATATTTTTTAATTCCTCATTAAAATCTGAGACTAGGGCAGTAATCTCCGCTCCAGACTTGTAAGCTTCTGTGTCATCGGCAAACGACAAGATATTTAATGTAGTTGAACTACTTATGTCATTGATGTATATTAGAAATAAAATAGGGCCCAATATAGAACCTTGTGGAACTCCACATGTCAGTTCAGTTAGATTTGAGTTGCTATCACCAAACGATACATACTGATTCCTGTTCTTCAGATAGCTTTTGAACCAACTTAAAGCGATACCTCTTATTCCATAGTGTTCGAGTTTTTGAAGGAGGATGTCGTGGCTTATTGTATCAAAAGCTTTGGAAAGGTCAAGAAAAATAGCTAAAGTGGTGTCCTTACTGACTTTGTTATTTTCTATAGCAACATGTTTTAACAGTTGCATAATTGGATGTAGTGTGCTATGCTGCTTCCTAAAACCATATTGGTGGTGATAGAGAATATCGAATTTATTGAGAAATTTTATCAGTCTAACAAACATCAGTTTTTCTAAAATCTTTGAAAAGACAGGGAGAATACTTATTGGTCTATAGTTTGTGAAGTTATTTTCATCACCTGATTTAAAGATTGGGATTACTTTTGCAATTTTCATTCTGTCAGGAACTATTCCTTGACTGAGTGAAATGTTCATGATATGTGCAAGGGGGTTGGCAACCGAATCTATCGAATGTTTAAGGATACTGGATGAAATATTTTCACAATCCTAACTTGCTTTAGGCTTCATTTTAGTTACAATATTGATAATTTTCAGGGACGACGTTGGTAAAATAAACATATTATCTGGGAGTGGGTATCTCATGAATTCGGAGAAAGATTTGTGTGGATTCGATATTTGTTTTGAGGTCTCCTTTCCTATATTTGCAAAGAAATTATTGAATTCATGAGCGATTTCGTTCGGTGTATTTATCTTTTTTTCACCCAGATTAAAAAAGGAAGGTAAATTGCTTTTGGTTTTGGTTCTGTTTAGAGCGTTATTTAGAATTTGCCACGTTTTTCGCATATTACTTTTATTTTCCAAGAGGACGTTTTCGTAATACATTGCTTTACTCTGTTTTCTAATTCTGTTGAACACCCGACAGTAATTTTTGTAATTTCTGACATTAAATTCTGTTGGACTTCTTAATTTTTTCATGAAAAATTTATTCTTGTTATTGGCTGAGATTAGAAGACCTTTCGTCATCCAAGGCTGTCGCTTTATATATTTTTTATTCCGTTTTTGACGTTGCAAAGGAAATGCCGATTCAAATGCATTCAGAAAAATATTTAAAAAGTGTTCATAGGCAGCATTGGGACAGTTGGATTCCATAACTGGAGCAAAATCACACTGGGACAATAATACCTTGAAATATTCGATACTGCTAGTGTTTATTTTCCTAGATAGAGTTGGCATTGTATTCTCTAGTGACATATTTGCCGATTCAGCGTAAAAAGATTCCAAAATGGTCGGATACATCAGTGAGAATTATACCAGATTTGAAAGAGTTAATTAGATTATTTGAAAAGATATTGTCTATGAGCGTCGCAGAATGATCTGTCACTCTGGTTGGTTTGGTGATGACAGGCATAAATCCCTCACTAAACATTAAATCTGTAAACCTATCTGTTTTCGAGTGGCAAGCTACTTTCAGAAGGTCAATATTAAAGTCGCCCATGATTAAGGTTGTTTTCTTTTCCTTGTTAAGTATGTCAGTTATGTTGTTGACCTTTGATTGAAAAAGATCTATATCCGCTTTGGGGGCCGTATTTGGACGATATATTACACCAATAATTCTCGACAGATTCTTATCCTTTAGTTCTATGAACATTGACTCAATCACATGTGGTATGAAAATAGAAAGATCTTTTCGGACAATGAAGTTAGTGTCACTTTTTATAAATAGTCCTACTCCACCTCGACCATCGTCTGCCAAGGGTCTGGTATGTTTTAATAAAGGGTGATATCCTTCTAGTGTATAAGATATATTAGAGGGGATCTGAAAGACCTCCGTGAGACCAATGACGTCGAATGTATTTTCATTGCTGTTTAGTTCAGATAGCAGGTGTTTTAGAGGATCCCAATGGGCATTAAGGCTTTGACAATTGATATGAAATGCAGAGAAAGATCCGTTCATGTCCCTGAGCTCTGATTGCAACTCACTAGGAAGGAGATATTTACAATCGGTAACGTTGTATATAGATGGGGAATCACCAGCTGTGTTGGACATGTTGGTCATCTCGTCCATGAGATAATTAAAGTCAAAGTTAGAATCAGTCTGGATCCCGTCCAAATTAATACTACCCGCCATGATTTACAAATATTCCATCAGCAACACCAAAGCACGGACGCATGAAGGAGACCTGAAGATTCATAAATAATATAGACAATTCATTTTGTGGCTGGAAAGAAACATCAACAGGAGTTATAGCAGAGTAATATAAAGTGTGTAAATGAGGATAATCTTTCTCATTGCATTGGTTTAATGTGATCAAAAAGAGGGTAGAGAGAGAAGTAAACAAAGATATTCCACAGAAAACGGAATTCATCATTCCGTTTTATTGTGAGGCGTCGTCATTTAGTCCCTAGCTAACTTATAAACAAAACAAGTCGTTTATACTAACGGTGGTTACGACAAAACAACATGGCATAAAACTGAATACATTTGTAAGGGTTCATCTGAAACCCCTTTCCCCGAGTTCGGGCCCATGCACACATACACACAAGATATACTTAATAAACTTGCTATTATGATAATGGACTGTCAAACTAATCTGTCCAAGTAAACAGTCAGTGGATCAGTTAGATAATATAATGCACAAATTATCAGCACATAACAAACATCTCGTGAAAAAAATTTGTAAGGGTTCAACAAGAGGGTAGAGAGAGAAGTAAACAAAGATATTCCACAGAAAACGGAATTCATCATTCCGTTTTATTGTAAGACGTCGTCATTTAGTCCCTAACTAACTTATAAACAAAACAAGACGTTTATACTAACGGTGGTTACGACAAAACATCATGGCATAAAACTGAATAAATTTGTAAGGGTTCATCTGAAATCCCTTTCCCAAGGTTCGGGCCCATGCACACATACACACAAGATATACTTAATAAACGTGCTATGATGATAATGGACTGTCAAACTAATCTGTCTAAGAAAACAGTCAGAGGATCAGTTAGATAATATAATACACAATTTATCAGCACATAGCAAACATGTTGTGATTATAACAGACGATCAAACTAATCAGTCAAAGTATGTGGTGAGCGGATCAATTGGATAATTTAATACACAATTCACCACACTCCCCGATAATAATGTGACGATAAACGGTCAGTCAAACTAAACTGTCAAAATATACGGTCAGTGGGTCAGTCGGATAACATAATACAATTCACCAGCACGATTGCGTGAAGATGTCAACACGATGACGAGTTGTAAAAAGAGAGAGAGAAAAAAGTGAAATCCCGTGCACACAGACATTTAAAAATTTCTCCTTAGTATTGATGGGGGAGTTTCATGTCTGATCGATTTATTTGTTCCGAAGTATATTTCTAAAGGATTTATAAAAAAAACAATGATTGTGATGCATTATTCGTATTTATCTGATATTAAGGTGGTTTACATATGGCAGAGATGAATGTCAGTCTATATTATGGTGGTTTTCAAATACATGGATGGAAATAATTTGACTGAAACAAAGGAAAAACGTCTGAGAGATATTTATTTTTAACTTAAGGGGACGTCCAACCTAACTTTGGTCAAATTTCATGTAATTTTCTTTCAAGTCTAAAAAAGGCCCAAAATGAATAACCCCAATAAATTATATACCAAAATGCTTGGAATGAAACATAGAACATGTGGAAACTGAAATTTGCCATGGAACTGCTGCCATGTGTAAATAGCACCACCTGAAAGTCTGCTATGGCATAAGTAAGAGAACAAAATTTTTACAATAAAATACCTGAAAATAAAATAACAGCTGTATTCTATAAACATTTAAGTACATACTCGAAGAAATCTTTTCCTAATTCATGAAAGTAATGAAGATTGAGACCAAATGTTATAAGTGGAGTGCTCACTGATTGAAGGCAGACATTTTCTTTTGTTTATGTTTTGATTTGGGGAGTTCAACAAAGGTCAACTTGAAGGAGTCCAGCAGAAGAAGTATGGAAGGACAAAAGAGTGTCTCCCAATATCAAGATGTATGTGTTACTGTAATGGTTTGGAAAGAAAATATGATATTCTCCTATGTAGAATGCACTGCAAAGTCATACATTGTAGTTGAATAAATATATTTACAAACCCCTTGCACTGTAACCCCTTTTATCCCATGCATCAATTTGATAGTGATTAAATTGTTAAATTTGTCTGGTTTATCAATAAGTACATTAGCTTTGTTTAACTCTTGGACACCAATACACTCATGATATCTGTTGGAGAAGAAATAAGGGTAACTGTAACCTGTCACTGCAATAAACCATCTAACGTACTTAAAAGTACATTGTTATTCAAAACACATCAAATCAATCTTTCATAACCATTATTGCATGTACTTTCCCCAAGGAGGCTTACTGACATATTGAGATCAGAAGGGCACATCCAGAGGGTCTCACATATTTTTTTCAAGAACGCAGTACACAAAGCAATCCCCAAAAGATGACAAGTGAGCTCCATTTGACACAGAAAATTTGGGGGGTGGGGGGGGGTGGGGGGGGTGGGGCTCTCTTCCTTGTATGACTCTACCTCCGGCACTCAAGGCATATGCCTTTTTTCTCAAAGTTTAACTCTTTTTTTCTTTTTGAAGATCCTGGCCACACATGTTCCAAACACTATCAGACAGGTAAACCTCCAAATAAGTGTATCTGCAAAAATCATGTTACATTGCAAAACATTCTTTTTAGAGTTTTAGTTCTGGAACTTTCATGCTTCTTACTTCCAACTATAACACTTAATTTATCGATTCATGGGTGAATAGAAAAGTCCTGCCATAATCAACATTTTGAGTTCCATAAGCCTTCAAAACAGCTCCAATAAAAGTGTCAAACATCAGATTGGTGGCTTTATACAGAATATTCATTAGGTTGTTGCTTGATAAGTAATAGGAACAAAATCTTCACAAGAAAATTCTGCAGCAATACAATTGAGGGTATTAGCAGGCACTCTGCAACAAATTGTAACAAATCAACTAGTTATAAACAAAATTTTCTAACTCAAAAGAGTGAAAAAGTACCACAACTCTGAAAAAATGTGGGAAGAAACACATGCTACAGCAGCTACACAGGCATTGTTTCTCCATGATGCTCGATCACAAAACCAAATATCCTTCAAATTGGAGTAGCAATGGTTGATATACAAGGGGGAATGTTGGTACATGCAATGATGAATGGGTAAGACTAAGATAAGAGGACAGGGGGTCACCACTGCACGGCCCTAGATGCACCTTTGATTTTCCAACTTCCACTAAGTTCCAGGTCTGGGGCATAATAATCGCAACACACCCAACTTATCAGTTCATAATTTCAGTTAAATAAAAGAAATTATCAATTTGAATTAAATAATAGATGATGTAAAAATATTTGGCTTCCTTCGCCTTCTCGTACTATTTAATTACCACAAACAATATCAGTTTGATGCCGACAAACGAAACTGAACGCATGTGGTTTGATTAAAAAGTAACTCGGCATGAATAATGAAGAAATTGCGAATATTTCGTGTATTTCATTTATTTAAAAGCCAATTGCAGCTAATATTGACCGTGCATTCGATAATTCGTTTCGGTTTTGACCACACGGCCACGCTGACACTCCGTGACAGCGGTTATGTTTATTGTGATATGCAAATTGGGGGATGGTTTCCGGTGAAGGAGATTTGTCACATTTGTCAGTGTAAAACGATAAAAAAAAACACTGATCGACGCTTGTATTACTATGGTTGATTGGAAGAAAAAACTAAATTCTCAGCATCGTCCAAGCGCACCTTATTTAAAAGCTGGAATGCATCATTTTCAACCCATCTTCAATCGGTCCTTTGCAGACATCAAACATACCCGTCTTCAAATTCCATGGTTACTAGGACGTAAATAACTTCGCAGCGACAGGGGGAAATTAACACACTCAATATAGTTCCAGGTCACTTGGAATATACTTCGTGAAAAAGTGATTTCTGAAGCATTCTGCTTACTTTGTTATGAATATTGCCTTATTTTATGTGTATCGTCCCGATTTTATACACTCGGTTATTTTTTTTACAAGTGGTTCATGTTGTCTTTCTAGTGCGCAATAATTCAGATTTTTTGTCAACAAAAAAGTTCAGACGGCCTGTAAACACGAGAGGGAATTTCGAACCATATTTTGCAGTTATGACATTAACAGCTCAAGTACTTGCTGTCACCTGTTTGCAAATCCGCTCATACATTGTCTCGAACAAATAAAGGGCGTGATCACGTCCTTGCATTCTTACGATTGCCCAAATTGAGTATTTCTGCAAGAACCACATCGTAATCACATGACCGGAAAAACATCGTTGAAACATGGCCACATCCGGAACATCAAAAATTTGTGTTGATGTTATTACATTCAAACGTCAAAACCCACCAGAGTGTGTGTCAAAAAAATGCTTTCTCCGAGTCTGTAGTATGTTATCATTATATTGAGGACAAGGCTTTCGAATTACCGATTATTTTGTGGTTTTACCGGTTCGTTACTTATGCCATTTGCAAATTAATCTTCTTCAAAATCATAAAATTCACTTTTTTTCCTGAAAAAAAATATATGTACCTTTTCTATGCACTTTACTCATTATTTTGATATATAATTTGCCTTTCCTTACTTCTCTTATCTGTTTCTGAGGCATTGGGAAAAATGTAAAAAAATTGACCAAAGTTAGGTTGGACGACCCCTTAATCTTGGGTGTATGTGTGTTGGGGTGGACTGGTCAACTGGATGTGGTGAGCGGGGAAAAGGAAAATAGTGGCAACTAAACTACAGTATCGAAACAAAGACAAGGATATATTTATCTAAAATATTGCGATTTCTCAATATTCTTAGGTGGGTTGATGTTAGTGGGGTGGAGTCTATAAAGTCCAATTTCCATGTAGAATTATCTATAACTAGTCAAGTGCTAGATTATTTAAGATATTTACATTTGTTTCCAGAGTTTGTCCTGTTATATCCTACTGGAGAGTGCCAGTAGGCAAATGAAATAGGAATATGCATGTCGGACTACAGCAGGCATACTCGCTTTTCCTTAACTTGTTAACCTCCTTATTATAGACAATTGGGAAAGAGCGAAAAATATGAGAACTTCTTAGAATATTACCCCCACATTGTCCCTTAACAGAATATTGGAAGATGCTAACAGAATGAATGCTAGATTTTATTTGAAAATTTACATTTCTTTCTCCAGATTCGCTCTATTACAAATTGCTGGAGGATGCCAGCAGACACCCTCCAGCAACCCCCAACAGAGCGAAACTTTATCGATCGAATTTTATTAGATTTTGGTTCTACATGAGAAATGAACAGGGAATATAAAAACTACAACAGGAGTACTCACAATCACATTCCTCTAACTGGTTGAGTGCTAGAATAATTGAATGTCAACGTTTGTTCCCGAAACATTTGTTCCCGAAACATTTGTTTCTCCAGATTTGCTCTATTACAAATTATCGGAGGATGCCAGTAGACACCCTCCAGTAATTTCTAACAGAACAAAACTTCATCGATCAAATTTTATTAGATTTTGGTTCTCCATGAGAAATAAACAGGGAATATAAAAACAACAACAGAAATACTCACAATCACATTCCTCAAACTGGTTGAGTGCTAGAATATTTTGATTGTCAACATTTGTTCCACGAAACATTTGTTTCTCCAGATCTGTTCTATTACAAATCACTGGAGGATGCCAGAAGACACCCTCCAGTAATTTCCAACAGAACAAAATTTCATCGATCAAATTTTATTAGATTTTGGTTCTCCGTGAGAAATGAACAGGGAATATAAAAAACTACAACAGGAATACTCACAATCACATTCCTCTAACTGGTTGTGTGCTAGAATATTTTGGTTGTCAGCATTTGTTCCACGAAACATTTGTTTCTCCAGATTTGCTCTATTACAAATTACTGGAGGATGCCAGCAGAAACCCTTCAGCAATTTCCAATAGAGCATTTTGGTTCTCCATGATTGAATTTTATTAGATTATGGTACTCCATGAGGAATGAACAGGGAGCAATGAATTGAACATTTTGGTTCTCCATGATTACATTTTATTAGATTTTGGTTCTCCATGAGAAATGAACAGGGAATACAAAAGTACAACAGGAACACTCGCAATCACATTCCTCCAACTGCTCAAGTGCTAGAATATTTTGATTGTCAATACTTGTTCCATGAAACATTTGTTTCTCTAGATTTGTTCTATTACAAATTACTGGAGGATGTCACTAGACACCCTCCAGCAATTTCCAACAGAGCAAAACTTCATCGATTGAATTTTATTACGTTTTGGTACTCCATGAAAAATGAACAGGGAATATAAAAAAACTACAACAGGAATACTCACAATCACATTCCTCTAACTGGTTGAGTGCTAGAATATTTTGGTTGTCAACATTTGTTCCACGAAACATTTGTTTCTCCAGATTTGCTCTATTATGAATTACTGGAGGATGCCAGCAGACACCCTCCAGCAATTCCCAATAGAGCATTTTGGTTCTCCATGATTGAATTTTATTAGATTATGGTTCTCCATGAGAAGTGAGCAGGGAGCAATGAATTGAACATTTTGGTTCTCCATGATTCAATTGTATTAGATTCTGGTTCTCCATGAGAAATGAACAGGGAATATAAAAACTACAACAGGAATACTCACAATCACATTCCTCTAACTGGTTGGGTGCTAGAATATTTTGATTGTCAATACGTGTTCCATGAAACATTTGTTTCTCTAGATTTGCTCTGTTACAAATTACTGGAGGATGTCAGTAGACACCCCTCAGTAATTTCCAACAGAACAAAACTTCATCGATCAAATTTTATTAGACTTTGCTTCTCCATGAGAAATGAACAGGGAATATAGCAATTACAACAGGAATACTCAGATCACATTCCTCTACTGGCTGAGTGCTAGAATATATTGATTGTCAACATTTGTTCCACGAAACATTTGTTTATCCAGATTTGCTCTTTTACAAATTACTGGAGGATGCCAGCAGACACCCTCCAGCAATTTCCAACAGAGCAAAACTTCATCGACTGAATTTTATTAGATTTTGGTTCTCCATGAGAAATGAACAGGGAATATAAAAACTACATCATGAATACTCACAATCACATTCCTCTAACTGGTTGGGTGCTAGAATATTTTGATTGTCAATACTTGTTCCATGAAACATTTGTTTCTCTAGATTTTCTCTATTACAAATTACTGGAGGATGTCAGTAGACACCCTCCAGCAATTTCCAACAGAACAAAACTTCATCGGTCAAATTTTATTAGATTTTGGTTCTCCATGAGAAATGAACAGGGAATACAACAACTACAACAGGAATACTCACATCACATTCCTCTAACTGGTTGAGTGCTGGAATCTTTTGATTGTCAACATTTGTTTATCCAGATTTGCTCTATTACAAATCACTGGAGGATGCCAGTAGATACCCTCCAGTAATTTCCAACAGAGCAAAATTTCATCGATTGAATTTTATTAGATTTTGGTTCTCCATGAGAAATGGACAGGGAATATAAAAACTACAACAGGAATACTCACAATCACATTCCTCTAACTGGTTGAGTGCTAGAATATTTTGATTGTCAACATTTGTTCCTCGAAACATTTGTTTCTCCAGATCTGTTCTATTACAAATCACTGGAGGATGCCAGTAGACACCCTCCAGTAATTTCCAACAGAACAAAACTTCATTGATCAAATTTTATTAGATTTTGGTTCTCCATGAGAAAGGAACAGGGAATATAAAAACTACAACAGGATTACTCACAATCACATTCCTCTAACTGGTTGAGTGCTAGAATATTTTGGTTGTCAAAATTTGTTCCACGAAACATTTGTTTCTCCAGATTTGCTCTGTTACAAATTACTAGAGGATGCCAGCAGACACCCTCCAGTAATTTCCAATAGAGCATTTTGGTAGCAATGAATTGGACATTTTGGTTCTCCATGATTGAATTTTATTAGATTCTGGTTCTCCATGAGAAATGAACAGGGAATATAAAAACTGCATCATGAATACTCACAATCACATTCCTCTAACTGGTTGGGTGCTAGAATATTTTGATTGCCAATACTTGTTCCATGAAACATTTGTTTCTCTAGATTTGCTCTATTACAAATTACTGGAGGATGTCAGTAGACACCCTTCAGTAATTTCCAACAGAACAAAACTTCATTGATCAAATATTATTAGATTTTGGTTCTTCATGAGAAATGAACAGGGAATGCAGCAACTACAACAGGATTACTCACATCACATTCCTCTAACTGGTTGAGTGCTGGAATCATTTGATTGTCAACATTTGTTTATCCAGATTTGCTCTATTACAAATCACTGGAGGATGCCAGTAGACACCCTCCAGTAATTTCCAACAGAGCAAAACTTCGTCGATTGAATTTAATCGGATTTTGGTTCACCATGAGAAATGAACAGGAATATAAAAACTACAACAGGAATACTCACAGTCACATTCCTCTAACTAGTTGAGTGCTAGAATATTTTGATTGTCAACATTTGTTCCACGAAACATTTGTTGTTTCTCCAGATCTGTTCTATTACAAACTACTGGAGGATGTCAGTAGACACCCACCAGTAATTTCCAAAAGGACAAAACTTCATCGATCAAATTTTATTAGATATTGGTTCTCCAAGAGAAATGAACAGGAAATATAAAAACAACAACAGGAATACTCACAATCACAATCTTCTAACTGTTTGAGTGCTAGAATATTTTGGTTGTCAACATTTGTTTCTCCAGATTTGCTCTATTACAAATTACTGGAGGATGCCAGCAGACACGCTTCAGAAATTTCCAACAGGGCAAAACTTCATCGATTGAAGTTTATTAGATTTTGGTTCTCCATGAGAAATGAACAGGGAATATAAAAGCTACATCATGAATACTCACAATCACATTCCTCTAACTGGTTGGGTGCTAGAATATTTTGATTGTCAATACTTGTTCCATGAAACATTTGTTTCTCTAGATTTGCTCTATTACAAATTACTGGAAGATGTCAGTAGACACCCTCCAGCAATTTCTAACAGAACAAAACTTCATTGATCAAATTTTATTAGATTTTGGTTCTCCATGAGAAATGGACAGGGAATACAGCAACTACAACATGAATACTCGCATCACATTCCTCTAACTGGTTGAGTGCTGGAATCTTTTGATTGTCAACATTTGTTTATCCAGATTTGCTCTATTACAAATTATTGGAGGATGCCAGTAGACACCCTCCAGTAATTTCCAACAGAGCAAAACTTCATCGATTAAATTTTATTAGATTTTGGTTCACCATGAGAAATGAACAGGGAATATAAAAACTACAACAGAAATACTCACAGTTACATTCCTCTAACTTGGTCAGTGCTAGAATATTTTGATAGTCAACATTTGTTCCACGAAACATTTGTTTCTCCAGATCTGCTCTATTACAAATTACTGGGAGGATGCCAGCAGACACCCTTCAGTAATTTCCAACAGAGCAAGACTTCACCGACTGAACTTTAGGCCAGTAATGGAAGTAACAGGGAATAGGGAGACCACAGCAGGCACATTCACTTGGAATTAAATCATTTGGTACTAGATTATTTTGATAGTCAACATTTGTTCCACCAAGTTTGCTTTATTAGAAATTATTGGGGGATGCCCTTAGATACCCTCCAACAATTTCCAACACAACAAAACTTAATTCGTCAAGCTGCATCAACTTTAGGCCAGTATGGGATGAAATAGGGAATACATGTGTGAAGACCACAGCAGGCACATTCACTTTGATTTAAATGAGTTGGTACTAAATTATTTTGATTTGTTCCACCAAGTTTGCTATATTAGAAACTATTGGAGGATGCCCTTAGACACCCTCCAACAATTTCCAACACAACAAAACTTAAATCTTCAAGCTGCATCAACTTTAGGCCAGTAAAGGAAGAGACAGGGAATATGAGGACAACAGCAGGAACATTCACATTTTAATAACATGATTTAGAGCTAGATTATTTTTATAGTCAACATGTATTCTACCATGTTTGCCTTATTAGAAATTGCTGGAGAATGCCCTTAGGCACCCTCCAACAATTCCCAACACAACAAAACTTAATTCTTCAAGCTGCATCAACTTTAGGCTAGTAAGGGAAGGAACAGGGAATAGGGAGACCACAGCAGGCACATTCACTTTGATTTAAATGAATTGGTACTAGATTATTTTGATAGTCAACACTTGTTCCACCAAGTTTGCTTTCCTAGAAATTATTGGGGGATGCCCTTAGACACCCTCCAACAATTTCCAACACAACAAAACTTAATTCTTCAAGCTGCATCAACTTTAGGCCAGTATAGGATGAAACAGGGAATATGAGACCACAGCAGGCACATTCACTTTGTTTTAAATGATTTGGCACTAGATTATTTTAATAGTCAATATGTGTTCCACCAAGTTTGCTTTAGTAGAAATTATTGGAGGATGCCCTTAGACACCCTCCAGCAATTTCCAACACAACAAAACTTAATTCTTCAAGCTGCATTAACTTTAGGCCAGTATGGGATGAAACAGGGAATTTATGATAGTTGATGAAATCTTGGATTTCTCTTCAATCTGCAACATTTCTCTCTCATTTATCACTCTATGTACAATGTTCTCATGTGATTTAATAAAGATGACACCATCGTGTGTCCATGTCCCAAGAATTTTCTTGTTTTTAAACAGGGCTCTAGCTCGTCGAGCGAAGTTTGAGCGGTCCTTCGTTAGGTGTTCGTTTATAAAAACATTTCGGAGGTTCTGAGAAGAGCGAAGGTTTCGGCGAGCTCTGTAAACTGAATCACGGGTTCTATAACTCGCGAACTTCACAAGGATTGGCCTTGGGTATCTACTTGCAGACCTCCTGGGGGGACCCGAGCGATGGCTTCGTTCAATGTCTCGCAATTCCAACGGCACTCCAATCGATGACGCAATATCGATAATAACTTTGTCAGTGTTCTCATTCTCACTCTCTTGAATTCCTGATACTCTCAGAGAATTCCTCATCCCGTACTGACGGAGATCATCCAATTCTGATTCGAGTCGGATTATGGTTGAAGTCTTTTCATTCACATCTTTTTCAAGTTCCCCGACTCTTTCCTGGAATCGGTGCAGCTGCTCGTGGACAGCAGAACCCATTAACTCCTTAAGGAGGCTTTGCACAGTTGGGTATTTTAGGGCAACAAGAAATACATTCGCTGCATCCCCAGCGACAGTGCCAGTGACACCTGGAGTAGGCGTGGGCGTTGGGGTAGGCGAACCAAGTATCGTGTGAGCACCATAAGGATCCATGCGTTCCAAATTCTCTTGTCCGAGGCCTTGTCGTCGACTGGTATCGGCAATATCAGAAACTTCGGAGCTACCAGAATCAATGAAATTTCCAATCTCCGATAGTGTTGAGTCACTACTTGATAGGGAGCCCTCCTTAAGTTTTTTTGACAAATTTTCCAGAAAGGACATACTTTTGTCACTCGCTCGCCTCTTTTTGATATTAGGGGTAGAGGTCTCCATAGAAGTTTGCCGCAGGATTCGAGTAAATTAGCTTACGCTCATAGAATCTAGGACGAAAAGCACCGCTGCATTTGTCAGATGAACAGATTTTTCTTGACCAGCAGTCCATCACACAAATGGGATGTCATTCAATCACGTCGAATCGCTTGACTGAAGATCGATGCAGATCAACACATCAGTGAGTACTCTAACCCAAAGGACAGATCACACTCAGTCAATACTACGGTTAGTGTCAAAACACTCTGTCAATAGTTTCTCATATTTTCAAAATATATGTCAAGAATAAAGATTTCTCAGCGACAAGACTATACTAATTTCTGCTCCCAGGATTAGGTATTACTGCAGTTATTTATGGTGTAGTAATCTCGACACAACCTCACATTTTCACAAAAGGACACAGTTTTCATGTTTCATATTATTATAACAAGACTTACACAGACTCAATCCACGAACGATGCACGAAAACACGAAATATTATTGAAGCTTCCTCACAGAATTTCCATTATTTTCCTCTAGATCTGTTCTTTATGCAATGTCATTATTTTCATCAACTGCACCATCCTATGGGAGCAAGAGGGCAATGTTTCTGGTCATTTGGTTAATTTTCAAAAACACCGAAGCCAATTTTACATGATTTTATGCCCAGAGCCGAGAAGAAAAAACATTAACCGGCCGCCATTGTTTTGTCGGCTTTAACACTTTCTTTTCCATGAAAATGATAATAATAAATTTATTTACAGCATATCGATTAAAAACAATTAACACAAACATATCAACAAGATATATACTGCATGTAAACGGCATAGGCTCACAGGCTGTCTCCCTGCCATTCACAGATGAAGACCCAGATAGACGTCTTGTCAACATAGTTATCAAGTACTCTGACGATTTGCTCTTTATTAACCCTTTACCTAACAAAACGGCCAAAACCGCAAACGCTATTCTCAAAAATCGCCAATTAATTTTCATTATTTTTTCATATTTTTTGTCTTAAAAACATAGGTTATCACCCCTCGTTGGAACGAGCTCGTCGCGCACGTTCCAATGAGGGGGTCATAACCTATGTTTTCGAGACGCAAAAAATGAAAACAATAAGTTATTCAAGAATGTTTTTTGCAAGTGTCGACTGCTTTTCATGTTAGGTAAAGGGCTAAGGGTGAGGTTGCTGTAGGAAAAAGTCGGGTGCTGTTGTTGTGTTGTGTGTTATTCGTGTCTTCCACAATCTCCAATCGACAGCCATGAACACAAGTGCGAATACAGAGGCGAACAGACGGAAACAAACATTCAAGAGAAACAACTAACTCATACGCAATGCGTTATAGCGCTCGAGTGACGCCCAGCGACTGCCCAGACCTGATGCCACATGTCCCAGCAAGACTCCGAATCGACAGAAAAGCCCATCAAACAATTTCCAATCGCACAACGCACACTCACTCGCCGCGGCCAGCATACTACGACCCTCAAAGTTGTCTTGATTGTAAAATATTTTGTTCTTGAACAATATTGTTTCTTTGTAAGGATTGTGTCTATGGTCGCACTTGGTAAACTAGAATTACAGAATAACAACACCTAAACACCACACCATTGGTGGAGTTTCCTCCTATGCAATAAATTCCATTCACCCATATTCTTTGGAAGAGAACAGGACACACAGGGACAGCTTCTGCCAGTTAATTAATTAGTTAATCAGTTACTAATAAATTAATTAATATTTCCGTTTTCAACATCAATGTCTGCACCATTCCAACAACCCAAGTGGGAAACGAAAGCTGCCGAATAGGTTAAAGCTACTCACTCTCTTGGAGCTGAAGTGTGATTTTAACTCTTAGAAGCCGGGAGTCGAGTTTTCTTGCCTGTGATGTAACACGGCAGGTAATCTGGCTGTGACAGTTCGGCTATCTTTGGGCTGCGGAGAATTAAACACTGAGCAGGTGCTTCTAGTCAGACGACGCTTGACTAGAAGCACCTGTTTACTGTAAGTTTTGCGCGGTATGTCATATTCAATAAATTCATTCTAATCCCCTGCTTCAAAGAGTTAAAGATAGAGAATTTGCTTACAAAACTCTTTCTCAATACGATCGCGAAACATACCAATGGCTGGAGGTTTAAAAGCAAACAAAATGAAAAACATATATTGTGAATGAAGACTGCATCGAAGAAGAAACGCATAAAATAACATCTGAGGTTCAGTTTGCTCGCATTTCTTCTTTTATTGACAAGTAAGAGTCTACAATATTGTGAGCAGAAAGACGGGCAACCAATTTCAGCAGGATCTGGTTGAAGTTTTCTGTCCGCTTTGTGATAAGAGCACGGTAGTTTGTTTTTCCACTAACAAGCATTTTCAAATCTCAACCACTGTCTCGTGTGACTAAAAATTAAGAAAGAAGAAAATTGTTTCTCTCAAAGTTGTCTTGAACTCTTGGAAGTTTTGAACTGGCAGATAAATGCTACAATTGCTTTTCGAAAATCGCTGCAAGAACCGGAATCGAATTTTTTCTTCTTTTTTCAACAATAGTTAACGACATTTTTTGGAACGGGTTTGACAAGCACGTTCCAATTGAAAGTCACAAGCTGTGGTTTTGGAATAAATGGAAACATTGGCGATATTTGAATGTCGGTGTATATTATACCTCCCAATGGATACGCAGTTCTTTACATTAGCTTTTTTTACTTAAATTAGGACGACATTATTAACAGCCAGTGTGCACGGTGTGGACGTTAGATAGCATCCATCTGGCATTTTGTTCTTTATAATTCCACAATCTATACACATTTCAATTATTGGTTTGTTCGATGTATATTTTTTTTTATTTCAGGAAATGGTAAAATTGATTTCGACGAGTTTTTGTTAATGATGAGGCAATCGATGGCGAGCTCAAATAATGACGCACAGTTACGTGAAACGTTCAGAGTGTTTGATAAGGATAACAATGGCTTTATCGATGCCGCTGAATTGCGGCGAGGACTTGCATTATTTGGCCAGAGGCCCACTGAGACAGAAATTTACGAGATGATAGCAGAAGCTGATATCGATGGGGACGGACGGCTCAGCTTTGAAGGTTTCTAAAATTTGAATTTACAATGATTTCTGTTTTGAATCATTCGGCCGATCATTTGCGAAGAGTGATAAACATATCTGGCAAGTGTGCTCTTCGATGGACTGGTGGATTTATTGAACAGTTAAAATCGCGTTATTCTTCCATTTTATCGGTAAATGTACCCAAAATGTAGGGCCCGGCGAAGCTTCGCAATTCGACTCGATTCGAAATAGCCAGATGATTCGATTTGATTCGATTTCAATCGCTCTGATTCAAAAATGTTCGAAGCGTCGAGATGTTCTCAAAATCCTACAAAGTGTCCTCTCTTGAACTCTTCTTCTGTCACCAGCTATCCTGTACAGGAGGCCTGATGATAGAAGAAGTTCAAGAAGGTTCCGCTTCCGAAATTACATTGATTCCGTTCTGGAATATTCCCGTTTTTTGCTTGATTTGCACGAGTCGCTATTGCACATAACACTTGAGTGGAGACTGACAATAGTACGGTTGTAAGAAGGTGCAATATCCACAACTTGAAAGAGATGAAGAGGTTCTATTCGAGATTCGATTCGAGATTCGATTCGAGATTCGATTCGAGATTCGATTCGAAATCTGATGTCTGATTCGATTCGCGATTCCATTCGACCTGAAATATGAGGTTCGCAGGGCCCAACCCAAATGCTCACAACAATCTGATCGTAGTATTAACTTGTCAAATGTTCCGAGACTAAGATCTTAAGCCACCATTCAAATCCTTAAAAGAATTTGGCGCTGTTATGACTCAGAACCAGTGTAGCCCCTCAATCGCCCATCCCCCATTTTTCCGAGTTCGCTTTTCTGACCAGCTGAAGTATCCTCTCCGAGAGAATCTAAATATACCATAAACATTCATTTTCTTTGAACAGCGCAAAAAATTTATCTAACAATCATATTCATTTTGGCCTGAAAAACATGAAAAACGGTATGTATCATATAATGTGTTCCGATTCCGTGCCACATAGACGGCTCATTCTGATTCCGTATCATATAAACGACTCGTTTCTGGTAACGCGAAGGGCTATCATAACAGGCGCATGGATACATTCCATGTGCGTTTCAGTGATCGACCCAACATTATGTCCTAAAACTGTTTTAATAATTTAAGATTTAATCTGTTTATGTTACAGAATTGTTAGATAAATGAATTATTATGATAATGTGTCTGTCCGGTTATTTGCATCAGATTCTCGGTGGTGTCCAAAAATGGGATCACAACTCGCCGGCAAAGCCGGCTCGTTGAAATCCCAATCTGGACACCACCTCGAATCTGATACATATCACAGGACATGCACATAATCATGGTAATCTGTATATATCTCATAATCAAGACTTGATTTGTCCGAGTCTTTGATGGCATTACTAATAAACATGTTTGTTTTCTATATATTATAAGTGAGGAATCGCCATAGCTGTGGTAATATAGTTATGTCGATTGTATAGATATTTTGGTGTTTTGAAGGTGAATTATTATTATTGATTAGAACATCTATTACTGAAGTACAACAAATATCTTTATATCTTTGGGATAAAGATACATCGCATAGCATCAAAGGTATAAATACAGCACGGAATAGATAATCGATAGATAATTTATTTTGCAGCAACAATAAAATACATCAATGGATTTTACAAATTGCGATATGGATTACATGAGGAACTGCTGGGCAATGTCATAGCCATATTGGCTGCCCCCCCCCCCCCCCCCCCCGTGAAACGGAAAATAATAACAACAAACTAGTTACAATAAATAAAACCCACAAGAATAAAAAAGTAATTCCTGAATACAACATTCTTAACAGGTTATTGTTGAAAACGTCTGTAAGTAATCAATGGAACTTTTTTAGCCCGGACCATTCGAGCGATAAAGAATCGGGCAAAGGTTACGATTCGAGATGGAAGTATTTCAAGAATCTGAGAAACCTGCCTCATGCGTCGAATGACACCGAGCCGCAGAGCGGCAAGGTGTTACTTCAAGGGCCAAGTTGTTCAAATCTATGAAACGCCAACAATGATGTTGTTAGCTGATTCCCACCCTGCCTGTGTCCAATTAACTGAACACAAGAACTCAGGTACACTGGTCTGCTGTTCTTACAGGTACTTCGTGACGGTTACCATCATCCGAAAAGACAAAGACACACGGGTGTAATCTGGACTATTACAAAATGACGAAAAAAACCCACACACGCTATTGATAGATTGCTTCATGGGTATGAGATATAATAAATTACGGTTTATTCAGCAATCGGAATATTGTGATTATTGCGCATAACATCAAGTCTGTATGAGCCTAGGGATTTTGTTTTTGATTGGGAACTCGTTAATTATTGTTTCTTGCGGTCTAGCGTATATTGCATCGTTGGGAAGGAATCAAATGAGAGATTTGCTGTAAACGTAGTTCTTGGTTTGGGTTTGTGTATGGCTTTCTATTTGTCGAGTTCTATTCTAGGATTCGTGTGAAGTTTCGTGGTACTCTTGTCACGAACCAGTCGTGTATAGAGAATACAAACTCGAGGATGTAAAAAGATCATTACATTTCATTACAAAGAACGTCTTGAATCGGAATCCATATGGGCGTTGCAGTTTTTATTGGCTGGCATACGGTTGACACTTTTATGAAGGTTAAAAATCTTAATTTTCGAAGCGGCCTGGCCACATACAGTGATACCATACAACGAATGGCTATGTACTAATGAAAAGTACAAGGTTGTTTTGGAACCGTTAATTAGATAGATAGTCATTGTGTACAGGTTACCTCTTTGTGGTGTTTGAAAGTTAACTTTTCATCCAAGCTGATTCATTGAAATTTAACAAATATTTCCGTTTTGTTGTTCCCAAGCAGGCCGAGTTTTGTGTTGTTCAAATTTGTTATCCTACCCTCAATGTTATGTATATCGTTTCTTGGATGTATTAAATGAACTGTTTCATTGGCTCTGTTCGCCACTTTGCCGATCACCAGTTGCTAGTTTTACTTATTTCTACTTATAGATTAAACAATTTAAGGTATTACCCGATGTATGGGTTGTTGTGTCAACTGCAAAGGAGTGGACCCTTTACCCAACGTAACGGCCAAAACCGGCCAGCGCTATTCACAAAAGTCGCCAATTAATTTCCATTATTTTTTTCATTTTTTGTCTCAAAACATAGGTTATGACCCCTGTTTGGATCGAGCTCGTTCCAAAGAGGGGTCATAATCTATGTTTTTGAGACAAAAAATGAAAAAAATAGTTATTCAAGAATTTTGTTTGCAAGTGTCGTCTGCTTTTCATATTAGGTAAAGGGTTAAACAACGTTGATTTATTGATATCATTTATATTTTGTGTGAATAAAAGGGCTCAAAGAATAGATCCACCCTTTTTTAAACTAGTTTCTCCCAATAGTCCTAAAACAAGAATTAGTGAGACCTCTGATGCCTTACATTTCCAGTTTCTATATATGAATGTTGTGATTAATCGTATCAACGTTCCCGTGGGAACTCCGGGAAACGAAGCACAGCTTGTTTACTGTGGTAAACAAGCTCTGTTTTATTGATAACATAGGACCCGGTAACCATTTCCAGAGGTGGAAATCCTCTAAAATGGGTATAAATGAGTGGACTGGACTTGATTTTCTATCCTTGTTGCGGTCACGATTAGCCATTGTGTAGAAATAAGTGACATTAAACTCCAATAAATAAATATGTAAATTAATTAATATCGTATCACAAGCTTCAGAGAAGTCCAAAAACACGGCCAGAGTACAATTATTGATAGTTTTGTCGTTCAATGTGGCGACATAAGATGATGTATTGGGTGTGATGTGGTTTGTCCATTCTCAAAGCTTAACTGGTACTTGCAGATGGTATTATGTTTTTTTTGTAAAAACCAGGCGAGACGTGAATAAATTATGTTTATAGTACTCATGAATATACGAATACTATACTGACTGGACTGTAATTGGTGGAGAGATTTGATCTCCCCTTTTGAAAATTGGGATAACTTATGCAATTTGCATTATTTTCTGGCACTTGTCCAGTTTAGCAAGACAGGTTGACGATATTAGTTAGGGGCGTTGCTTCAATTATTGTAACTTTTAAGAGTTTTGTGGAGATGTTGTTGTGATCACTGCTCGTCTTCTTTTTTTCTGGGGGCGGAATGGTGGGACTGTTTACACAAATAATTTCTTCATTGACATCGGTAGGAGAAATAAAAAACTCAGAATTACTACTATTAACTTAAAAACTTTTACTGTTGTCATCCTTTGTTATTCATGGGTATAGAGTTTGACTTTCCCTCGCTTAATAGTTGGATAGTTGTATATCCAACAGCTAACTGTTGTATATTTTACATCTGTTGAACTATCCAACAGCAAAACGTTTTTCAGTAGGATAAATAACCCGTTGATGTTGGACAGGCGAGAGAAAGCACCCTGTCTCCGGCCAAAAGGCCGTCAACTGGGGAGCTTTCTCTCGCCTGCCCGACATCAACTCGTTATTTATCCTCTGCATAGTTAGAGAAGTGTTCAGTGGTTTGATGTACAGTGCCACGTATATTTGTGCCCACTTTAATTTTAATGAAGAAAATATTGAATTGTAGCTAATTTTTGGAGGGAGCGAGGGTGTTAGCTCACGGTTTCCACCATTAAAGCTGAATGAAACTTTGTAGGACTTTTTAAACGAGTTAATGTTTTTCCTTGGAATCGTCCCTGTTTCTTTCTTACCATTGGCTTTCGGGATCGCGGTGGCTCAGTGGTAGACTGTTGGACATCTATGCTAGAGGTCCCAAGTTCGACCCCCGTTCGATACAAACCGCGTTGCCTACATGGGAGCACGATGGCGCCGTGTACTAAGGCGTACTGCACGTCGATGGTGCACATGTCTTCAACCGCTCGTCGATGCTCGGTGGTTTTCTCCGGGTACTCCGGCTTCCTCCATCCGTAAAACTGTCACGGTCACGATTAGCCATTATGCATAAGTGTGTGACCTTAAACACCAATAAATAAATAAATACCATTGGCTTTCATCACGAGTACTATGGTCTTATAATAGTCTGATTTGCATTTTCGTTTAACTGGTTAAACATTCTGCAATGGGTTTTGTGCCAAGTCGTATTTTGCAGAGAAGGGTATTCTAATTTCTTTTGATAAAGTTTAAGTTTATTTAAGGACGATTGCGGTTGTCCCGATAATATCCAAGGCTCACGCTTGATATATTTGTTTGGAGAAGTCGTTCTTGTCAAGGAAAATGTTTTATCGAAAGCATCATGTTGACTATCAAAAAGGATATCATATGCTTCTTTCAGACAGGGTGAGTCCAGGAGATTCAGGAATTCAGTTAGAAGGCGTTTGAAGAGAATTATGCTCTTTTTGTTTTGAATGACCAAGTTGACTACTACTGTACAGTCGGCGTGGACTGGTCGTAATCCATGCGTGGGCAGTGATGTCCACGCATGCGTTTACTAGGTAATAAAAATCATCATCAGCAAAATTTTAATTAATGAAGCACCGGGTTGTACCTGGTGCTTCATTAATTAAATGTTTGATGATTATTCCTATGATTAGGGTTTGGAATCTAATATTACTGCGACCGTAGAAATATTGCCCATCTGTGGAAAGTGACCAGTCCACGGCAGCCGTACTGTAGTATTTATTTTGTTTAGCTGTTAAACGCATAAGGGAGAAAAATGATAGCCCACGTCTGAAATGACCATTCCCGATATGCAATTATTTGTATCTTACCTCCTACAAGCATCTGGGAATGTCATTGGTTCAAAGACGTCACATGCAGACTGCATATAAAACCATATACTGTCTGTCAACATCAATATACGCTGACAGCTATGAGTAATCTCCCCTTTGTTCATTGATTATTCAAAATGGCGGCAGCCGATAAACTCTTCAAGTTGAATGATTGGGTGTTGGAAGCCCATATTTGGTCAGAAGTGCAGGTTAGGCAACTTAAAAGGCTTCATATTCTGTGGATGTGTGTCATGTTACCTTCGAAATGAAACTGTTTGGTATGTATGAATTTGCCTGGTTACAATTTATGGGACTCTCCCATAAATTGTAACAAGGCAAAGACACGTGAACACATTGTGAGAATTCTCTCATTTAATTTTGATCGCTGTTGTTATTAGTTCTGTGCATCGATGCAGCAGTCGATAAGATATATTCTTTACACAATTTGTTGGTGGCCTAATATGGTATATATGGTGTCAGTTAATTCCATATTGGACTCGAGCTTCGCTCTCGTCCAATACGAAATTAACTGAAACCATATATACCATATTAGGCCAAAGCTCGAGTCCAATATGGAATTAACTGACCCCATATATACCATATTAGGCCACCAACAAACTGTGTAACTAATGATATCTATATTATTGTTACTAAATATATCATGGGTCAGGATCGACATGAATACCGCGACCCGTATAGCTCTTGTAGTAACGGGTTTAAAACCAGCACTGAACAATGAGCCACCATATGCACCTGTTTTTTCATGTGCCAGAAACTCATCTCCAAACAAATATGCCTTTTTTATATCCACTATTAATTTTGTCGTGAATGTGAGAAAGGTTGGTTAGGAAAAGGTCAAGATAAATTTTTGTGCGCCGTGTTTGGTCTGTACGTTATGCCAATTATACATCTCATCTTTCAGAAGAGATTTCCACGAAAAAAAAGATTAAAAAACGAGGATAAAATCGAGAAATCACTGTGTTTTTGAAAGGGTATATTCCTGTTGATGCACGAGCCACCCCCATCCTCTACCATTATACCCGCTAGGGTGTTCCTTAGTAATTAACGGGTGATGGCCTTTTGTTAGATAATACATGCTGTCTCTGTTGCTAAAAGTGACAGTTAAGTAACTGATATGCGTCTGCAAGTTACAGAGTAATTTCTTGAGACTTTCCCAGTTGACGTTTAGACATCGACAGTTCAGATTAAACATGGAAAACTTATTCGTGCGATTGAATATTGAGGCATAAATTATTCGACCCAGTAATATTTACTGCCATATTCATCACGAATCACGAGGTATTGAAAAATAATCATGGCGCAGTGTTGTGTATTTTGTTTTGAGGGCAACATCTTTCGGACGATTTGATGCGTTCCAATTTCCCTCTCTGCAGGCGTGTTACATTAAATTGTTACTGAACCTTCCAACCAAGACAAAACAAGTTCGGGGACGTGACAACCGTTACTTATTCCCAGATCCTTATTCGAATAAGGATCTGGGAATAAGTTACGGTTGTCACGTCCGTAATGAATTCGCCCAATTTCTAAAGCCAATATTCTATGCGGCACTCTCATTCAGGAACTCAGTGCTGAAAAGTTTAATACCTTCCATGTTGCTGGTCGATATCCCTGACAGGACAGAAATCTCTTGCTACTAAATTAAGTTTAATTTGTGCAATTTTTCCCAAATGTTTCCCATCTTATTGAATCGGATTTTTTAGCAATGGTAAATTTCATGAATTTTTCTTTAAATCTAATCATGACTAGATAGAAAATATTTTAAAGCACACAGTAAGTTAATGGTTAAAGACGGACATTGATAAAAATACTCAGAACCTCAATGTTCGGATTTGAACTAATGTTGTAGTCCAACCTCATTTTTGTTGCATTGTTGGTTTATACGGGGGAAACAATTATTTGAGAGGGGTGTGTGTTTGCTATTTGTTGAGTATTAAATAAGGAATGATCCTTTGTTTCTGTCTATTTCTTGAGTTATAAACCCCAAAAACAAAGTTTGGCCTTTGTTTTTTGGGGTTTATAGCTCAAGAATTAGACAGAAACAAACGATCATTCCTTATAATTATACTTGAGGGGTAATTAATTTAAACACTCTCTACTTTGCGGAGTTAAAATAAAAACCAGAGCGCATCATGGTTCTCAGTGACAACTGAATAAAAACGGCATAATTTTCTAAAATTCTGCGTGAAATAACGATACATTTCACTGAAACATGTTCTTGTGTCAGTAAAAATTTTATTGACCAGTGAATTGTGTAAGTTAAAAGGAACGTCATAGGTCACGCACACACAAAACTTCAATTTCCTTTTCCATTTGACGGGAGGGTGCTGTCATTCAAAACAACACTGAGTTAAATTTAATTCTGATTTTGACCATTTCCTGAAATGGAAAACACAGTTTGCAAATGTGGAGTTCGATATAAATAACCCCAGATGACATGAATCTGATTGAACTTTGTCTCAGAAGGAGTTCATTCAGACTATTTGGAAACTGGATAGTTTTTCTCGCGAGTTTCGTTTATGGATTAATATGACCAGCCATTGTACGTTTGATTTGGGTAAAACGTTGAACGCAGACGATCACCTATTGCGTACAAACAAATTGAACATGAAATAAAAAGCATGATGAGGTTTTCATTGTTTATTAAATTTTATTATGAAAGTCTTTTTAATATGATGACATGTATATTAATTACTTTTCATGTTGAAACAGTATGAGCGTGCAACGGAATTTTCAAGATAGATATTGGGGGCGTGGTTTAGGGCGGGCCTAAATACGTTTTTTTCGGTTCATTGCGTTATGAAAAGAAAAAAAAGAAATACTTTAGCCAATCATTTTGCCTGAAAATGCATGAACAGAAAAAAGTTTAATTATACAATTATAACTTGAGTTTTATATGAACGAGTGTTTTGTTTATTATGAGCATGTCATGTACGTCATGCTACCATCTTGTCTCAGTTTTCAAAGTGTTACATGTACCGTGAAGGGGTTGGTAAGTTATTTGCGCATGAAGATCCCTCCTTACTCACTGGAGGGTGGTAACAATCTTACACTGTGTCGATGCAGTCGAGAGTATTGGGATGGTATCTAATTTTACTCATCATTAAATAAATTTCTTACTTTATTTTTTGTTTCAGAATTTGCAATTGTGATAAACAAAGAGGGTAAGTGATGGACAAGAAGTTTATCGGGCGTAACAATATTCATGGACGAAAAATCAGTTTTAATCGTGCATTATCAAATTTCCTGCATCTCAACTGTAAAATAAATTAAACATCACTGGAAAATGCGGTAATATGTTTTGTTGGATGTCTGTACTGGGAGCAACAGTCTGTTTATAGTTGTTTATGCACCATTTTTGACTGTTTATTTTCCTGTAATCCTCGACATTTCCAGTGGCAGACATGTGTGCCGTATGCCTGCTTTTATATCTTGGAAGAGGGGAGTTCTGATTAAATGTGCGGAAATGCCATGTAATTATTCTCGTTTGTTGGTGCAGGGTTAAGATTTCCGGACATTTTTTCACACCCAATGAATGTCTTCACGATCGATTTAAGCGTGGCCAAAAGGAACAATGAGCAGGGAACAAGATGGAAATGACAGGCACTATCTGCTGTTATTTTAAGAACAATTATAGTGTAAAAGACTGACACAATTCCAGGAATGTATAGTAACATTGAACCTTTTCGTAGGCTTTACATAACTATCCGAAAGTGGGTGAAACGATGCGGACTTTTCTTCGAACACGAACGGGACAGTCCCACAGGTGGTTACCGCCCAGAGTATCCTTCTACAGCACAAAGAAACAAAGTATTTTTATGTCGACTGTCACATCCTCTGCAGTGATGTCACACAATATATATTAAAGGAGCCTGTATCCCAGTAGTGCTGTTCGCATTTTCTCTGTCGATGTTCATTTTCTCTGTCGTTCGGAGTATCCGCATGGTTATGCTCAGACCTTCTGCGGGGCTATCTGGCTGTAATTTTTGTGCACAAGCCTACCCTCCGGAATGCTGCAACGCACATCAGATCATTTTAGTACGCCTTATGCGTGTAGCGTGGCCCCGCTGAGTATTTCACTGCTGGAGGCCAAAGAAGATAAAGTGCTCCCGCATAAGACAGTTAAGTGTCGGGTGCAATACACTATGTAGCGCTCTCAAGCAAAGTATTTATTGTTGATGGCCACACTATTTTCCGCGCTGCCACGTTACGTATTTGAACGTTTAGACCCATAGACATTACAGTACTGTCACGCAAAACATTCCAGTGTAAAGGCTCATTTGCTTTGCAGTGTTGCAACGTAAAGTGATTCATGTCCTTATCCTCTGCTGCCCCCCCCCCCCCCCCCACACCTGTTTAACGCTTGAGTTCATATTCCATTCTGTGCACACACGCATATCATCATGTATAGAGCGCACAGTATGTCAACGTTATTGTCCTTATTGTTTGCAATACCGTCATTTCAGTTATGGCTATTTATACCGCAAACACCTCTCAGTTCTTTTCTGCGCTTAGTTCCATATCCTGCCAAGTACTACAACACAAAGTATTCAGTACGGAGGCTCGTATTCTCTGCAGCCTTGCTAATCAAAGGATTTCGATGTTTAGATTCATATCACGTTCCCTTCAGCTATACAAAGTATTTCAGTGTTGCTGCCCTATCCCAGTAGCCCTGCTTTTCATTGTTGTACAGTGTTTAGATCCAATTGCTGCAAGTCAGTACTGATCCATAAATTATTTCATATTCTCTGCAAAAGCAAAGGGTTTCAACGTATTATCATTACAGTGATCCCATCAGAGAATTCAATATTGAGGCTCGTAAAGTATTCAGCTTCTTAGTCTTGTATCTTCTGCGATGCTGCCGATGCACCAATAGTTCAACGATGAGGTAAGATTTTTTCTGCAGGTCTGCCATGCTAAGACTCAGTGTTGCCTTGCTGAGTTCTATATTCACCGCAGTACTGGCACGCAGATCATTTCATTGCTAAGGTCGATATATTCGGATAAGCGCCGCCACAAAGTATTTCAGTTTGATGCCCATTCTCACATTGGAGTTCCGACGCGTAAAAATTCGATGCCGAGGCCCATATTTTGTACGCGGCCTGATAAATTACTTCATCGTTGATTCACTGTTCATTGCGGGCCTTCGGAGTATTTCAGTGTCATGTCCAATCTTTTCATCAGTGCGACTATTTATAGTTCATTTGTTGCGCCACCACACCTCAAAGTATTCCATTGCTTTGAACGATCTTTTATTAGTGAAGTACGCTGGGATTTCGTGTGTTGTGCTGCCAAACTGCAAAGTATTCTAGTGCTGGCAAGAACAAATACATAAGTTATATCAAACATAGCATTGCAATGCTGAGCCTTATACTCCAGTATGGGTGCCAAGCAGACGGTTTAACCCTTTGAACCATAGCGGCCGTTTTTTCGCCAGCAACATGATACGTCATAACGTCATTAAATAGGATGGCTGTTCAGTAAATGTTTGGAGTAGACTAATCAATATTTTCAACGTGCAGCCCCTGAGGCTGCACGTTGACAACATTAATTGGTCTACCCCAAATAATGAATATGGTCTCTTCTAATTGCCGCCATTGAACTATTTATTTATTGTTGTTTAAGGTCATATACTTATGCACAATGGCTACTCATGACCGTGACAGTTTTACGGGTGGAGGAAGCCAGAATACCCGGAGAGAACCAC
This sequence comes from Pictodentalium vernedei, assembly GCA_031216915.1. Taxonomy (NCBI): domain Eukaryota; kingdom Metazoa; phylum Mollusca; class Scaphopoda; order Dentaliida; family Dentaliidae; genus Pictodentalium; species Pictodentalium vernedei. The sequence goes on from CM062290.1 coordinate 293,731,834, forward strand.
CGAGCAACGACAAGCATCTGCCAGCTCCCCAACATCGTAACTCCGCACTGCAGCACAGGCAGGGTTAGATTGGTTGAAGACATGCGTACCATCGACGTGCAGAACGCCTTAGTATCCGGCGAGATCGTGCCCCCATGAGGACAATCGGGTTTAAGTGCCTTGCCCAAGGACACAGCGCCGGAGACCGAATTGATTGCTCAGACGGTCACCCATCCAATGGTTAACAGGGCTCGACGTTGCTTAACTTCGGTGATCTGACGAGAACCGGTTAACGGAACCCCACCGCGCCCCCTGGTCATTGAACTGGCATGGTAGATACCATTAGAGTTCAAAGGGTTAAGGAAGCAGATATCGTATTCGATACAATGCGACCCCGCTGTGTATAACTGAGTTATTTACATACCTTCTGAAGCTACTCTCCGCAAATTATTTCAGTGACAAAATTCAGTGGTACACTAATCATGATGAATACATTGCAGAAAGAACTACTGTTTGTTCTCTCCCATCCAACGTATATATGATTAGATCGTGCCTATGCTGTGTAAAATCGTTTATGGAGCTTGATGTTGAAATAAAAAAAAATCCAAAACAAAAACAACTGAAAACACTTCATTAGTCTCATAGTTAATCATTACCGAATGGGGCCAAAATCTGATGTTCCGTCTGCTTTAGGTATTTTTGTCATTTTCAACACATAATGTTTTATTTTAGTGGAAAGCTCAATCTATGGATAATGCACGGATACCTTCCGAAATCCCCAAGGACATTTTTTCTTACGACACTCCCCCCAGCATGCATTTCTTCAAGATCACCAGTCTGCATTTCAAATTGTAATATTTCATTTTACGATAACGATTAAAAATGAACCATAAAATTTCAAATTTAAATAATTTTGTTTTTACCTCTCATTGTGAGGAATTATATAATTGATCTTAGCCATTAACAGAAACATCGCAATGCACATAGGAGAATTGAACCTATTACGTCTAATTTTACCTTTTATGGGGGACCTATTTTGCCTGGATTCGAGGAAGTATAATAAAATTTATAATACAGTTGCAACTGTATCATGTCATTAATTGTTGCAAAGATATCTCTTTGCTCTTTCCAACAAAAAATCGAACAAATGTCACTGGGCGAAATTTCTACCCGAAAACCACCAAACATTCAAGAAATTCCGATACTCCGCGCCAACCAGCTTAGCAACAATTATAAACATGCTTTATACATACTAACATACTAGCCACTCAACCCTGCTCTGATCGCAAAAGCTGTCTCTTTTTTCATCAGATCGCGATGTGCTCGCGAACATTTTATACCTGCAGAGCGAAATTTCACTAATAAAATATTACGAATTTTAGACTGCACAAAGAGAAATAAACAAAAGTAGAATCTCAGCTGCAATGCTTATGCGTTTCTTTTTCAACAGGTGGGATCCCACAGTGATGTGGTCAGGAAAGCGTGTGATAAATTACGATCAGATCGCAATGCGGTCGAAAATTCACGTGCGACCGCAATGCGTCGCCCTATTAGAATGACAGAATTTTGTTGGCGTTGATAAAACTGCCCACAAGACTGTTGTCGTGGGAATATACGTGATCAGGATATTTCTGATATAATTTTTGAGTTGATGTGCAGCTTGGTAGAACGCACGACAGGCTCTCCACGCATTCTCTCCAGCGCTGTCACATTTGAATTGTTACCAACTGACATATTAGATAGTCCGATAGGCCGACTTTATATTACTTTTCATTTAATCTACGAGTTCATTTCATCTGTATTTAATCAGCCAGTTCCATCAAATCCTAAATAAATGACCCATCACCTAACCCAATGGCGCCGATAATGTTGATTGACCATTGTAGCGGTATCTTAGACTCACCATTCTCACCTACCAAGTCGTCACACAGGGAGCAACCATTTAGTCACCTCGTCTCCTGACAATGCAGCACGCAGTGATAGCATCAATTTCACAAACGTTCTGAGAGAGATTGGTAAGATTTACACAGAACGACACACGCGTGTGAATGGGTTAATCGATATGGCACGAGTGCCAGAGCGGAAGGATAAAATGATTAACCCATTCACACGCGTGTGTCGTTCGGTGTTTATTACACGCCTTCACGTCTATAAAAAAACAATTATTTGAAGGACAGTAAGCAATTCTTTGACAACTTTCAACTGAAACAACACATTTTATCGCCAACAAAATTTGCGAGGGGAACACGCATTACAATTTCGCCCCCTGAGTTCCAATGTGTTCTATGTGCCTGCTAGCACATAGAACACATTGGAATTTCGGGGCGGATTTTCAGCTATCGCTAGCGTTTCAAATTGTAGATGCATCGCATGACTTGTAGAAAATTCCAGTGAAATTTCGCTTCTATTTAAATATAATCCATCAATGATTTCCGTTCCGTACATATGTGCGGGACAGATTTTGTCATTTTCCACATGGGTGAGTATTGCTGTAGATGGAGATTTCATAGACCAGGCGTATAAATAAAAATGAAATTCTTGCCCAACCTTGGGCCGAACTAGGAACTTTTGGCGTGAGAGGCCACATCCATTTTTATCTCGTCTTATTATTTTGAATGAGGCTGACAGACTAGAACCTCAATTAATTTAGCATTTTCTGTATTAAACGACAATTAAATTCCCAAGATCTCAAGCCACCCGCCTAATCCTTTGAGAAATCTGACGCTGTTGTGCCCTGGGTTATCGCCTATGTTTAGATTCACTCGGCTGAATATTGCAGTTGATTGGAGCAGCCCGACTTGGTTTGATCGACATTTTGATGACAGTACAACCAGAAATGACGACCCACCACGGGCGCATTTTTATGATTACGCCGCTAATTCCACAAAGTATGTCAATATTTTGATGTTTTCAAGGGGAATTAAAAACTTATTGTTTGGAGTATCTATAGCTGGAGCAGGAAAGAATACCTGTACATCTTTGTAAGTAAAGGCACATCACACTACTTCATCGATCGTCTGCGTGAAAATTTCCACAAAAGGTGGGTAAACAAACAGCTCATAACTGCGTCGAATTCCGAACAGATTTAGACTGGTGTCCCGAGAGCTTGTTAAATTCCCTTCCGATTATTATTAACTTAGTATGAGAGCTACATTTTGGATAACCACGACCAGGGATGTCGGAAGCACTGGGGCAGAAGGGGCAGCTGCCCTCCCTACTTTCGGATCACGGGGGCGAGAGGGGGCAGACAATGCCCTTCCCAGGTTCGTCACTCAACTTTTTTCAATGATTTATTCCCACAAATCCATTCTGGGAGCTTTCAAAATTCAATGGGTGAGTTTTGGAGAAGGTGCCCCCTCTCAAACTCCCCATTTTGGACCTTCGGCCTTCCAGACATATATGCTTAAGCATATCATGACAGGGTTTTCTAGTGCGAGTAAATGAACTTTTCCCGGGGTTTCACCCCCTTCCCTGAAGTGCTTCCGGCGCCTCTGATTATGACGATACTGACATTCTAGCACATTTCACAATTTACTTTGTCAAAACCCAGTTAAACCGTATCGACATTCAAGCCATAGAGAGACACCATGTAACCAAGTAAATTCAATAACTCACAAAAAGACAGAACAAAACTTGTGGGAGACAGTTATGTTAAATAAAAACATCGTAATAAAATATAAGTGAATCATGTGAGACTTTTATGTCGACAATCCTTCGCGATAAAGACCCAATTATCACAGATATTGGTCTATACCTTGAGAGGAAAAATGTTATCTTTGTGAAAAAGAGAAAGCAAACTTTAAACTGATTTGCGTGTTTGATGGAAATCAACAGAAGACTGTATTCTAAAAGGTTTTGGTAAAAAAAAGTGTCGACGGAACAGAAATTCGAAAGAATGAAAAGGTGGAATTTAGGCAATCTAAATATTTCACTTCTGTAAGATCACAGTTGAATGGAGTGCAGTTATGAGGTTATGTTAAGAAAAGGTGATTATTCCTTTCGGATCAAATTCGGGCCACACTGTCAGAGAAAGAGTTCCGTCATCAGATGAGACAGTGGTAACCATTATCTCAGAGCAACATAGCTAACAATACGGTTTTACAGATAAGTACTATTCAGTATTTGAGTTTAGTTATCGGGACACTTTTAAAAACATTTCATTACTTTCAACAAATCATATTTTAAATGAAGAGAATATGACTGAGATGTTTGCGAGAAAGAGATTGAAAGGACGGTTACTATGTTTGTCTGATCTTGTTGCAGCTGACAATGTTACAGATACTTCAGAACTTGGTACACAATTTCTGCGATTCGTGAACCATTGTTTCATGTGTGGACCCGGAGGGTGGCACAGTGCTTGTTTATTTTAGAGAAAACGTTTTGTCCTGCTAATGTTCGGGTATTTGTTTTTACTTTTGTTATTAGGATTTTGTGAAACGCTGTGATATATTTTACTTAACCCTTTACCCACCGAATCGGCCGCATCCGCACGCGTAATCTGCAAATTCAGCAGTTGAAAAAATATTATTTTTCAAAACATTTCAACAAAGCCATATCATGTGACCCCTCGTTGGAACGAGCTCGTCGAGCTCGTTCCAACGAGGGGTCGCATGATATGGTTTTGTTGAAATTTTTTGAAAAATTAAAACATATGACATTTAAAATAATAATTTTTGATATAGTCTGCGTTGGGTAAAGGGTTAATCAGTAGACTAACTATTATCATTATGGACGAATGTCTGCATGTTTATGAAGATACACTCTCCCTATTGGTTTAGTTTAGCGATTTAGTTCATTATAAAATCCAAAGTTTTTGTTTACTTTGGGTGTATGAGGAGGCGGGCGGGGAATGTGTTCAGTATATTGCAAGCCAAAAGGAGAATTGGGATATCGGAGTTATTACTTTTAAAATTCTCACCATGATTACAGTACTGTGATTACAAAAGCGGACAGATAATTTCGATGGAATCGCAATTTAGTCGCCATCCGATCGAAATTATTTACTCGATTTCCTCTGCACACAGCTGAAAAATCCCACCCACCCAGCAGGGACTGCGATAACGTTAAATTTCAGATACCATGTTCGCTCCTTCTTCTCGATTCAGTCCAGAGGCCAATACAATAACAACTTTTACAACTGTATTTTCAAGAATTGTATTTTCTACCTATTAATATAACTGACTAAAATGAATCATTAGCATTCTAAAAGACATGGCAATTTGTCAACTGGCAAATTGCCACATCTTTGAAAATGCTAATGGCTCATTTCAACCCATTTAAAAACATAACTAGAAAATACAGTTGTAAACGTTTTCCAGTATTGGTCCTTGATTTCGCAATATTTTGTTTGTGAAATATCAATGTACCCAGTTTAACTGCATCGCGAGCGTATCGTTATTTGATCGAGAAACGGGCGATTTTGCGATCATTTAACTGAATGTCAAGACATTTATATAGCTTTTGTATGCTTTGAAATAAGCATCTTGTTCGATTTGTTAGATTATTGGATTACTGACAAGGATATTATTTCATCCATTTTAGATTGAGTCGTTTGATATAAAGAATAAATGATTGGTTGGTTATACAATTTATCGTGGAGGGTGAAGACGATTTGAGTGGCAACTGACTGAGCACTTTGGGCTGGAGAGCGGTAACAATATTAATATGAGAGAGAAGTGCAATGTATATTTCCAAATAAATGTCATATATCACCTATGTGAATGTGTTTTTGTTTTGAAAAAATAGCAAAGCTCTTAACATTGTGTACAACTGTCGGTGTATGAGAAGCAGTAATGATAGAAAACACTTTTTAACCCTTTACCCAACGAATCGACCACATCCGCGCGCGTAATATTCAAATTCAGTTGTTGAAAAAATATTATTTTTAAAAAAATTTCAACAAAACCATATCATGTGACCCCTCGTTGGAACGAGCTCCTCGTTCCAACGAGGGGTCACATGATATGGTTTTGTTGAAATTTTTTTAAAAATTGGAAAAAATGATATTTAAAAAAATAAATTTTGATATCGTCTGCGTTGGGTAAAGGGTTAAGTTATTAACCCTTTGAACACGAGAGCCGCTTTTCCCGTCCATGAACATGAAACATAATTTCACAAAGTAGGATGGTTGCTAAGTGAATATGTGGGGTAGACCAATCTTTATTTTCAACGTGCAGCCCTAAGTCTGCACGTTGAAGATATTAATTGGTCTACCCCAAAATAATGAATATGGACTCTTCCAATGGCTACCGTTGAAATGACATGGAGTATGCCACCATGATTCAAAGAGTTCAAATTTAGTTTGAAGTATATTAGAACACTCCTGTTTTTGAATCGGTAAAAAGTTTTCTATTCTGTTGCCAAACTTAGGTTTAATGGGCTTTTAATGTTTGTGCTGGATTTTCAAGTTATGCTCAATCTATTGCCCTAATAGACAAAAACATATACCATAACATGGTGTCCAGTCCAGAACGTGGCAGAAATAATATCACCAGAATATGAGGGGGGAAGCAGGGTATCTGCCATCGGTATAGCCGAAGAATGGAGGTATTCACCGTGCAATGCGGTGCGACTGCATCGGTCCTTCGGCCTGACCATGTTGCGCCAACTTATGTTTTATAACCCTCATTTATTTTCCCATTCCCATGTGTATTACGTGTCAACATATAGCTTATCCGAATTGAACAATAAAATGGCAATATATCTCACCAAAAAAATGTTTGGTGCTTCGGCTGTTTGGTACGACCAAAATCGCTCGAGCGCACCCGTTCCTACGCCGTAATCTGGTGCCTTAGTTTTTATATCGCCTTTTTAATTACAAATTGAACCACTTTCCAAAACAAAACAAGCTCTTTGACTACCAAAAATGCTACAACAGATAATATTACCAAAAACATTAATTATCAGTTGTCACAGCTATGGTAATAGAGTGGTTTGATGTGAAGGTGGATGTAATAGACCTTGTACGCATTAAAACGGTAGTCATTGTGTAATGTATATGGGCTATTCGACGCATTAGGTTTCCACTATGTAATATATATCATTCTTAAAGCATTGCAGGTGGCAGCTTGTTGCGCTCAAGTGAAGAAATAAAAATTCTGTCTCCGGTGCCTTTCTCGTCGAGACATACGACTTTACTACTATACGACTTTACCGAGACTGTCGGCATGTAGCACGTCATCGCAACCCTTGCTGGCTAGACTTGACTTGTCTCAGACATGACAAGTCACTTCTCTAACCCTTATCCATGAAGGTTCTCTGCTACCCTGTGTTTTGTACACAAGACAAGATATGTGCTGCGCATCACATTCATACGCAAACATAAGTTAGCCGTTGCAGCATATAGATATTGTGGTGCATGCGCAGTCTTGGAATCAAGATCATTACAAGGAATGTTCTATGTAGCGCCCGATATCTTCCGCTTTTCCCTCTAACCGATTATGTGTTGATTGTCTACATAAAAGCATAGACTACTAGAATCTAGTTCAATCAATTGCTCCCACTTGCAAGCTGGGTCAAAGAAAAAAAATGCCGTGAGAACCAAATATCCGACATCAATAGTAAATCTGGCTGAAAACCAGTTAAAGCTTCAGTAAGCACTATAATACAATTTTCCAATTTGAAGAGTCGAATCCCTCGCATCGCCCACTGTGTTCAATGCCTATTCACTGAAGTTGTTAATACTGAGCAGGAATACTAGATTAATTCTGGTTGTCGAATAATTTCGATTTGTTTGTTAACCCTCTGAAACTGATGGTATATTCCACGCAGGTTGAAAGCCATCATCTGGTAGAGTCTATATTCGTTACATGGGGGCGGGTTTTTTTTTTGGGGGGGGGGGGGGGCGGGGTGTTGGTGGAGGACCAATCAATATTTTCAACTTGTAGCCTTGGGGCTGCACGTTGAAATTCTTCATTGGTCTCTCAAACAAATTCACTAAACAACAAGAACAACTATCTATTTTATGAATTCAGGTCGTATCCTATCCTGGTATCCTGGACCGGAAAAAGGCGCTTCCGTTTGAAAGGGTTAATGGATGTTTCTTACCCTTTATTGGAGAAGCTCCCTCTAAGAAATTAACGCAGATAAACGTAAATGAGACAGTTTACTTTGAATTAAATATGAAACAAAACAAGGAAAATGAACCCGTTATCGCAGAACTTTTCAAAAGAATCCAAATACTTGCTGCCGTCACAGAGTCATTTAAGTGTCACTTGACATGTTGAATCAAAGTGCCAATTCTGATTGGAATAAAACAGATACTGCCTAGGTCCATCAAGACAAGATTGTTGCGTCTCTCCTCTGCATCAGTCCACAGTGGCCATCAATTTCACAAATTCTGTAAAGAATAGAATGCACTGTAAAATCATACACCAACTAAAGAAACAGAATTTACTTCATCCAGTAAATTCAAGTCTGTGTCAAAAGGATTAAAGTATTAAGGAAAAACTATATAGAAAGAAAATTTATGGAGGCATATTTTCGGAAGTAAAATTTTTTTTAGACAAATCAAAAATGGATTTTCGTAAACTGTATTCACAGATATTCATACAGGAATCCGAACAATTTTTATAAGAGACCAGAAAAAGCATATATGTGCACACCATTTGAAGGATTCGACCAAGAAATCAGAAATTGACATTACTGGCTCTGCCACTTATTTGAATAATGAGATACATGGATAATTTGCAGAACTGCATCAGTTGTTATAAAATGCATTCCCTAATAGTTCAGAAAAAGATGCACGTAATGACCTCCGTTGACCGCATTGAGGTGGACCACATTTTGTACCTCCAGCAAGCTTCAACTCATTCGGTGTAGAGCCCATGCCTATAGGTCATACCAAGCCTGAAGTATGAGCGTAAACCACTTTAAAAATATAGGCTCCACCAACTCTGGATCTGCCATATTTGTAGAGGGTAGCAAATATTTATATTAGCTAGAAAATGTTAAGGTACATGGTACCTATGGAAAATATATTGCGAGTAAAAAAAATCAGTAATGCTGGAATATAGACGTAAAACGGACTTAAAGGCCCCAAGAGCCTATCTGAAGACTTACTGGCATTGGCAAAATACCGAGGTCTCATCGATGCTCATGCGTGTTTAGAGCAGCACTGTGAGAACAGATAGTGTTATCTTTATTCCTGCATTGCAAAAGTAAAATTTCGGGGACCCATATTAAGATATTGAGAGGGTTAAAATAATCCCTTTAAATACTCCATTTTAACCCTCTAAAACAAGTTCTTTCCAATGAGAGGTCATAAGAAATGTTTTTTCAAGCAAGAATGAGAAATAATGAAAACTGAATGGAAATTTCAATGAATAACGCTGGCTTGTTTTCGCCGTTATGTTGGGTAAAGGATTAATTATGCCTTACTTTGGAAGGTACTCCTGAAAAGGTGTCCCATTCCATATAGAATTAAATGTTAAAGAAAGGAAAGCGTAAAAACATTCTGTAGCCATGAGTTATATGAAATGTGTTTGTACTCACACACCACTCCGTACCGAAACCTGTCGATCCTGAGTTATGATTGAGAATAAATAAATTTTAAAAATGCTTTGAAATGTGAAGGGTTCTTTATTCAACATGGTTAAGTTTGTGACACGATATTAAATAAATATACAATGCTATTCTATGTAAAAGTTACAGCTTATTCTCAGACCTCTTTGTTTATGAGAGATTCTCTAAAGTTTTAAATAATGGCTATTGCTTCAGTGAACTCCTTTGCCAGTACAGGGTTATCATGTTGACAAACAGAGCATAGAAGACAGAAATATTACAACTACGCCATCAAGGCATGCCTTCTATGGATGTTATATACTTATTGGGTTTAACGACACATTTGACAGTCACTGTTAGGTTGTGTCGGACAGTTTTTTCGGGTGGAGGAAGCCGGAGGACCCCGATAGAACCACCGTGCAATGGCGGGCAACTGTCAGGCTCCCCACCAAACTGATTCCACACAAGCAGGGTTAGCATTGGTTGAAGACAACTACACCATCGACGTGCAGTACGATCTAGTGCACAATGCCACCATGCCCCATGTGAGGACTGGGGGTGAAGTATGTCCATGGACAGAACTGGGTTGCCGCAGGTGTGATTCGAAGCGAGGACTTTTCAGTTTGCAGCCTTTGCCTCTACCCACTGAGCCACGATGACCCTTCTATGAATGTAATTAGAATACTTTGGAGGCTTATTTTCGGTGATAAAATAGTTTTAAAGAAATCAGACATAGGTTTTCGTTAAAAGTATTTAAAGATATTCATTCAGGAATCGGAGCAATTTTTCCAAGAAACCAGAAAAGGCATATATGTGCTCAGCATTCAAAGGGCTCAACCAAGGGAATGCATTAGGGGCTCAAAAAGGTGATTTCCAGCAATTCTAAAAAATGCACTCAATGGCCCCTAGGTGACCTCAGTGACCTTGACACATCTGTGAACCTCTACTGAGTGTCGATTCATTTGTTGCTGGTCCCAGGTCCATCCGTCATGCCATGCTTGAGGTATGAGCTTGACCCATGTTCGATATTTTACGCCACACCCACTTTTTTACGTAAAAAGTCAGGTATGGACTTTGGGAATACATTTGGGCGTTCAAAGGTGTGATTTCCATCAATTCTGAAACTGCAATGACCCCTGGGTGACCTCAGTGACCTTGACCCATATTTTGAACATCCATAGAGTGTCGACTCATTTGGTGTTAGCCCCAGGTCCATTCGTAATACCATACTTGAGATATGAGCCTGACCCGCTTTCAAAAATGTTGGCCACATCAACTTTTTTACATAAAAATGCATGTATGGACTTTGGGAATACATTCGGGGTCCAAAACAATGATTTCCAGCTATTCTGTAAAATGCACTCAGTGACCCTCAGGTGACATCAGTGACCTTGACCCATATTTTGGACCTCCATCGAGTGTCGACTCATTTGGTGTTGGTCCCAGGTCCACAAGTCATACCACGCCTGAGATATGGGCGTGACCCACTTTCAAAACAGCCCCACGGACACCCCTAATGCCCCAGGAATCTGAAAAACATTAGGGCCGAGAACTTCAGACTCTCTGTCAGTATACCAAAAATCAACGAGATAGGACAATTCGTTTTCGAGTTATCTGGCGAACAAAAAAGTGCTTAGAAGACAGAAGAAGAAGAAGAAGAAGAAGAAGAAGAAGAAGAAGAAGAAAAAAAGAAAGAAAAAAGAAACCGCACAAGAACAATAGTCTGTGTCTTTCACACATACCAATTAACCCTTTACCCAACGTAACGGCCAAAACCGGCCAGCGCTATTCTCAAAATTCGCCAATTAATTTTCATTATTTTTTCATTTTTTGTCTCAAAAACATAGGTTATGACCCCTCGTTGGAACGAGCTCGTCGAGCTCGTTCCAACGAGGGGTCATAACCTATGTTTTTGAGACAAAAAATGAAAAAAACAGTTATTCAAGAATTTTTATTGCAAGTGTCGTCTGCTTTTCATGTTAGGTAAAGGGTTAACGAACTGCAATATTGATTATTATTTGTATTCTTATTCTGAAAAAATTATATTTCACAATGGAACCCTGTTAATTGAACTGTCATTTTGTCTTTGAAAATCATCCATTTATCTAGATAATTCAATTAATTAATGTTTGGCAAAGTTTGGACAATGTGGTGACGAACTAAGTATTTATTCTATCAAATCTTTTGTGACAGGATATTTGGGATCTGTCAAATAAGATAATATAAATTAAATGCTTCAGATAGACATTATGGGGGTATTTTAAAAACGACATAATATATCCAATCCTTTGATTGAAGGTACTAGCCGTGGACGCCCCCCCCCCCCCACCCCACCCCCATAGCATACTGATTGTTGTCAGTATAATTTTGCAATTTATCACAATATTATTCGAAAGAAGCTAATAAAATAACATATACGCAATTAACCGGTCAAGTTCTTACTGAAAAATTTAAAAATGTTTTTTATTATGAAAATAGCATGATTCTAACAGTGTTATCATTCAAGGCAGAACCCGGTTAAATGGGACGAATTGCATTAACCATTTACCTAACACGAAAGGAAGACGACACTTGCAAACAAAATTCTTGAATAACCAAATTTTTTTTCATTTTTTTCTCCATCAAAACATCGCTTATGACCCCTCAATGGAAAGAGCGAAATGTGCTCGTTACACCAAGGGGGTCCTAAGCTATACATTTGAGACAAAATGAAAAAAATAATGAACATTGAACGGTGATTTTTGTGAACAGCACTCGCCGGTTTTGACCGTTACGTTGGGTAAAGGGTCATCTACTTAGCAACTTTCGTATAGTTGTCTTCCAGTTCTCAAGTGCATGGGAAACAGGAATAGCTGTAAAACTCTATAATACTTTGATCAAAACAGCGTACAGATTATTTCCATCGCAATCCGGTCGAAATTCTCTGTACGTTTTCAGCACTGTGGGATGTCACCTCTCGAAAAAGCATGCGAGAACGATAAATCGCAGATGCTATTTTCTTGTCTTTTCTTGAATCGGTCTTAACTCTTTACATGACATGAAAAGCAGACGACACTCGCAAAAAAAAAAAAAAATCGTGAATAACTAATTTTTTCCATTTTTCGTCTTAAAAACATAGGTTATGACCCCTCCTTGGAACGAGCTCAACTCGTTCCAAGGAGGGGTCATAACCTATGTTTTTGAGACAACAAATGAAAAAAATAATGAAAATTAATTGGCGATTTTTGAGAACAGCGGTAGCCGGTTTTGGTCGTTACGTTGGGTAAAGGGTTAAGTTTATTTATAGCGCGCGCAAAAGCAGCCCGAGGGGCTGCTTTGAAGCAAGCCTAATAAACAACGTGTACGTGAAATTGGAAAAACCAAGGAATGCTATGCCATCCAATCTAAACCGGAAACCGGAAGTAAAAACATGGGGAACACCAGCTCTCGTTTTCAGAAGCGAACAATCGAATGACGCCCCCTAAAAAGCGAACGGTGTAATGCGAGATTTCTCCTTAGATCATTCCATGCAGACTGTGAATAATTTATTGAACATGCTTTTCAAAATTAAAGTTTTTCCAAACAAACTCAACTGTCGTTTGCTTTGCTGACTAAATGACAGAAATTGTCGAAAAGCTAAATGTTCCCATATATGCACATTGGATTTCATCGTCTGCTGGCTGGCTGTTGGGATCCCGCTGTTGTTCGATTCTGCGGAGTATTCTGTCACGTGATTTATCTGTTTTGCATTTGCAAGTGCAAAACGCTGTTCACTTCAAACCAACACTGCGTGTTATTGGAACAAAGTTACCAAATGAAAAGCATCAACAACACGTCCGTTTGTTGAAACTTAAAAGTACGCAAAGGTCGGATTGTGGCAAAGGTCGTTTTCATTCAGTTATTACGAACCTAAGATGTCGAAGTGACATACTGTCTGACAAACGTCCACGAATTACCATTTCCAAAACAGAAGTTTCGTTCCACAATCATAGCACCCCAGCGAAACAAAAACAATAAATTTTCGACAATACGTTTCGAGGCCAATTTTTATATTGCAGGTCTGATATGTTTTTAGGGGGAAATAAATCTACAAGACAGCATCATGTACATGCATTAGTTGACAACGCAAAATGTTTTGTTGGACGACCCCTTAAACACTGTTTTAAATTTTGTTAAGTTTATGTCATTATAGTTTGAAAAACACTGTGAGTTGCGCGCGCTTCTTGGTTTTACTAAAGTTCATATTAGAGTTTAACTCACTGGCAGTGACAACCTCACGATCTGACCGAGAACAGACCCGTTTTCGCGATCACAGTACTGTATAGATAAGTAGTTATTCTTCGAGTAAAATGTTGTTATCAATGGACAGACGACAGTTGACTAGAAGCACCTGTTACGCAAATACGACTTTTCTTGCCCACCATTTTCAGGACCAGTCAACACCAGAACTCTTGCTGTAATGTTCAGGGCTAAAATGCTTGTGTGTTTGTTTATTTGGGTTTAACGACAGCTTTTTGTGTGGACAACGATAGTATGTCACGAGAGTACCCCCCTGCCCAACCCCGAACCCCCAGGCAGCAGCGCGCAATTGTCAGTGTACTAATCCAACACTATTAGAGTTAGCAGCGGGTGGGGGCAAATGGAACAAAGTCGTGCAGTACACCTTAGTACACTTGGCCCCGTACACCCATGTGATCAATCGTTTTGTGTCTTGCACACGCACACAAGCGCATATGGAGCAAGTCAGGATGGAACCATCAACCTTTCGGTGAGGTAATGGCTCATTCGTTAGAACTTTGAACTTGAAAGGTCCACGGTTCAAGTCTGATCAGAGATATCTGCGCACAGTCCTTGGGCTAGACACATAATCCCGATTGCCCACGTTTGCACAAAGGCATTCTGCACGTCGATGGTACACTTGCCTTCAATCGCTGTTAACACTTTACCTAACACGAAACGCAGACGACACTTGCATACAAAATTATTGAATAACTATTGTTTTCATTTTCTACGTCAAAAATAGCTTATGACCCCTCATGGGAACGAGCTCAATGAGGGGTCATAGGCTCTGTTTTTGAGGCCAAAAATTGAAAATAATGAAATTTGAATAGCAATTTTTGTGAACAGCACTGGCCGTTTTAGGCCGTTACGTTGGGTAATGTGTCAATGTGTTAATGTTTAATGATAATCCTCTTTTTCCGACTCTTTCTCTCCATTATCAAGAACTTGGTTTGATGAGTATTTTTTCCATATCATCCTTGTAATCAGTTTGTGTCGTCATCACACCAATATGTTACATTCAGAAGAGAACGTGAACATACATGATACCTCTGTCATCATTCAACTATTTTTGTAATTGTATTCTATATGGAAACGACCTCGAAAAAGCTTAAAGCTTACTGTCGGATCCAATTTATTGTACCTGTGTGCATACTATACAAGTTTAATGGAAATAAATATTATTTAAACTAAAGTCTTAAATCTGCTTGCACTGGGATAGTAAGTTGGAGTGTCTGACGGTTCTCTCCGAGCAACCTAACTTCCTTCACCCGCAAATGTGACAGCCATGATATGAGCTGGCTGTTAAAAGTGTGAAACCCTAATACAACAAAACAAATTAACCCACACGCACATCGCGAACCTATGCACGCCGCTATCAGATGTCCGGAATCAAAAGTCCCACAATAATAATGTCATATGAAAATGTCATATGAAATCCGACTAACTGGAATTCCATTGCTGTGGTCAGTCTGAGGCTATTGAAACAAATTATCGTCGTATGTGCCTATGTGATGTTGCCACTTTTTCGTGCAATTACACATGAGCACATACCGGCACATCCAAAGTGTACAATGTGCTGCATGTGAGAAGTACACATTATTTAACATTGTGCACTAAAACAAAAGCACCTCTGAGGAAATCCGAATTAGAAGAGGTCCAGAAATAGAGGGTATAAGACTTATGATAGATGGAAAATGAAGATTTTTAAAGAATTCGAGCCAGGGAAAATAAAATAATCGTATACGATGAAACAACATCCTCACACTATGTATGACCCTTTACCCCACCTCTGACAAGCTACTACAGAAATACCGTGAAGCAATTGGTTGAACAGACGAATTTAGTACACGCCCACAGACCCGATATTTTTTAATACCGGTTGACCGCGAGCATGGGATGAACGCGTAAAGTTATCTCCCTGAGATTGTAAACAAAACAAAATATCGTCTGTTCGTGGCAAACGCTTCGCGGAGAACACCGCCAATGAAAATTGATGAGAAAAGACTGAAAATAAATTCTGTGGTAACTATTCGCAGTAACAAGAAAGCAGCTAAAATGTTAAGAGACTATTTGGCCGAAAAAATCAAAATGTTGATTTTGAGAAATATGACAATTATCAGTTAAATGAAGTCCTGCAACACTTCTACTTGGATACGAGAAAGACTGACAAAGCAACATCGCTCGAAAACCGGATGTAGGAGGGTATTACTTATATGGGGATGATCAGTGGGCGTTCATCATTGTGGTTGTAGGGTCTCGATGGGGTAAATACGTTACATAGTCCTTTAATAGACCGGTACGGCTCGCCCCGGTATAAATTCTACTGACCCTGTCTCATCCCGTACCGGTCCATTAAGAGACTATGCAACTTATAACAGCACTGATACAATCAAATAAAGTTCGCTTCGGTGAGTTTTGCCCGTTTTGTGGTGATTTTAGATAGTTATCGGAATGCTTGTGGAAATTAGATATACTCTCATTAAATTCAATCGACAAGCCTATGAAAACTCACATCGCTCGAATTCAGATGACTGTTCCCTATAAGAACCACGTTCCACCATGGAAACCAATATGGTGACCTTCAATAAAGAAATGGACGTCGGAAACAGGTATCTCCCCAACAATAAGCTCTACGCATGCGCAGTTACTTCACGCATCGCATTAGTGACGTCGTCACAATATTAGAGCTGACGTTTATACCATGACAACAAAACTGCCACCCATTATGTTCCGCAATGACATCACTTCCGCGGTACCGCGCCGAAGTCCCCAAATATTGCCCGAACCTTCCGGACATGTCACTGACGTTCTAGCAAGTTGAGCGGAAAAAACAATCACTCAGATTATATTAATATAATACCTCTATAGTCTATTCGTCCATCCCCATTCATGTCCGCCGCAGCAAAAAACTCATCTGATTCTTCTTGCGTGAAAGATTCGCCTCTATCTTTCAACCATAATCGTAATTCGTCGACCGAAAGGAAACCATTATCATCTTTGTCAAAGATGCGGAAGCATTCAATCAGCTCTTCATCTCTCATGGCAGGTGATTTTGGGTCTTTTGAGAAGCGAAGAAACTCTTCAAAATCAATCACTCCGTCATCTGAGGATGATGATATTTTTATTCAACAATACGCCATTCTCACAAACAGCATGAACGTTAATAATACATTAAACGAACAGTTAGACGATATTGGAATGAAGAGTAGAAAATAAAACCATAAAGTCATATACTTTATGGATAAGAAGTGGAATATTGTTTGGAGATTCCATAGCCAGTTTGGCTGTCTTCCCGGCATCTCCATGTTATTCTGTAGGCACAGTCCCTGTTCAACTATTAAAGTGTGTTTAGAAAATTCAGACCCAAGTTTGTGTCATGGGCAAATGCAGTAATTCCCTGTTCGGTAGTGGTGGATGAGATATCGGAGTTTAGATGAATTATAGCAATAACAGACAAACCAAGGTTCGCCATACGCGAACACGTTTCCATCGAGCCGAAACCTCGGGGACCCGTACATCAATCAATACACAGGACACACTATCGAGTGCCAACACAATATAAAAAAGACATTGTATTGATATTCGACAATGTTCCCCGTGTACCGATCAAACCACGAGTCCATGTGCCAGAGACAGGCAGATTTCTAATAGGTATTATAGAATTGGAAACCAGACTTCAGGGAGTCAGTGGGTTTAGCTGGGTGGAGCCTAAAGTTTTGTCTGGTGGATTAGATAGATTCCCCCTTTGACAGAGGCCGCGGTCTTCAGCAAATGAACTACAAATTTGGACTTGTTTAAAAGAGGCCGCATCTTCAGTAAATGAACTAGATTTGGACTTGTTTTACGGCATAATGGCCAAGAAATAGGAAACTATTTCTCCACAATTTACCGTTTGGAATTGTTTATAGATTTGAGCTATTCGGTGTGCAATCCGATCACACTCTATTCGCACATGTCGACGTGGGGGAATAGTTTTCAATAAATTGTTTGGTAAGTATACTTTTGATCAAAGATTTGAGGGTTAACGTTTTGAGATTGTTTTCTATTCCATTCCAAATTTTGAGGAAATTATGTTTGGGGAGATTAGCCGAAAATTGTGTTCTGGCCTTAAGGATATAATAAAACGCTAGAGCTGAAACGGTTAAAGGGTTTTTTTGATCGATTAATCATGTGGATTAACCTTGGGTAACCGCTTAATCACTTGTCCAAATAGATATCTGAGTAATTGCCATACCGTTGATGATTTACAACATGAACACTTTACCCAACGTAACAAACAAAAATCTCGATTCAAATATATGTTTTCCAACGAGGGGTAATAAGCTATGTTTTTGAGACAAAAATTGAACATTTTTAGTAATTCTTGAATTTATTTTGCAAGTATCGTCTGCTACCCGCAATGGGTAAAGGGTTAAGAAGGACTATTTCCAGTCACAAAGACAGTATGATGATCATACAAGTAAACAAGTATGTCAGCAATTAACTTGCATGCTTTACTCTGTCTCATACAATTGGTGTGAGTCCGTGTGACAATGTTTGCCTGTTTTGGAGCAAGTTTGTTCCTTTGTTAACCCATATAATGCAGTAGTTCAAAAGTAAGGATTAATCGATCAATTACTTTTGGATCGATCAAGATGTTGTAATTGCTTAATCGATTATCGGTTAACCGTGTCAGCTCTATAAAACGCATTATTTTAATAGCACAGAATCTCATTAGATCAAAATAACCCATAAAAGTAAAAGACTATTTGCCATCCAACTTCCGCGATTGGCCCTAAAAATCAATGATATGAGAGTGAGGGAGAAGAGAGAAGGAAGTTTTGTGTCACTTTAGAAAAAATCGACTGCAGTCTGTTTCAGCAAATCTTAAGACGGTAGGCCTATGGGTCAATAGCTTTTAAAGTTAGAAATTTTAGGTGGAGCAATGTTCAGTTGTCTATGCAAATTTATGTTATATTATGTAAGCAAAACTTGAACAAAATATTAACCCTTTGAGACTTTACACTGGGAAATATACAGAACCACACTTCTTGAATGGGTTAACGATTACTGGACTCGAGCGTGTAGCGCTGGGGTAACCACTCGAGCCGGTTAACCATATAACTGGACGAGAGCGAATGGCACAGGGATACCACGAGAGCCAGTAGGCTCGAGTGGTTATCCCAGCGCCACACGCTCGAGTCCAGTAATCGTTAACCCATTCATACATAAGTGTGGTTCTGTATTTATTACACACCCAACCCTTAAAAAGAATGCACTGTAATTGATCGCTGATTTAATAAGTCGACGATTTGAACGGTTGAACGAATGTTAGAGAGAAACGGGCAATTTTGTCAGAGAACCAGTCTAATGTCTTTGACCTTGCCACCTATAGAATCGCTGTTGATTCATTTTATTCGCCAAAAAATGTCGACCGGTCCGAACACTCAAAACTTAAAAGATTGCGTTCAACATATCAGACGTCACATATTATGAGCTCTGACATGTGTTTTCAAAAGTGTGTGTGCAGGCATCATTATATCTGGAGGATGGAAAATGTACTAGGATTTCATTTCTGTTCTGCGCTGTAACAAAAGTACACACTGGACAAGAAAAGACATTTTGACTTTTTGTGCAACAATTAACCTTCCGGGGCATTCATTCGATTGTTGAGAGTAGGACTGAGGCAGTTTGAAGTTCCATTCTGTCAATTTCTGAGTGAACTCTGCAGTCTTGGTAAGTTAGCACTTTATTTTTCAACATTATAAAGTTTATGACTTGAAATTTAGCCTTCTTTTTATTTTACCTCAAGTTTTGATAACCTTTGTATGAAATGGGCTGCACTTACAAATAAAGGCTTGCGTTTAGGTTGTCCACATTTACAGATATACTAAGGGACAAATATATTAATATATTGCACGATAACTGCAAAAAAAATGTCTCCACAAATAATTTAGTTTGTACACCTTTTATACCAACCCCCCCCCCCCCCCCCCCCCCCCATCTATAACTTGATAGCATTTTCTCGAAAGCTCATGAAATGAGTATCCAACAGTCTCAGTCAGACTCAGAGGCTGAAAGAGAAATACGGTGGGGCCTGGGGGGGGGGGGGGGGGGGGGGGTTCTCACCAGTAAGCTCAGACTTATTTTGGTTGACAATTTTTTCAATGATTGATTAATGTTTATATTATTTTGTACTTGTACTATACAGTATACTTCATCAGTTTGTTATCTGAATGGTTCTGTCAATATTTGTTTCTTGGTATCTGGTTCAAAACAAAATAATTTTTTATAATTATTTGTCTGCTCCAATATCTTGTCAATCTTAAATTTTGATTTTGGTATTCTGAATTTGCATTCAGTAAGTAGTTTTAAAGAGGACTGATAGAATGTGGCTAAAGATAGGCTTGTGGAAGACATTTTCTTGGGGTTTGGGGCTGACCAATCAAACTGCCCTGAACTATTGTTTCAGAATCAAAATGCAGGCCCTTGCCTCGAATTTGCCCATGAAAATGCTCTGCCCACTGCCCTGATATTTGCTACAGTCCCTTTCAATGAAAACTGCAAAATTGAACTGCTTATTGGTGAAGGGGATGAGAGTGCCCCAACCCCCCAGCCCATCTCATACACCCATGTAGCTAAGTCATATAGTTTATAGATGACATTCGATTTAAGTTTTGTTGCTGAGAATTGAAGCAAAATAATATCTTTGTATAAAACAGAAATACTAGCAAAAATCCTTAATTAGCCATTTAAAGGTACACATCAATCTGTGTCTGGAAAATATTGTCTATGTTTTAAATATTCTAATAATTATTTTTAAATTTTAGGGAAGTCATCTCATAAAATTGACAATATATTGCATTCATCAAACCACATGTGTTTACCACCCCTCCCCTCTTCGTGAAAACATTTTTTAATTTCCCCAGTACAAACTCCAGAAATTTCAGTCATATTTTAGCAATACTACATTCCCCTAAAAAAGACCCCCCCCCCCCCCCCCACACAAAAAAAAATAAAATAAACCAGTTGCCTGAACCCCCACTATCACGTAAAAAAACATTGGTTCCACAAATGTAAACTACTGAGTTTTTCTTATAAAACCAGGTTTTTCTTTCCTCCGAATTTATTCTCTTTACTCACAATACTCAGGTAGTGTGGGGAGGGGGTGGTGTGGTCATCATCTAGTAAGGGTGGAATTGGTGATAGTTAATCAGTAACTACATGTAGGGCCTACTAATGTAGCCGCTTATTGATGAAGGGAGATGAGAGTGCCACAACCCCACCCTATCTCATATACCCATGTAGCCAAGTCATACAGTTGACATTCGATTTAAGTTTTGTTGCTGAGAATTAAAGCAAAATAATATCCTTGTATAAAACAGAAACACAAGCAGAAATCCTTAATTAGTCATTTAAAAATACACCTCAATCTGTGTCTGGAAAATATTGTCATATTGTCTATGTTTTAAATATTCTAATAATTATTTTTGAATTTCATGGAATCATCTCATAAAATTGACAATATATTGCATTCATTTGACCACATGTATTTACCACCCCTCCCCTATTCGTGGTCTCATTCCCACCCCACTCAAGACTTTTCAGAATTTCATTAGTGGGTAGCTGGTAACATTTTTTAATTTCCCCATTACAAGTTCCATAAAGTCATATTTTAGCAATACTACCCCCCCCCCCCCTCCAAAAAAAAAAAAAAATAAAAAATAAATAAATAAATGAAATAAAATAAACCAGTTGCCCCAACACCCACAAGCACGTAAAAAAACATTGGTTCCACAAATATAAACTACTGAGTTTTTCTTATTAAACTAGGCTTTTCATTCTTCCGACTTTATTTTCTTTATTCAGCCGGGGGGGGGGGGGGGGGGTGGTCATCTAGTAAGGGTGGAATTGGTGATAGTTAATCAGTAACTGCATGTTCTAGCTGTCAAACATCTGCATGTGCTGTCGGCGTGTCGTCGTCTGTTTTTCCGCTTCATGGTAACCAGTTTGATTTAGTCATGCTTTATGAGAACTACTTCAACTTAACATGCTCTTCAAAGTATGTTTGGGTTGGCAAACGTGCTGCTTCATTGCCGAAGTGTGAATAGGATAACACAGTTGAGCTGGTATCGACTCGTCGGCATCACGCAGCGGTGAGGGCAACATTGCATTTTGTAACAAAATATTTTTGGAACTGCACAAGTGGCTGGCTGCAATATCGAACCCAATTGGACTTTTTCGCCCTAAAATTAATTAAATTTTCCTCGGTTTTCAATAACGAAAGCAAAGGTTGAGTTTCACTGTTCAATTTCTTGGCAGAGATCATGTGTCTTTCATGACTTTCAATAGCTTTTAACAAAGTTGTGCATGAAACATTTTGTAATGAGAATCGGTAATTCCGAGAGATAAATATAGCCGATGGTTCTCATTGGCTATATTCCACTGAACGCCGCAAACTGTAAGAACCAGTCTAACGAGAGAACTTGTGCACGCGAAGGGTACTTTTTATCGGATCGCACTAGAGCTTTGTGGTTTAAATTAGACCCTAAAATCCATGTGATCGTGACAAGAACAGTTACGGGTGTGTATTAATTGTGTTTCTTCAACGTTTTTCAAAATGCGACGTCAAGCGTCGGAAAGTTCAAATATCAAGGTATTTTTCACATTAGTGATTATCTAGTTGAGGGCTAGATTATTTTTGGCGGTCTGAATTTGTTATTCAAAACTTGTTTTATTACAAATTATTGGAGAGTGCCCATAGGCACTCCCCAATAATTTGTAATAAAACAAATTCATATAAACAAAATAGTATTTGTGTTTGGCTGAATATGAAATATAAGCAAGGAAAGTGTTGGATTTTGCTCTTGTATCTTTTGAAAGCCCTGATAGTAGCTTCTGACACTCAACCAGTTAAGAAGACTTGACAGCAGGA
Organism: Pictodentalium vernedei; assembly: GCA_031216915.1. Lineage (NCBI taxonomy): Eukaryota > Metazoa > Mollusca > Scaphopoda > Dentaliida > Dentaliidae > Pictodentalium > Pictodentalium vernedei. Next base: position 293,754,488 of record CM062290.1, read on the forward strand.
TTATATTAGTATTTTAAGCTGCGATAACATTTGGCTCAGCGGTTGTCACTGAGCACTCGCTATTCGGGAGAAAATAGGAGTTGAGATTAAAACTTTAAAAAATCGAAAAATAATAACAAAACAAATGACCGCAAAGTATCAACGCGCTATTTGATTTCGGACGTCTGTCAGGGACACCTGAGGCCCCGTAAGGCCTGGGCTGACGTGGAGTTATTTAGTCCCGCTGATGAAGTTGCGGGAAAATTAGACCAACGTGGAGGGTCGGAATCCAAGTGTCGCGAACTCGGCGCAGGGAGCTGAGTTAGACCGACGCCGTGATTCCTTCTCTGCCAAATTGGCCTGAAATAGGTTCGATTTCCGTTAGGTGTGATTCCTAATCACTTCAGGCTGCGTAATGGAAAGAATGATTTAAAGTAACAACGATTCTTTTATTTACACATAAAAATAAAGCCGTTTCAATATTTCAACAATCAACAATTCGATTCTTTTCACAGAAATTTGGTTGCTAGAGTTAAATAATTCTCAACAATCATTCTATAGCCCTGAACTGGCACTATAGTCTACACACTGGAAATGTTACTACCGTGAGCTCGCCATAAGAGCTTCACAAATCTGAAATGTTATTACTGTGAGCTCGCCGTAAGAGCTTCACCCGCTCAGGCTCAAATGTCAACGTCTGCGCGTAACTGTACCTCTGGCTGTCGGAGGGTTCCGACCAGCAATGTTCGTCATCTATGAAGCCACCGTCCTTCTGATTTGGGTCAGATATTGTCTACTCATACCGTATGTGCCTTTTGAAAGTCCTCCATGAAAGTCCTATTGAAATATTCACCGTTCCTGGTTGAATTCACGATTCACAAATGCCCCTTTTGCGCTGGGGCGAAATTGTCACTCACACCGATCTCCAGTCGGTATTACGATGCTTCGACAGCAAAACAAACTACTCAGAACGCAATCAGTCTGACGCTTCAAAGGGTTAATACGCACAATACAATTTTACCTACACTTCTGACTATTGCAGGCTGATACCTGCTACTCGACAATCTAAACTTTAACGTGTCACCTTGGGTGTTCTTTCTCAACGAATTTGGCACTCGTAGCCGCCTATCAACCTTAAGCTAAATCAATCGTGAGAATGCCCTCTCTGGCGATTCCAGCCGTTCCAGGGTCCTGTGATCGAAGGTACCCCTATGCCAGGAAACAGAGTCCGCCTGTCCTGGACTTCACCAACGTGTGTGTGACCCCAAGTGTGTGTCTAATGCTCTGCTCTTCAAGGTATATATACTTTTTACCCTAAACTGTCAGGTGGACCGACGCTCATCTGTCCACCTGTCAAAACGGTAGGAGATGACGTATATCGAGGCAGAATCAATACAACTCACCTCGCGCGTGACTTAACGGTGATTTCACTTGTCGAGAAAACCGATTCGTTCCTGCCATTCATTGCTACCTAATGATCAGGTGACGTTACGATAGACATTTCTATCGTTTAGAATCTCGTTTCTCAATTGGCCGTGACGATATCCTGCCACCAACCGATTACGTCTCGTAAGACTCGCGACTACTGTACAAATTAAATGAGATTAGACCTTATCTAACATACCGTTTCTCCCCTGGGTCCCTGCGCTGAAGCTGGATATACACCACATGTGTTTTTTCCATGTCCAGCTTCACAGAGAAGTGAAATTCACGTAGGGTTTTCGCCTTGATGCGGAATATCCTTTGAACTTACACTATCTTTATATATGAGGCCCCTTGCCCCTATATTTAGGCTGGCTTTGCCCTGACAACGTCATAAGACGTACAAAAGTATCAAAGGGCTGAAATTCGATTGCGAGTCCTGCGAATATCGCTGCCGTTGTTAAATGGTCAAAGTCGAGTTTTTGATCTCAAAACAACTGGATTTCCGGACCGTTAGCGAAAAACGTCGCCACTGAAGACTCAAACTGCACCCTCCCCCCCCCCAATCAATCAGTCAATCAACGCGGTAAATACTCCCAATCTAAATGTTCGTTGAATGACAAGAAGGTTCTCACACAGTGACTAATCACAGCGTAACAGCTTTCGGTTGGTCGAACGCCATGTTGTTAACCTGGCATGAAAACTTATAGCACTGTGTCAACTTTTCAATCTCAACACTTCGTCCCCTGAGTTCCAATGTGTTCTGTGTGCCTACTGGCACATAGAACACATTGGAATTCAGGGGACGACTTGCTTTTTATCGATAATAACTAAAGCAGGTTGCAGATATTCATTTACAGTGCCACGAAAAATGTGCGGAGCATCAACAAATTCATTTTTCACACACAACAAAGTATATTCTTCAACAGGCGATTGGAGATTACACGGCGTCGGGGAACTGAAAACATTCAGGACTTTTTTGTTCATTCCGAGTTGTTTTGAACCCACCTCCCTGCCCCCACACCTAAGATAGCGTCTGAGAAGACATTTTTCTGTACTTACATGACCAACGAGCGCTCCAGAAAACCAGTTATATAGCAATCGGTGAGGCGAGTTCATTCACTTCCAGTATCGTGTGCCAGGTACTTTGTTGTCGATGGCATCGCTCGTATTAAGGTGAGAAGAATATGGGGACACTTGTTCTTAACCAAGCTAAAAAAGACAATATTCTCATTTTGTTTCCCGCGCTGGAGCAAAAATAGGCCTATAACGTCTATCGGAAAGTAAGTTGTTGTTCTTGGACTGAATACTACCGGTTGGTATTTGCGGTATTACGAACATTATGACTTCCTTAGCACATTTTCAATTGTTTTTCGGGGGATAGGTGGGGGGGGGGGGGGGGGGGGGTGGGAAGGGGATTTTTTCATTAAATGTATTTTTGATGTTCCTACGTCATTTCAAATGAACGCACACTGTTATTTTTATGACGACTCTGTTTGATGCAAGGACGGAATTCAGTTTTCCTCCTTTAACCAAAACAGTGTCAATTTGACGCTTTTTTCATAAACGTTTAATATCTGAACACTATTGAACGCTCACTCTTTTGAAATTTTGTAAATTTACACCCAAATAAAAACCTTATCTAAAAATGCAATCCATTTTCAACTTACGACAAATTCGCGTGAGATTCACGTTGTGGTGACGTTGGGACGTCAACGTCGCAAAAATAAATCTTTGTCTGATTTACATGAAATTTAGGTATGCTACACAGGTCGAAAAATAAAAATACAAAAATGGCAGTTTTTAAAAAAATTTTTTTCAACGTTTAACGTCTCTTCATGTTTTTACAACCTTCCTATTTTGTAAGCACGCCTAAAACTAAAACTACATCAGATACCCCCATAATATATTACCTAATCCTAGAGAAATAGTTGAATGATGTCTCATCATATTTGAATTCACATTGTCGGTCAAATTTAACGCTGCCACGAAATTCCCATCCACGGCCGTAAACGTCAAAATTAAATTTCACGGCACGGAGTTGAATTTTTATGCCATAATAGAACTTATCCGAAATACTAAGTTGAAAAAAAAGAAGAAAAACCGGCTTCAGATACCAGAGATAATCAACGTCGGGGTTTTCCCCTCCCATTTAGTAAGAAGCCCTGGCCCGAAAACTACAACACACACCACCTTAGTATTTCCCCTACTCCTACAGGAATGGGTAAAATGGTGTCTCGTTCCATTTGAAATTTCACGTTGTTGGGCCTGATTTAACCCTGCGACGAAATTCCCAACTACGGCCGGGAGACATCAAAATAATCTTTCACGGCACCAAGTTGAAATTTTGCACCATTACTCGTGGTACCAAATACTAACTTGAACAAAATCCGACGTCAGATACCGTAGATATAATGTAAACAACTTCTGGGACATACCCTTCTATTTTGTGAACACCCCTAACCTAAGAATTCCAACAAATTATAAATTATTCTGATGAGTTGCCAGTAACATGGTCTGGGGTTTGCGGCTAGGAGCTTATGTTCAACCGAGACACGAAGCGTCGAGATTGAACATACGTTCCGAGCCGCATACATACCTCAGGCCATGTTACCGTCAGCTCATCACAATAATGTACAGGGACCGATCAGGACTATTTAAAATACGCTCTAGCCTCGGAGCCTATTTTTTCAATTCATTCGCCAGATTTCAATTTACGGAGTCACACTGCTGTTTGTAACACACACTGCAAGTATGTAATAGCTTTCATCATATTCATTTAGTACACTATAGCAAACATTAATCTTCACTGTGGTTTCTGATCAAGTCTTGGCTGCCTATTTAGGCAGCCAAGACTTGATCAGAAACCACAGTGAAGATTAATGCTTGGTAATTAAGACTTGAAGTATTAACTTAAGCACTCTACATCAATGATAAATGATAATCATATATATAATACATGTAAGAGTGTCTCTCTCGATTATCCATCGAAAGAATATCAAAATATGATCTGAGAAGTTACGCGCCAACTGAGAAGCCTATTTCTGAGATTTAAGAGCCAGGTCCTGATGTTTCAGAACCAAATTCGCACTGGCGCATGCACAGGTCGGTCCCTGAATGTATATGTTCCAATAAGACACTACCCATAACCCATAGCCTAAAACCTACATTGTGAAACACGAGAGGCTTATTTACTATACTTGTGATCGTTAAAATTTGCCATTTTCAAGGCAACTTTTAACGATCACAGGTTTAGTAAACAAACCTCTCGTGTATCCCCCACGGAACTGGATAAATAATCAATAAACCAGATAAACTCATTCCACCTTAGTTCAAATCGTAAATCGATTTGTAATTTAAAGAAAACTTCATCCGGAACACCGTCTGCTGCACACGTGAAACATCCAGAAAATTTAAGCGGCTTGCTAGTCACTCCGTTGATGAAGCAGTTACGAAACAGTCGGCGTCATTTCAAATATTTCGCGTTGTGACGTCAGACGGTAACATTTGCCACATGAACCGTAAACATAGAATATACTAAGCGAGCTCTCGCCCAATCAAAGGAGGAGGACTTTAGTCTTATAACATACCGTTATATTATGTTACATACTCCTAGTATAATACTTGAAGAGATGTGTCCTAGCCTTTGCAACACGAATCCAGCATTTTTTATGTGGAATGAGAAAAGAGAGTCCACGCTTGCGCGTGGGGTTGCCACCTGGCACACTCGCGGTTTTTGTTTCTCCAAACGGCATGGCCTAGTAAAGTAGAGTTCATAGTATAAACGCTGGAAACTTGGAGTGGCTGCTCCCAGTAGTTTGGCCAGAGTGTACTCCAAACGGGTAGTACCCCAAGTGCGATTTACATGCATGTGCAAAGCGAATGGAAGCCGCGGCGGTAGGGCTAACGCTCGTCTTGGTATTTTAAAAGGCGATTGACACCTACCTCGTTGACCGTGTTTTGTTGGGTGACCCCTGGAAATTAGCTCGCAATTTCAAAATAATCTTGTTGTTATTTGCACTTGACTGGAAAAATTATTTGTTTTTTTTGGCATTTTCTTTTTTATCCCCTTCGATTTTGACTAATGGAATTTACAAAACTGGTTGCACAATGTTCCTGAAATTTTTGAAGACCTATAATTTTCGTCCTGACTTAACACTTACGCCGTCGGAAGCGACTACTAACACCTATTTTACGATGATTATCTGTACGTTCCGGTATGCGCAGGCCAAACCTACCATCTGATCAATTGCCGGAAAGCCCCCAGAGAGCCCTTTCCAGCAATTAATCAGATGATGGAGTTTCAAGAATGTCACAAATCTTATTAAACTTCCTCCTCGCATACAGGCATACATTGAGGTCATCCGTATTTGGCTAAAGTGGACGTGGCAGTAAAATTGTTAAATCTTCTACTGTATATGGTGTCATCTTAATAAAGACTTTTTTTTCTGACAATTCTGAACCCAAATGGAATGAGACTTGAACAATATATTTTCTAAATTCTCAGACATTTTCAGTCATGTCCATCTGTTATTTACATGCAATTATAGCATAAAATGGTGAAACAAAATCATCAAACAACGGTTTGATTATTAATCCCTCACGGCCCGGAATTTCCCAAATCCAGTGATTTTCTGAAAAATTGAAATCTTCCAAGGGCATTTTCCCGTTACTGCAAGCATTTTCTTACATACATTTTAGTATGGGTAGATGCAGCATGATGTTGTTAATGTTTTACTCTCGGATTTAATCCCACCACACTGATTAGTAGGATAAGAGGACCGTTTGAAAATAACGAAATTTGTGAATTTTGGTTACAATTTCCTCTCAATTCGGAGAGGGTTTAGTTCCAAACCTTTTGCCTACCCGCCCGTGGTATTATATAGAGAATAATTTTGCTGTTACAAATTATACTGTAGCACTTTATCCAAATCTACTTTTGCTGCTTAAAGGCGGCTACTGTCAGAAAAAAATCTATTTTTTGAGAATGTTGCATTTTTCTGGGTTCAGTGTTTTCAAAATGGAAAGCATATACGTCAAAATGCTTTGTATAATTGTATTCAACATTTGTAGCGCAACAAATTTCTATTTATATATTTCTGTCTTCCACTTTGTCCATTACCTGTTTTGCCCACATAAAAGTAAATACTGTCAGAATAACTCAGTTTTTCAATGAATTTTGCATTTTCTGCACTCTGTATTCCTTTGTAAGAGATGGTAAGAATGTAAATCAAATTGCCCTGTTTAACTGCGTTCATCATATACAATGTTACTAGTGAAAAAAATTATGCTTAACCCTTTACCCAACATAACAACCAAAACCGCCCAGCAATATCTCAAAAATCGCCAATTAATTTTCATTATTTTTTTCATGTTTGTCTCAAAAACATAGGTTATCACACCTCATTGGCATGAGCTCGTTCCAATGAGGGTCATAACCTATATTCTTGACTCTTGGACAAAAAATGAAAAAAAAATAGTTATTCAAGAATTTTTTTTACGAATATTGTCTGCTTTTCATGTTAGATAAAGGGTTAACAATCAGTCGATTGAATGCTTGATGGGCATGGGTTTAAAATATTGGTTTCTATGCTAATGTGATTAATTAGTTAATCATTGATCAATCAAAAGAATAGCCTGTGGGTTCGCCAACACAGTTGCCTCCCCTCAAGCGGATTTAATCATTCTTTTGTTTAAACAGTTACTTGTTTCTCACAGTCGTATTGACTTCGGAGAAATTGTTGTCCCTCCCTCCTACTCAAACCTTCGAGTAGATTCTACTTTACGAACCACGGGTATAACTTTACCTTTGCTTTCATTTAGTTCGAGTTCCCATTTGTTCCCATATCTCCCAACAATTGCCAGCAATTTTAGCTCACCTCCCCCCCTTCGCTTTGTGAAACAAGTACCATATCATCTTAAAAAAAAATTGCCCTGGGATCTTCAGGTCCCGAACTATTACCTCCTCCTCGCTATGCAGGAGTTCTTCTCCTGAATCTTTGACATACAAAGCAAAAAAGAAGGGGTGAAATGATACACCCCTGCTCTAGGCTCCAAAGGCACACGCTTTGTTGTTATGTTACTCAAGCTAAGTTCACTTTGTACATCTTCATGTAATGCTTTCAGAATTCCAACAAACTCATCCCCCAGACCCAAGGGCTCATACTCCCCCTTCCTCCATCGTATGCCTTCTTAACATCTAGAGAGAAAATAAACATATTTTCTTTTTCGCTTTCACAGATTAGATCATTTGGGACAGCGTGAAAAGATGGTCATTGACTCTCCTTACCTTTCGGAAGCCATTCTGGATTTCTCTCAGAAACCCCTTCTCTTCGATTGAATCTCCCATACAGGACTTTACAAAAAAACTTTCAGTGTTGCTACTTACAGTGATCCCCCGATAATTATCCGATACATCATTTTCCCACTTTTGCTCTCCCCTCTTTTGGAACCTCTTGTTTTTTCTATGGAAAATTTGAAAAGAGTCGTTAGGGTTTTACAGAGCTCATCTCCCCTATTTTTTTAGGAACTCGATAGAAATTTCACCCATCCAACCACCCCCTTCCGTTTCCGTTCCTAAATATTGAGACCAATTTCCGGTCTTCCTCGTTTTTTTCACAACACACGAAGTTCGATACATTTTCCTGTACCTCATTGTGTCTCGCCATGCCTCATCGCTTATCGTTTACTTTATCCCAGTCCTTGACTTGTTCTGGTGCGATTTCGTCTTGATCGTCTTTATTTCTGCCCTTTTCTTTAATATTCTGTGAATTACTTCCTTTGTTTCTCTTTTTCACGCTTTTCCAAAAAAATGAAGGTATCTTTCGTTGGGATGACACAATCTATACCAGTCCCAGTTTCCCCTTAAACCCCGAAATTTCCCACTCGAACCCAACACACTTTTCTCATAACTGTAAAATATCCGTACAATTCGCACACCCCCGACGCTGTCCATTGGTCGACCACCCACGTACCTCATATTTCACTGCTTGCAAACCTCAGCCTCATCCATTGTACACCCCCGACCCTTGGGGCCTCGACTAACCATGCTTACCTCCGCCTCAGGCCAGAAAATAAGCAGACTATCATCTACCAAATGAGGTCCCCAGAGGGTGAATTTAGTGATGCTACCCTGCATAGCAGCGTAGCATCACCAAATGTACCCTCTTGTGAACCTTACTCTGAATCAGGGTCTCAAAACTAAACAGAAAGAGGTTCCTAGGAGATAAATTGGCCCACTGTGTGGGATAGCATCATCAAATTCACTCTCCGGGAACCTCATTCTACAAATGCCAGACTTCTTATTTTCAGGCCTGCTCCGTCTGGACACTCGTTAAACCCTTACCATCCATGTTACCATCACTGTTTAGAAAAATACAGAAGGTGGCTTTTTTCAATTTTTTCCCAACGTTTGAACGTTTGACTTTTATTAACCGTTGAAACCCATTCAAAAATATGAAAAAGGCGTTGTTGCCATCATTTGACAGGCCTGGCCGTTTGAGGGAAGCTACAGCTCCTGCTCTCCTTGGCTCCCCTAAAACCAAATTCAGGAGAGCCATAATTGCTCTTCTTATGAGCTGTAATGGCTCTCCTCAGACCTTCATTCCCCTTTTCATAACCTTGTATAATTGACATAATTGTAGAATAGCTCTCCTGAAACAAATTTAGGGGAACTGTTGCAGCTCCCCTGCATTTTTCAAAAGGCCAGGCCTGATTTGATGTTCTTTGCGACCTTTTATCAACACTGAGACATATAAAACACACAATGGCCTTTCCATCAGTATAAAAATCTAGGAGGGGTGGTTTGCTAGTTCTTCCCCAGGAAGAATAAAAACTTGAAAATAACTGTAAGAACGCACACGCTAAGCAAAGAGGTATGTGTGATACTGATAAATAGTCTTATTAACCCTTTACCCAACGTAACGGCCAAAACCGGCCAGCGCTATTCTCAAAAATCGCCAATTAATTTTCATTATTTTTTCATTTTTTGTCTCAAAAACATAGGTTATGACCCCTCGTTGGAACGAGCTCAACGAGCTCGTTCCAACGAGGGGTCATAACCTATGTTTTTGAGACAAAAAATGAAAAAAATTAGTTAATCAAGAATTTTTTTGGCAAGTGTCGTCTGCTTTTCATGTTAGGTAAAGGGTTAACAGGTTATCTGCGAACTAGTTGCTTCTAAATAGCGTGCGATAAAAAGCCATTTTTTTGTTACTTTTGATAAACGAAACAACGGACAGCTCTGAGATTAGATGTAACAAATAGAAACTCGCGCACTTAATAATTTAAGGGAGATAACTTTATTGAAATTGCTTTTCATGACGAGATAATTCAAGGATGGGACGCGCGGGGAGGGGTGGGGTTTGGGGGTGGCGGATATGACACATGTAACATGCTACAAGGCGGAAGACATTCAAGAATGTTATTTACTACTCTCAGACTCTTCACTTGACTATACGCGGAGGATCGAGGTAGTATACCGAAGATATTCAGTTTGTCGACTGCAGGCATACAGTGCGTTGGCGCTGCACTTGTCCTAAACCAATACTAACCCCGACTCAATCAGTGTAGTAAACTAGCGAGTCTGAAATTTATTCTGCGTTACTAATTGTTTTATTTGGGTCTTTCTGCTCCCTCCACTATTCGACAAGATATAGTCCAGTCAGTTGAAAGTGTCGCTAAGCCCCAACGAACAAATAAACAAACATAAAAAATGTAGACAGTTAATCTGTTTATGTAAAGATATTGATGGGCAGGAGTATCCTCAGCAAAATGTGAGTAGCATTTTTTCGTCGCTGTGAGGTATCCCACCACCCCCTAAAATGAAGAAAAATAAAAAAAGAGCTCAGATTCTATCAAAGTCAAATTGATTTCATAGACCATTTGGGAAGATTGATAACCACGAACGGAAGTTCGAAAGCGTAAGCTCATGCAAGTGCAGCTGCAAGTACCCTATCACAAACACATGCACGTTCAGTTGTATCAATACATTACATACACATACGTACGTGTGCATGCGCGTGTTCTGTATATGAATGTGGAATGGTTTCGCGCTCCAAAGGCGCGCTGTGGAGCAAGTCCCTTTCGATCCTCGTTAGCAGTTGAATATTCTTTTTCGGAGCGAGTCCAAGCGCGTCAAAGGAGGGAAAGGTTGGGTACTCAGCAGATATCCCAGATCACGGTGTTCTTGTGAGTTGTGAAAGTTCAATTTTGTCGCGGCGATCTTCAGATGTTCTTATTTATGTTTACCCTAGGATGAGGACCAGTGTGAGGTGGTGGGGGGGGGGGGGGGGGGGGAGCTCTCAACAAAGGGTCTACCTCTCCCCGAGGTTTTGTGCTATATATATACCAGCAGAACTTTAAAAGCTCTTGTAACAGGAGTTAATTATTGCAGAGGATTTTCTCCGTTCTGTCATATGTAAACAATTACGTAATTTGAATGTATTGGATTGTCTGAAGTACTCCCAATTTTCTTACTTTGTTTCGTTCCGATGTCAGTACTCTGCATACTGATATTTCGTTGAGTAGAATCTGGAGTGTTAATACCAAATAACACAGTCCCCAACTGCCTAATACTGTAAAACGAATCGACCACCTGGACAATCGTGTGTGTATTGTTGCATTTTAACTGCTTAAAAGCTAAGCCAACTGAAAGGATAAATATTGCTAATAAAGAAACAATGGACGTCTCGCATGCAACGATCTTTTCCCTGCCTATGAGCAGCTGATGCAGTGCAGGGCTAATCGTGGCGTCTTCCTTGCAATATTTATGTTTGTACAGTTTCTGCGGACTGGTTGTAATACACACATGAGCAGTGATGTCCACGCATGCGTTTACCGGATAATAAAAATTTTAATTAATGAAGCACCGGGTAATTATTCCTATAATCAGTGTCTGGTAACAAAATTAGTATGTCCATGGAGATATGCCCACCCAAGGAAACTCCGAAAGTGACCAGTCCACGGCGGCCGCTCTGTAAAAACACAAGCGTAATGAAACCTCAGGTGCACATCAGGAATGAAAATATTTTTTGTTCAAATTAAAATAGTATTCATTGTAAACTCTTTCCAAAACATAATCCCCTTTAATTTCTAATTTCTGGCACTGAACTCAGCTTTCATTGATTATGGTGAAGAAATTCAGCGACCTTTCCAATACTGTCTAACATTAAAACATATCACCACCCTAGCCATGAAAATATTTTTAAAAATCTTCTTGTCGTACGGAGCGAGAGATTCTAAAATTTAAGTCGTTTTGTTAAACAACTTACTGGTTTTTTTCAAACAAATATGGAAGATCGAAAGAGAGTTCATAAAATAGCGCCTCATTACGCGTTGAACACATATATTTTTTAGATTGTTGAAAGGTATAGAAAGACTCGTTGAACTTGCTTTTTCGCTGCCGTGCAGTAGCATGATCAAAACCGTTTCAACCCCAAATAATTTAATCCTTTCATACTTTTGTACATCTTTTGACGTACTAAATCAAACAGCGCGTTGATACTTTGTGGTCATTTGTTTTATTATTATTTTTCGATTTTTTAAAGTTTTATCCCCAATTCCTATTTTCTCCTAAACAGTGCTCAGTGACAAACGTTATCGCAGCCTTAAAATACTAATATAATCCTGGTGTCAAGACTTCTAAACTGGTTGAGTGCTAGAAGCAACTGTCAGGGCTTTCAAAAAATGAGGAGACCAGAGCCAATGCCAACACCTTCCTTTCTTATATTTCATATTCAGTCGAACACAAATAAATATTTTGTTTATATTAATTTGTTTTATTACAAATTATTGGAGAGTGCCTCTGAGCACTCGCCAATATTCTGTAATAAACAAGTTTTGAATAACAAATTCCGACAACCGAAAATAATCTAGCCCTCAACCAGTTAATCACTAATGTGACGAATATCTTATTATTTGTACTTTACGACGTTTGACGTCGCATTTTGAAAAAAAAAAAACGTTGAAGAAACTGAATTCCCAGTGACGTTTGAACGTCAGGATAATTAAAGTCTCAAAGGGTTAATCCTCTTCAATAAAATTTTTTTTTCATGGGCTTGTTGAGATGAGTTTTCCAAAACTCGATGCTTTTCCTTTCGTATGAATCATTTTGGTATTTTACTGCAAATCTGTCCAAAAAGAATGTAGGCATGTCTAAGTGTTGAACTAAACTGTGGTGAGATCTTCCATGTCCGTTCAACGGCATCAATAGGAAGGGTCCATATTCATTATTTGGGTGTAGACAAATTAACATTTTCCTCGTGCAGCCTTGGGGCTGCACGTTGAAAATATTGATTGCTCTACCTCACAGATTCACTTAGAGGCCGCACAACCTAATAAAGGTATGAAGTATCATCATGTCCTGGACCGGAAAAGCGGCTTCTCCGTTTCAAAGGGTTAACCTGTGAAGATGGAAAGTCATTGAATTTCATGTACCCATTACGCCAAAAACAATCGTTCATCATTCTCCACTGAAAATTGGCTGAGTACTGAAACTAGGCGATGCAACATTCATCATAATAAAGGTAAATTATTTTACAAATATACATTCACGTGAGTTGTCTGCAGCAGTCACCCCCGAGTCTGCGCATATTAGCCTATGTTCAAAACTATTTTCTCAACAATTACTGGCTTCTTAATTGGATCTTCTTGGCTCGTCTAATACTTGCAAGGCCGGATACATAATCGAAATTCGATTTTCATGACGATGTAAGTGGGGATATTTAAACAGAATGAATATAAGTTTTTTGTGCCAAATAAATAGATCATAGCCGCATCCACACAAATGCATGTGGCAAATTGGCGGACTTAGAGTCTGTGGAGATATCAGTGCATAGAGTTTTTGTGTGCATCAGAAATGATGATCACCAGTTATATAATTTATTTAAGGAGACTGCTAGTCTTGAAACATTTAAAATTATTTTGGTTACGTTTTGCATGCCATTTTTTCAAAAGAGTATGAAGGACATAATACCAGGGCTGGGAGCAGTTAACGTTTCAAACGTTAACGTGTTAAATTATTTTAACAACGTTAAAAAATTTAACCAAGTTTATAACGTTTAACTTTGAAGATTATAATTGTATAATATTATAGTATTGCTTCGTTATCTTGTGTTTACCCAAGCCGGATCGCGCTTGTATAATATGTAGCATTGCGTCGTTATCGTGTGTTTACCCCAGCCGGATCGCGCGTGCCGATGACGTCGAATTTTTCGCCATTTGACGAGATTGAAGAACACGAATAATTTAGATGTCCGTCAGTTATAGACTATTGGTTTGTGGAGAGACCATGACGTCCTCCTACCAATGTTGGCGAAGTTGGCCCGCCGATATTTGGGAATACAGCAATATCAGCTTCATCCGAACGCCTATTTTCCATGTAAGGACCGGTATTCGAGCAACGGCGGATGTCTATTTCTGAGGATACGGCCGCAGCGATTGTATTCTTAAATGACAACATCGCTGAATGTCAGAATTTACGATAACCTGAGAGAACTATATTCACTACTCGTCCCCTGAGTTCCAATGTGTTCTCTGTGCCAGTAGGCACATAGAACACATTGGAACTCAAGAGACGAACTTTACGCAAGTTCAATCATTTTCAAATTCAAATCAATGAAAATGGCCGAAGTTATTAAACATTTAACGTCATTTAACACGTTAACGCACAATTATTTCACACGTTAAAGTGTTTTCACACGTTAAAGTGTTAAAGAAAATTTTAACTCCTCCCAGCCCTGCATAACACAGTAACAGACTCGCGTTGAGGGCCGGGATGTGATAATAGGGCAACCCGTTATATCCTTTGAGACATTATGCTTCCTTATCGCAATCGCATCTTTATTGCATGTGTTCCAAATCCATGCATCGACAATATGCCCACACCTGCAATAACATTAGAATTCTAACACAAGAATCACCAGGACCAGTACTATAACGCTTTTACAATTGTATTTTCTGGAACTGTATTTTCTAGTTATGAATTTAAATGGGTTAAAATGAACCAATAGAATTTTAATCATTTATATTAATAAGTAGAAAATACAATTCTGGGAAATACAATTGTAAAAGTTTTATAGTAATGGTCCCAGCTGCAAGCTTTAAATTAATAAAACACCAGATTTAACCCGATTGCTTCATTGAGTTAAACATATCCACGCGTGCATGTTGACCAATCCATGATGACCGCACTGTTGGCACGCCCTGTGATTGGATAATATTTCCACTCAATGAAAATATGACACTTGTCGGTTTTTGCACATATGTTTTGACTAAATATTGATATATGGTTCTAATTTTGCTTACTATTTTCGTCTATATCTTTTAACATCTCCTTGATTTCTTTATTTGTTGGGTCGTGACCGGCTGCTCGCAGTATATTTGCTAACTCGTCCTTACAGAGAACTCCATTTTTATTTTTATCGTACTCGTCGAACAGACGCCTGTAACCTAAAAAAACACACAAAAACGACTTCATCTTACAATGGTTAGAGGATGGTCCATTTCATTAAAATTGTGGTATGCAGGGGCTTCACATAGGGGGTGTGGGAGCGGTATGACGCCTCCTAATATGTTTCCAGTCTGGACATTTTCTTCAAGATTGGAGTATACGATATCGATTCGTTCTCGCTGGTAATCCTGTACTTTTTTTACTGGATTATATTTTACACTTGGGCTTATATCACACTCACAGCCGGCCATACAAATGGAGCTTTGTGATACCCAATTCGGTCTGTTCGTGACCCAGCGTGAAAAAGTTAGAGTACATGAACGATACGTCGCAACTGAATGAGAAGTTGCGTCAAAAATACTACAGTTATTTTTTATTCCCAAATTAATTTTCCAGACGCCTTGAGTTTCTGAACTGGGATCGAGACTGATGAATATTCCAACTACATACGAAGGTGTGGATTGATCATGTCGTTGGAATATGTCCGCTTTCCCTACGTAACACTACAATAAAGCCCCTCGAAAAATTTACCACACTTGGCAGAAACACAGAAGGATACGCGTGTGTTAGTGGGCTAATCGATATGGCACGAGTGCCAGCGCACAGGGATAGAACGAGAGGCCAGGATGGCAAAAGTGCCATATCAATTAACTCCTTCATACAAGCGTGTCGTTCTTTGTTTATTACACGCCTTCACGTCCAGGCCTGGCATTCTGAAAAATGCAGGAGGGCAAAAAATCGCTCTCCTCAATCAGCTTAGGAGAGCAATTAGCTTTACACAGCATTTTAAGTATCCAGTTGAACGAACTCATTGAAACTGAAACCAACAGACTACATCAGTGATTTTATTAACTTTACTAAGCTTAGTAAAGCGAAATCTCTTAGACATCTAGATGTCTCACTCAACAACCGAACACACACTTGGCAAGACCTGTGTGTGTACCCAGACCTATTGTCCAAGAAAGTCATACGCCTACCACTACCACCTTCAACCCCCCAAGGGGGGTTGAAGGTGGTAGTGGTAGGCGTATGACTTTCTTGGACAACAGGTCTGTTTGAATCTACTGTCACATCCTGGTGCAAGTGCTTCAAGTGACAGGATAGTAGTAATGGTAGTATATTATAGTGTCAATATTCCTTGAATAATTACCCCTCAAACTGTGATGTCAGTTGTTGAACTTGAAACTGACAGAAAAAAAAATATTGCTGTGACCCATTTTGCTTCAAATGATTGCAACTGTGTTTGGGTATGGTTGCAGCCATTACTTTTTACCACTAAACCACTTTCAAAATGAAATTACGTGATGGTATGTGACTTCGAAGTTAAATTACATTTTTGCTTTACAACAAAAATTTAATATGAGCATAATACATGTAATCTCAATCATCCCAGACCAAAATATTTAGGAGGGCAATTTTTCGCTCTCCTTAATTCTTTCAGGAGGGCAGTAAGGAGAGCTAAAAAATCGCTCTCCTGAAATTGCCAAGCCTGCACGTCTATAAAAAAAACAACTATTAGAAAGACAGTCAGCAATTCGTTTGACAACTATGAAGAAAAAGAACGCGTTTTATCGCCAATCAAATTGGCGAGGAGAACCTGTCCTACGATTTTGTTCCCTGACTTTCAATTTGTTCTGTGGAACATAGAACACATTGGAACTCAGGGGACGAGCTTTAGCTATCGCTAGCGATTCAGGCTGAAATTGCCTTAAACGATTTGTAGAAACTTCCAGTGAAATTTCGCATCTATACTGTTCTATATAAAAATAGTCGGTCACCGATTTCCGTTCAGCACATATGCGGAACGGATTTTCATTTTGCGCATGGTTTAGTGTTCCTGTAGATGGGGATTACCTAGAACAGGCGTGTAATGAAAATAGGGTCAATATAAAACAACCCAATCTAGCATTCTTGCTGCCATACAAGAAAAGTGATGCCACATGCTACGTAATGTTAATTTTACCAAGCTACTGAACTATATATATCTTCGTCAGCATAAGGCCGTAAGAGAGGAAATTTAAGCATTGATTGTGGGACCGATAAGGAAGTTCTACGGTATTTGACCGTTCAATAAATAGACAAGGGAAGGAGGAGTTTCCAATTAATCCTCACGAAGGGAACTGTTTCATAGATTCATGTACTCAATGAAAAAGTGATTCAAAAAACAATTTTCAGCGAAAGTAGTTTTCATTTTATTCGCCCTCACCTCCGAATTCTGCGCAGACATCGACCCCTTTTTCTTGAAGATTTTGGTTTGGGCGATTTTGTACATACATGTACCTTTAATCTCATTCGCAAGAACATATATATACACGAAACTTAGTCTATTTTGTAACACTGCCCAGTTATTACTGACAAAACTTCTCGTGGGGGAATAGTACACACCTCTCGCGCACAGACGCACACACTTTTCTGTAATTTTGCGGCTGGATAAATAGATTATACATTACAAAAATCTCCGTTAACACTTTTGTCGCGGAAATGGGTTTCTCTTTCTGAATCGACGCCACTGGATTAATACATTATGCATTAGCCGTGTTTTGACAAGGACTTTATTCTGATTTTTTCTGTCAATACAAAAAATAATCGGAATATAAATTACGCCATTTCTCCTTTAATGTTACATCTTATTATACGCTAGCCTGTGAATTATCGCACGTTATCTAAAAGTTATTTCTCCATATTCATCGATTCGATAGATATCGAGAAATATCCCTCAGTGTCTTCCTAAATGACGTCACGCCTCGGCGCATCACGTCGCCTTTAAGGAACAATCAGCTGATCTTTGGTATTGTTTTGAAACGTACGCGTTTGGTGTCGAATTGGGCTGAATATTGTGCAATAAAATGTCTCGTAGTATATAATAAACAAAATCAACTCTATTTTAGTCAGTATCGAATTATCTCAGGAGTGTGGACCTGAAAGTTTTATTTTTTACGAGCGCTTATTTAAAGATCCACACGATGAATTTTTTCAGTTGCTTCCTAAATGACGTTACGCTTCGACGCCGGGCGTCGCCGTCGCCGTCGCCGTGAACGTCTTCTTGAACAAACGATCAGCAGCTTTTTATTGTCTTGAAACTGTCTGTAGTTGAAATGAACTGAATATTGTACAGTAAAATGTAACGTAGCCATATAATAAAAAGAAAATCTACTCTGTTTTAGTAAAAATCGGGAATTACCTCATTGGTGTGGACCTGAAAGTATATAAATCCTCTCAGGATGAAATTTCCTAAATTTAATTTTCAGTGGCTGACATAATCCCCTTAGATTGGAAAATTTAATATTAAACTGTGCTGTGCTATATTGTTATTTTTATCCCATAAATGGCTGTTTATGCGAACAATAAAAGCCTTGTATAAATTTTTGCTTCATTCACCCAGTAGGGTGATAAATTTTATCCGTAGGTTTAACACTGCAGGATTTATTCCTGTGGTAGAGATGGACTTGTTGACCTCTGACCTCTACTGCATTCATGTAGTATAATTAATAGTTCAGTTGTTGTTTTCTTTAAACCCATACCATGTATGGTACACATAATGCCAACATCCGGGGTGGCCATCCGTTGTTCGTCCATCCTTCGTCGCCCGTCTGTCCTTCCGTCCGTCCGCCCGACGTCTGTATCCATTTGTTTGGCATTCGATAACTTGAAAAATATTGCGTGGATTGTCAAGTTACTTTATATTTGTGTTCAGGTTACTGATGTGCCGAGCTGTATAGTTTTTGGTATAAATCTGATAATTTGATCCTGAGATATCATATTAACTCTTTATCTTTCAAATTGAGAATTCTTCCAATCCCTTTGGCATAAGATAACTCAAAAAATATCAATCCAATTGTCATGTTACCTTATATATATCTTAGGGCTACTGATGTTCCGAGCTGTATAGTTTTTGGTGTAAATCTGTTATTTTGATCCTGAGATATTAACCCTTTATCCTTCAAATTGAAAATTCCTCCAATCCCTTTGGCATTCGATAACTTGAAAAATATTGCTTGGATTGTCAAGCTACTTTACATTTGTGTTCAGGTTACTGATGTGCCTAGCTATATAGTTTTTGGTGTAAATCTGACAATTTGATCGTAAGATATTAACCCTTTATCCTTCGAATTGAAAATTCCTCCAATCCCTTTGGTATTCGATGGGAGCGCGGTGGCTCAGTAGGTAGAGGTGCAGGCTGCAAGCCGAGAGGTCCTCGGTTCGAATCCCACCTGCGGCAACCGCGTTGTGTCCTTGGGCAAGACACTTCATCTCCATTGCCCGCGTGGGGGCACGATGACGCCGTGTACTAAGGCGTACTGCACGTCGATGGTACGCATGTCTTCAACCAATCTAACCCTGCCTGTGCTGCGGTGCGGAGTTACGATGTTGGGGAGCTGGCAGCTGCTTGTCGTTGCTCGGTGGTTCTCTCCGGGTACTCCGGCTTCCTCCACCCGTAAAACTGTCACGGTCATGATTAGCCATAATGCATAAATATGTGACCTTAAACATCAATAAATAAATTTTGGTATTCGATAACTTGAAAAATATTGGTTGGATTATCAAGTTACTTTACTTTTTGTTCAGGTTACTGATGTGCGGAGCTGTATGGTTTTTGGTGTAAATATGATAATTTGATCCTGAGATATTAACCCTTTATCTTTCAAATTGAAAATTCCTCCAATCCCTTTGGCATTCGATAACTTGAAAAATATTGCTTGGTTTGTCAAGTTACTTTATATTTTGTGTTCGGGTTACTGATGTGCCGAGCTGCATAGTTTTGATGTAAATCTGATAATTTGATCCTGAGATATTAACCCTTTATCGCTCAAATTGAAAATTCCTCCAATCCCTTTGGCATTCGATAACTTGAAAAAATTATCCTTCAAATTGAAAATTCCTCCAATCCTTTTGGCATTCGATAACTTGAAAAATATTGCTTGGATTGTCAAGTTACTTTATATTTGCGTTCAGGTTACTGATGTGCCGAGCTGTATAGTTTTTGGTGTAAATCTGTTATTTGATCCTGAAATATTAACCCTTTATCCTTCAAATTGAAAATTCCTCCGATCCATTTGTCATTCGATAACTTGAAAAATAGTGCTTGGATTGTCAGGTTACTTTATATTTGTGTTCAGGTTACTGATGTGCCGAGCTGTGTAGTTTTTGGTGTAATTCTGATAATTTGATCCTGAGATATTAACCCTTTATCCTTCAAATTGAAAATTCCTCCAATCCCTTTAGCATGAGATAACTAAAAAAATATCAGTCCGATTGTCATGTCACTTCATGTATGTGTTCAGGTTAATGATGTGCCGAGCTGTATAGTTTTTGGTGTAAATCTGATAATTTGATCCTGTGATATTAACCCTTTGTCCTTTAAATTGGGAACTCCTCCAATCCATGTCTTTGGCATGCGATAACTCAAAAAGTATTAATCCTATTATCAGGTTACTTTATATATGAATTCAGGTTACTGATGTGCTGTATAGTTAACTGTTTTCTATGTAAATCTAATAATTTGGTCCGGAGATATTAACTCTTTATCCATCAAATTAGACACTCCTCCAATCCATTTCTATATGTACCCATACCATGTATGTTGTACATAATGTCGGCATCCGGGGTGGCCCATCCTCATACAGCTTTCTACTAGTTGCGCGTATGGGTACACATCTGGCGATTTCATCGGCCTATTTTTTTTATTTTTTCTGATTATTTCTTTGCCATAAAAAGTTCATGTTCTTGGTTTATGTTTTAGGCCTCATAATCTACGGAATCGCATGGTTGGTGGTTTATATTGTTCCTTGAGTGTACGAAGGCTTTGCAATGCTAGAGCATTGCAAAGCCTTCTTGCTCTCAAGGGACCAAATTTATCAATTTTATTTACTAACTTGGGTAAAATATTTTTATTTGTTTAAGTCTGCATTGGTTATAAAAAGAGAACATGCGGCAACCGCAAGGACCAGGTGGAATGGCCTGAGAATCAGATTTTTAGTTCACCTGACTTTCAGTCAGGACAGCTATAGTGATCACTCACCGTCCGTCGTCCGTCGTCCGTGGACATGGTGTTTGCGTCTTCTCCTCCCAAACCGCTGAACAAATTTAATTGATATTTGAGAAAATAGTTTGTTATGACATCGCAATTTGATTTTGTTCAAATCAAGTTGCCTCGCCCATTGGTAGGGCCACACCCAAAAAGTGTGCTGAAATCTTTAAAAAAATCTTCTTCTCATGAACCAGCAGTAGCAGAGACTTGATATTTGGTGCGCGGCTTCCTTTTGAGGTGTAGACTCAGATTTGGTTCGTGGGGCTATATTTGGCGTCGTAATGGGAGGGGCAAGAATATTTGCCCCTCCCAAAATTTCTATTTTCCAAACCGAGAGGCAGATTTGGACCAGATTTGAGGGATTTTTGGGTCATAAGTACTTTATTTATGCAAAAATTTTTTCCCGTCGCCCCATGAGAACCGCAGAACTAAAAATAGAAAAAAATTAAAACGTCCATATCTCCAAAACTACACGGCACTAAGAATTCTTATTTGTTGTGAAGCTTCCTTAGGACAAACAGAATGGAATGGTAAAAAAATTGCTATCGGCGTTATCATGGGGTACTTTTTGGGGACTTTGAAAAAGTGCTGAGTCAGCATTTTTAACACTGTGGGTTATGGGGAAAACATGTAAGACTACTTTTTCCCCAAACCACTGCTCCAAAAGCTTTCAAACTTCACATTATTTATTTATTATTTATTGGTGTTTAAGGTCACATATTTCTGCACAATGGCTAACCATGACCGTGACAGTTTTACGGGTGGAGGAAGCCGGAGTACCCGGAGAGAAGCCCGAGGAACGGCGAGCAACTGTCAGCTCACCAACATACCATCTCCACACAAGCAGGGTTAGCATTGGTTGAAGACAGGTGCACCATCGACGTGCAGTACGCCTTGGTACACAGCGTCACCGTGCCCCCACGTGGGCAATGGTGGTGAAGTGTCTTGCCCAAGGACACAGCGCGGTTACCGCAGATGGGATTCGAACCGAGGACCTCTCGACTTGCAGCCTGCACCTGTACCAACTGAGCCACCGCGCCCCCCCCCCCCCCCACACATTTCACATATAACATCTTTGAAATATTGTTTCACATGTTTATTGAAATCATTTCCCTGGGTCCATATTTGGGCTCTCTATGGGAGCCCAAATGTTTAAATTAGTGCAGTATGAGGAATATTCTTTAAATATCTTCTTCTTCAGATCTACCAATAAGAATCTTTTGATATTTGGTATGCAGCATCCTTAGGGGGTGAGATTCAAGTTTGTTCAAGCCAAGTCCCTGGGTTCATATTTGGGCTGAAAATTTGGGGCCCCGTTCCGGACTTAGAAAATTTTGGACCAAAATCCGGAAATTTTTGTTTGTTTTTTATGCGTTTCGGTCAATTTTAAGACAAAAAAAAAAAATTTTTTTACACTGAAAATTTTGGGTCCTGGTGGGACTTGGAAAATTTTTGACCAACACCCGGAAATTAGTTTTTTGGTTTTTTATGCGTTTTAAGAAAAAAAAGCTGCATACGCCCCTCCTAAGAAAATTTTTGACCAACACCCGGAAATGAGTTTTTTGGTTTTTTATGCGTTTTAAGAAAAAAAAAATTAGACTGAAAATATTTTGTTTGGGAAAAAAATCTGTTTTTTATGCGTTTATCTCAATTTTGGGACGAAAAAAATGCAGGAACTGAAAAGAAAAGGAAAATCCTGTGTATTGTGTGGGCACAATCACTTCATCTAGTTGGTATATGCTTTTCTTAGGAGGGGAGTATGCAGCTTATTCAAGTCCCTGGTTTGATATTTAGACTACCATGTCAGGTTAGCGCCATCAGGTCCCCTGGGGCCTCTTGTTAACTTTTTAGGCCTAACTGGTTAAAATTATTGGCATACAGGAATTAATGGATTAAAACCTCAAACTTATCTGACGCATCAAAGTAGCTAGAATAACGAGACTGATATTCCCGGTTCTCGGTGGTGTAAATCCGGATATCGGGTCTGCCAAAAACGCAATCGAGAACCGGAAAATTCCGGTCCCATTGGAAAGCCTATTAGACTCACCAGAGCACCCCGGCTCAAATGGAGCGCAACTCTTAGCCCTTTAAAACCGTGAGACAGCCCTCACTAGTTAGAGTTATATCCTCTACTGACATTACATTTAACATTTTTTATTGGGAATGGCTGGAAGACAGCCCAAGTGGCTGTGCCAACTCCCTGTAGTGCAACCATGTGTTTGGGTTAACTGTATTCTGCTGTCAAAAGTTTGTAGTTGTATGCATGTTGTGCTACGAAATAAAATCCTTCATTCCAAATAATTTATTCATAAAGTAAATGGCTATCTAGTAGATTTTGTGGGGGTAGATCAATAAATACTTTCAATAAGGTTGCTTATTGGAAGTATTAAATAGTGCACTCTAACATAACCAATAGGGCTGCACGGTATATCGATAAACCGATATACACCGGTATTCAAAGCAATATCGATTGAATACCGGTGTAATTTTAAAAATATCGGTTTATCGTCATTATTTATTTATCCACAACTTAATTTTCAAGATGTCTTGAGTTTTTTAACTGTAGCCCCGAATGAATAATATTATCCCTTTATCCAAGGAATCGTCTGCTTGTGCCCTCGTAATATACAAATTCAGCAGTTGAAAAAATAAATTTAAAAAATTTCAACAAAACTATATCATGTGACCCCTCATTGGAACGAGCTCGTTGAGCTCGTTCCAATGAGGGGTCACATGATATAGTTTTGTTGAAATCTTTGGGGAAAATCTGATAACCTAATTTTGAAAATAATAAATTTTGGTATCGTCTGCGTCGGGTAAAGGTTTTTCGAATCGCATCATCAAGGCATGCTAATTCGTTCCAACTGTGATGCCTCGAGTCTCGATTGTGGTACTTGTGTTCATATATCTGAACAGTTTTCGATATACCGGTATACCGCGGTATTGTTTTGAAAACCGATACCGGTATTCAGTTTTGAATATCGTGCAGCCCCAATAACCAATATGGACTGTTCCAACTGAAGCAATTGGACTGACATTGAAGATTCCACTCTCGTTTATGTGGTTAATGTTTGCAAAAATATCCCTCGAAAATAGCCAAATAAGCGGACAAACAAGGAACACGAACCTCTGTACATGCAGCCGACTAATAAAAATATATTTGAAAGGTGTATTTCAAAATTTCACATTTTTAAATAAAGTGAAACATTCGTAGCCAATTAATTCTTTTTCAGCTTGCAAGATGAATACATTACGATGTCTGCGTGCGCCTTGCTATTAAACACAGACAATTGTTTTAAGCTAATTTAATGTCAAGGTAAAACATACAATAGTTGCTTATAATCCTGGCACATGACACCTGTTGCAATCCTGGTAATTCATCCTTGTTTCCTCGGCAAACAAATTGCTGTGGAAAACTGGTGCTTCTACGGCAATTGCTGTGAAGCCTGTTCGATTATGTAAAAATCATCGGGTGGGTGGGGGGGGGGGGGGGGGGGGGCATAGTCTCAATTGCCATGTATATGTAGTATGCGATGAAGTAAAAACTTTCAAGTAACTTTAACATGTGAAAGTAGTTCGAGATATATGTGTATATAATCACAAACAGTGTTCAGAATCTTTCACTCAATTAGATAATGCCAATCATGAACAATGTTAATGCTGAGAAAAAATTTTAGAAGTAAGCAGGCGACTTGCTCAATATGTATAGTATTAGAGTAAATAAGAGGCAGGGTAACCACAAACTAAGTATCGCATTGCTTCTATGTTGATAACACTGGAATCTGACATCAGTTTCTAGAAAGCTCTTACAGAGCTTTCCAGAAACTGATGTCAGATTCTAGTGTTATCAACATAGAAGAAGCAGAACACATAGTTTCTAATAGTTATGCGGCAGTTTGTTCTGTAAATTGTAAGATTAGCAATACAGCATAGTGCAACCCACATGGTTTGCTTCCTTGGCGTTTATCCTTGAAGTCGTCGTGCAATTTCTTCTACCACAAGGCTTTCTGAAGAAGAAATCCTCGGCAGTATTTTTGCTGTGGATATTTTTCGTTTCCTCGGCATTTTCCTAGGCACCTCTGATTGCTGAGAGTGAATTACCAGGCCTGGTGTTGTGAGAGTGTTGGTAGTGACTTCGAATTTCACCTTGTACATTCGACTTTGGGAAATATGTGACTGTCTTTGGTTTATACTATGGAATGAACTCATTTTGCAGTGTCTCGATTAAAGGCTGAACAAAATCCATTACTTTGTCTGTATCGCACCACTCGTATCGGTTGATCCCCAGCGTAAATTAACATCGTGTTTTGAAGTTTTTTTTATCTGTACTTACTTTTTATTTCGTCATCTTCGGTTGTCTCCCCTTCTTGGGATTCAGACCTTTTCTGGAAAGAAAGTAATGTAAATCTATGATCTCGTGGCATTTGATTACTTGATTAGAGTTCGGTCACCATGGACTTGAAACTTCCCACGGATGAGCAATATTTCCATGAACGCAGTACATATTAGATTTCAAACACTATTTGTAGGAATAATCCAGAGCTGAAACGGTTAAGGGGTTTTCTTGATCGATTAATCACGTGGACTAACCTTGGTTAACCGATTAATCACTTGTCCATATAGATACCTGAATAACTGCCATACCGTTGATGATTTACAGCATGAACCCTTTACGGCTTTACCCAAGCAGCAAACAAACCCCACTAAGCCTGTTTCCAAAAATCTCCATTCAAATTTATTATGTTTTCAATTTTTGTCTCCAAAACATAGCTTATGATCCCTCTTTGGAACGAGCTCGTTGAGCGTTAAAATTGAGACAAAATTTTAAAATAATTCATAAATTTATTTTGCAAGTATCGTCTGCTACCCGCAATGGGTAGATGGTTAAGAATGACCATTTCCAACTACTGATACAGTATGATAATCATGTAAGTAAACAAGTATGTCAGAAAGTAACCTGCATGCTTTAATCTGTCTCATATAATTGACGTGAGTTAGTGTGACAATGTTTGCCTGTTTTGAAGCAAGTTTGTTCCTTTATTAATCCATATAATACAGTAGTTCAAAAGTAACGGGTAATCGATCAATTACTTTTTGGATCGATCAAGATGTTGATCATTGATTAATCGATTAATCGGTTTATCGTTTCAACTCTAGAATAATCAAGAACAGTTTATTTAATGATGCACCGAGTAAATTTAGATATTTCAGAAGTTTTTGTTTCAGGAGTCCTCTGCTATTCACGAGCGTGTGTACGGAAGGTGGGGAGGGGGGGGGGGGGGTGAAATGCATGGCCTATATTCGTGACGTATATATATTTGAAGTCTAGCTCGTAAGTATCTTCAGATGGATATAACTGTTGTGTCACCTGCTCTTAAAATGTCAAGGCACGTGCATGAAAAAACACGATTGGTCGAGACACCTGAATCGTTTCATTTTGTTCCTCAGCCTAATATGTATAAAAATGCCATTCAGTATCACTTCTTAAAGGGTTTAATATAATTACAGGTCAAGGCAACTTTGTTACGGGTGGATGTTATGACAATTATATATAGAACGTCGTTGATTGCTTAGCATTTTTAATTGTAATTTCTTCGTTCTTCCAATACCGACATGATGCCTAAAAAAGAAATAAATACGACATGAATTTCCGGTTTGTCGCCCAACCTGGAAAATATTGGTCGCTGCTGAAATTGAGATCCGACTTCTTAAATAGAACAGAACAAGTGTGGGTTCAAACAATTAACTGTCATTGTCACTCCGACACACGCGACATGGAGGCATCTAGCATCTAGAGACATCTTAGTTGTGACATTATAGCGGGGGAGGAATTCGCTAGAATTGTGCACTTGGTGATACCTTCCTGAAATTTGGCATGATGTAAGGGTAGGCATCAGAGATTTCAAAATCGATCGGCTACAAGTTGGCACCATCCTCTAGCCACCACTAGCAGCGAAATCCAAAATGGCCGCCAAGCGGATCGAAAAAAAGCTATTTTCGCCGATCGCACAACTGAAGCTCCAAACCTAACACCATACATGTGCTGTAATTGATGTGAATGATGGAGTGAAGCCCTTGGAACAAGTTGGGGGGAAGATTAATGGATAATGGGATCAGAATTTCCGTCGATGTGTGCGTCTGTGTGTCTGACTGTCAGTATGATCGTCCGTCCGTAGATAAATTAGTGTTGAATGTTTCTCGGGAATGCAATGGTCAAATGAACATGGTATGAGAGATTCCTGTCAACACATGAACAAGGGTACTCGATAGTATGCAGCAGTGGGGATACTTGGACATTTGATAATCCAATTAAAGTGACAGTCTATTCTCAACTTCCGGCATTTTCGATAGATTTATTTTCTAAGAAAATAAAACTATCAAATTTCTAGAGGAGTTCTGGTTCAATCTCAACACCATAGCGACACGTCTGCCAGCAAGGGCAGTGCTGGAATGAACTCGGGATGCATTAGTTCCCGTTGTTAATTATACAATGTTATCTTGCCAGTATAGAACATTGGCAAAATGGGACTAGAAGGGGTGAGTGTATGTTTGCAGTCATTCGAGGTACAGGAATATTTTTTGACTACAAGTAGTATTCTTCATTTTCGGCCAGTTAAGATGTGGTGTGTTCCAAGTCAGGATTAATGTTGCCGACACTTAATGCCCATCCCTCATGGTATGCTACTTTACCAGGGATATAGAGATATAGCCACCACTGGGAGCCAAAACATGACCTTTGATGTCGATGAGTGGTCGAAATGTTTTAGCGAATAACTTATCGAAATATGATCCGGTATGGCAATTTGATACCTTACGTTAGATTTATTAGATCAACTCAGGTATGGATTCATTGAGACATGAGTGCGCTACAAGATGAAGGATTTCCAAGTTGATTTGCTATGGAGTAGGAACTGACTAGTCACATGTGGCCTATGGCCAGAGAAAGACAAGGATACCATAGATGAACACACGGGTGAACGAAGGTATCAACTGTTGTACAGAGGCAAAATAGTTGGGGATATTGTATCATGCTATGCATGAATTAACACCGTCTTGTGCAGTAAATAACAGACTATTTTCCGAAATCTAAAACTGTATTCCTATACCCCGGACAATGTAGCAAGCCACATGGGATGAACATTTGTTAGCAAAATCAACTCAACTAGAAACATGACATGTGTTAACTGGCCGAAAATGGAAAAAAAAATACCAGAATAGGAGATGACTGGTCCTAACATGACAGTATACTACTCAATATTGTTACAACAGCCACCTTCACACTTACACAAAGGTGTGCACCTTAATCCAGCTTTCAAGCATTTGCAATTGCCCTTGCAGGCCTTGGCACAACTACAGTGGAGCATCAGTGCACATGCAGCACTTGCGTCTCCTAGGTGAGTCCAAAATGGGACCAGAATATTGAGACGTGGATTCCACTCCCATCCGTACTGTGATGGGTCTGGCACACATAAGTGTTTCTGCAGAGCACGATGCCAAATGAAAGATGACACAAGAATTACCCTTTTTACATGTTGATACAGAGCTGCTTTGGTGGGCGGGATGTTTTCCATAGACTTAAGGCCATGTGTGAACATATGCCGTCTCGCATCATTGACACGTGTACTGACACAACTGTTACTGTACATCTGTATGGTGAGTTTTTCGATATGCTGCATATGAGGGGAATCCTCTGAAAAGACTTGCGGATTCTCAGTCAATTCTATCATCATTTCAGTTGATGCGGGAAAATTCATCCATGCATTCCATCCTGTCTTCTTCCCAATGCCGAGCATGCTGGATGTTACATCACAACCTGTGAAGGCGTGGAAGAAAGTCAGGGCCTTACAGTAATCAGGTCCAAGTTGTGAAGCTATCTCATGAATTGGCATATCTTTATATGCCTTTCCAATTCCAAACCCAATCCACAGCTCACTGAGTCCAAGGTCACGGAATGTTGCGAAATGGTGCAAAGACAGAATGACGACATCAGAATCAACCGTGCGAAGAAAAGCTATTTTGTGACCTTGTGAGACTGCATGGTTGAGATGAAGCATCATGCGCGTGTCTGCTTCCTCGTGGTTCGATGGAGATATGTCACATAAGCTAACATCCTTATTGCATAGTACATATTCTCCTGATGTCGTTAACAACTGGTACTCGGATGTTGATGTTAATTTCAGCAGTTCAGCAGACAGGAACTTGAAAAATTCGTCTTTATTCTCACTAACTTTCAAGAATGCCTGCCAATTCTTCCCTTTAGGTAAAGGGACGTTCTCGGACACCCGTATCAACCTAACTGCTGTCTCACCGAGGCGTTTTGCTCGCGTCTGATTCTTCAAACTGCCTTCGGGGTAACAGTCATAGATCGCATCAACCCTTGTGGTGTTCGTGTTAATCAGAGATTCGATGTATGGCAATAATTGCAATCGAGCATATTCTCCAAACAGATCCGCTTTCTGTGGTTTGATTACATGGACTACAGCAGGCATATCCAAGATGACAACTGAAGCTTGTCTAGCTGCTGAATTCTTCCCTTGTGCAGGAATAGCTGGTAAACAATTGAGAATTTGAGATTTTGTCCCACTCCGTAGCTTACCTCTATCGGATAATGCTGGCGGATCACGTGCATTCTCGTGCATGAAAAACTCATCCATGTTTGAATCAGGCCGGGCTTGCAGTGAAACGAACATCTGGGTAACTATTGCGGCAGTTGCTTTACTTGACATGAGTTTGTCTCGGCCTTTGTCCAGGTTGGCTGGGGGTGGGTTAAGGAAGGTATATATATTTGCCTTGGGAATAACATCATTCAGGGGTACGGTGCATTCCACAAGCCTTTCCTTCAAGAAAGTGGAATATAAATGCTTGCCCCTTTCGGGTAATGACCGTAAACTCTTACTAACTTCGGGGTCCATATATTCACCAGTATCTAATGTCACCAGCTGACCACTAGTTTCATCATAAGGGTTGATAATGAGTCCCTGATTCACCAGATCGAGGAGAGATTTCAATTGATTCAGAAATTTTTTCTGCTCTGATACCGAACTTTCCGGGTGTTCCGTGTTATCTGATGATGTTGTGTGGAAACTTGCATATTCATACTCATCTATAACACGCAGAACTTCTGACCTTGAAAGCTCAATAACGACTTTCTCTTCAGCCTGGCCATAGAGACCTTTTGGACCACTGTCTTCTTTGAGTAGTTGGATACTATGTTCTTGGCTCTGATCTAAACCCATCATACTGAACTTCCTCTCACTACGCTGGACCACAAAATGGCCTTCCATGAATTTGTTGTGGATTGAAGGATGCCGCCTGGGTAGCTGAGACATGTCTCTCAGAAATACGGGGACCCACCGACAATAATTTGTATGTCCTAGGGCAAAAAAGTAACTGCACAACTCATCGATAGAACACAGTGTACCAGGCCAGTTACCGATTCGTTGGTTCCGAACGAATTGACAGCTTGTCAAGAGAAAGTTCCGAACGATTTCACCCCAATAGCGCGCAGTTGGAGATTGTGAAAGAATCCTCTGTTCCCACATTTCAAATGACTCATGGGGCCCAGTCTGCTGACAGTAAATCTCATAAGCATTCTTTCTGAGGATCTCAAGCCAAGCTAGAGTGAGAAGATATGCCTGTCGCGTCCTCTTGACATGTTTCCCACCAAGTAGGGATGATGCTACACCGGGTGTGAATATCTTTGCGAGGTGAAACATTCGCTCCCAACCAGAACCACCCATAAGCTTACCACCAGCTTCTTGGGTGCACATTTCAAGATGCAGGAATCCAATCATACACACCATTCGATCCTCACCTATCTCCTCTGGGAACAGCCATTGACATTTTTTCTGCCTGGCATACAACGGACAGTCACCTTCAATGACAGGTATCTGGCCGGGGTTTACGAAAGCAGTAGCTTCCCTGACCACATACATAGCATGCTTCTGCATACTGAGTGAGTCCGCTTTCTGCTCACTGAAAACAGGGAATACCCCAATAACTGCACGAGGTTTGACATTGTCTTGATCTTCATGTTTTGAAAAGAAGCCTGAAAAGGTCACAGGGACTTCATCAAGCTGCCAGCTGCCATCAACCTTCCCTTTATTGCTGATCTGTGACACATGAGACAACCAGTCATTCTCTCCCACGTTCAAATCTGCATATTCATTGGGCCGTACATTACATTCATCTGGAGATTCAAGCCTGATGTCCCCACCAAAGTCTTCAACGAAAGGAACAAATGCATAGTCGTCTGGGAGTTCAATTTGTGTGTCTTCTGGAACATCTAAACTCAGTGGTGGGGGATCGGTACCCACATTGTCCCTGCTCAGTTGACCAATGAGTGTGATGGACGTACCATGCATATCAGATCTACCAGATACATCAATGTTATCAGTGGTTCCTATCGAGAAAACATTACGTTTGCAGTTAGCTGGGACTACAACACCTTCGTTCTTGAACCGCAGTGAAACAGCTCTCGCGAAACTCCTGCGAACATCCATTACGCGATCATAAGAGACAGAGAGTCCCATTTGATGAAAATCTCTGATAAGATTTTTCATACGATCATGGGCATGCAACTTCAAACCCACATAAAGAGGCATTGGAGTTTCTCTGTCACGTCTCTGGTGAACATTTTGTGCATGTTCGGAGCGTTTCGCTGAATTGCTGATCAACATCTGTGAAATAGTACAAGCCACTCGAGTCTTGGCATTAACAGTCTCATCATCGCCTAAGTTCTGTATACTACATGTGCCCTCAAGTAGAACTCTAAGAAGAGTCAGGAGTGAGTTGGGTACAGGCTCGCTCAAGCAATAAGATGAAAATGATCCCGTGAAAGGAGCTTGAGATATGAGTATGTGTTTACGCAGAAGAAGACCCACATCAACTATCTTTTTTGCCTCTTCCTCAGACACTATACGAGTTAAAGATTCGGACAACAAGGAGCCAACTCGAAACCTACTTGAAATAAACACATCTCTACCCTGTGTGAAGGCGTCCCAGCCATCGCCCAATTTCTGCAACAAATGTTCTTTGAATCGAGTGGAATGTATTTCTTCACTAAGCCAATCAGAACCGACTTGCTTCAACCTCCGACTGTACAGATTCTTGAGATCGACAAGCTTCATCGCGGAATCGTTGTGTTCAACAAATGTTATGAGCTCTGCCATAACGAGAGGGTCATAGGGCAGGCCTGACGCGGAATGTTCGGCGTTCTTCGACTTTTTAGATTTAGCCGCTCGTGCTTCATTGGCAAGCTTACAATAACAGGTTTTGTGATAGTAAAGATCACTAGCAGCGGAATCAAATGCTGCATTGACCCGAGAAAAAACAACCCAGTTCTCGGCTTCCTTTGCCATAATTTTGAGTTTATTGTTATCAGACATTGATCTGCAAATAGGCTCACTGCTGTCACCTTCGCGTTTGTGACAATAAACACACTGGGGCAGTTTCCTGTCACAGCCAGATTCAAAACTTGTCCGTGTTCTTTTAGGACTCAGCGTGGAGCAGGATGCCACTGCCTCATTTCGCTCTCGCTTGTGTAGCACGCGCTGTACGATGTGAGTCCGAATACTGTCACGGCATGTCTTATGATATATTGCCTTATTCGTCAACAGTGACATCGACATACACTCATCACTCTCTCTCATCAAACAATCAATGGTCAAATTATATGGAAGCTCAACGCCATTATCTAGGAAGCGCGTTATGTCTTCCTCAATAGCTTTATAGGCGTCATGAAAACGAGATTCTCTATACGGACGCATCAATTTCTTGGAACTGTCTTGCTGGCAAAAGCAACAACGTTCCCAGTCAGTACTAGTCCGTACACGAAGAGGATTCTCACTCATTCTGTGAATGATTTTTGTGAACAATCGCGTTCTCGAATTAATTTCGACAGACAAATCAGAATTGCTTGCGGAATTACGCCAAACAAGAGATTGTATGGCAAAGAGACTGCTTCATAAAGAGCGTTGTTTCTCCGGGATCAGCGTCATTCAGGTTTGCCTGAATGACGCTGATCCCGGAGAAACAACGCTCTTTTCAAGTTCCAAGAAATTGATGCGTCCGTATAGAGAATCTCGTTTTATTCTACATCATCTCCCACGTCTGTTTCCAACACGTGCGTGGATCAGAGTTCACTTTCGCGCCCTTACAATCGGATGTATAGTCGGTAGACCGTCGAAAAGGAGGTTCCCTTCAGCCGCTGGCGGCCATTTTGGATTGTGCCGCTACTGGTCGCCACCGGTCGGTGTCAACTTGTAGCCGATCGTTTTTGAGAACCTCATAGCCTACACTAACAGTGTGCCAAATTTCAAGAAGGTATCACCAAGTGCACAATTCACCTGTATGTGACGAATTCCTCCCCCGCTATTATCCAAGACCAAATTGACATGAGCCTGATACTTGTGGCAAGTGCACAGCTAGTCGGCCGATCTCATTATGATAACTAAGATAATCTAATAAACACAACAAAAAGTTGAGGTACTGTCATTAATCCTTTTTCTAGCACAGCGGGGAAAACGGCCAGGAAGGTGACCGAAATAAGACTACCGCAGCCTAAAATATCTTACAAATGTCTCAGTAAAACTATACAAAACTATACAAATATGGATTTCGTGTAGCCGGTTCTAATGATATCCATAATATAATATAGCTTGCGTCTCCTCATTGGAGCGAGCTCGTTCAGCTCGTTCGAATGAGGAATCATGAGCTGTGTGTTTGGCACAGAGGATGGAAAAGGGATAGTTATTCAAGAGGTTTAGTTGCAAATTTCCTCTGCCTTTCTTGATGGGTAAAGTGTTAACTACGATTGGATGATCTTGACTTACCCGTACCGTGTTTATGAAATAGCAACACATGAAAGAATGCTGCATTTACTTGTAAATCGTATACAAAGGAGAGGACGTGTTTTAAGTGCTGAGCACTTATCAATCCTTCTTGTTTATTTTGACAAATAAAATATGTTTAAACTAATTATATCTATATTTGTATTATTTTATTGAAAAATTCTTAAAATTTTATTTTCGAAAAATGTGAAATTAAAATTTTTTAAAAAAAAAGCTGTGTTAAGCAAAGGGTTAATTATTTCAGTTCTACACAGAAGAACCCCATCGTCAACTAAATAAATAAATAAATAAATAAATAAATAAATAAATAAATAAATAAATAATGAACCACCGCGCTCATCGCAGAACCGATAATGAAACAAGGCAAGGCAAGACGACCTGTTCTCGTAGTGGTTATTGGTGTACTTGATTAAAGACAATACTCAGTAGAGCCAGAAAACTAGTATCAACAGGAGAAAATAGTCCAAATGTAGTAGCGTAGATGCTCTAATCGAAGCAAATAGTCGTGAACGAAGACGAATAATGCTAGTGGTGGCAGTATATCCAAAAGTTTGTAAACAACGGCAACGGCTTCCCTAGTTACGAAGTCTATTTTAAACGGATAAACAGTCCGACGTTATTCATACGGAAAGTCTCGGCAACTCACGTAGGAGTGTGATATGGATTTTTAATCCGGGGAAAATCTCACCTGGTGTGACCCGACAGTCTGGATAAAATCGTCAAACAGAAGGGGTATTTTGGGTAAAAGTATCATAGTCATATAATAAAATACCATACCATTCGACCCAACAAGTCCTAGATCGTCACACTAAGACATCACACTTGAAGGGATATACATCCATATTTTCCTACAGCACCAGGCAACAAAACATACTCTTCATGGCTCCTATTGTATGGAATAGAGGTTTTTAGGTATGCTTTGTGCTATTGGATGCTGAAGGCAGCCCAAAAGCCGTAGAGGTGGTACCTACAACCATACCGTTAATCGAACATACTGTCTCCTTAGCTGTGTCTCCTTAGCTGGAACTAGATGATACCCGGAGTAGTCATAAGATAGTATTGTGCTAGGCTTTAGGGAAGCCAGCAAGACTTTTTAAAGGCTAATACGAACCTATACATAGACGTAGCTATTCAGTACTATCGTATCGTGCCATTCGATCAACAAGGGACTCAACCCAAGCCACGTAGCCGAGCTATATCCCTACATGCTATCAATAACAACTATAGGCTGATGTACTAATAGGCCTAAGGTAGACAAGATGCATTACCTACAACAACAAAAAAAAAAAAAATGGAATAAAGTGCATGTTGGTATTCTACTATATGATTTGCGTACGATATTCCCGACAGACCGCTACGGACGAACGGCCCGAACAACCTCACATCGAAAAGCACAGTGAAAAACAATCCACCACACTCCTGGCTACGGCGTCGTACCGAAGGTTCAGCACACGGTCCGACTGATTTGGGCACTACTCGCATGGAATTCTCTGTTATAGGGAAGTAGAGCACTAATCAAAGGCACATCAATACAATGGTTAGGAACGAAACAAACTTCAAATAATTTTTAAAGAGAGTAAAAACTGTGGTAAAGCTACAGTCCACCGGAACCCCTGTGTGTGTCACTCCCGTACAGTTAACGTCGAGCTCTGAAATAGAACGTTTTTTACCTTTATAAGTGTAAATGTAAAATGAATTCGGCCACTTTTCAGGCGCGATACAAAGAGTACCCACAAAAATCTTATCGGAAGTTCGTATAATTCACATCATCCGAATGCTTTTGCCCAGTGCAATAGGCAGGACATGGGCTGCGCTCGGGAGGGATTGCCCCTTGGCGTTGTCCCCTATTCGAAGGCTCTTCTTACAAGAAACGGACAGAAACTATGAATCCCTAGACAGTTCATATGTCTCTCGGAGTAAATTAATAGTATAGTTTTTCCACGAAACTACTGTTCGGTTTCGTTAAAATAAATGGGCCATTAATTCAAAAAGAGGAAATATTTAGTTCACCTCTACCTAACCTATCGGCTTGTAATCGACCAGTGCTATCCATAAAAAATTTCCTCTCAAATTTTATTTTGTAAAACTTTGCCTGAAAAATATATGTTATGACCATCAATGGAATGAGCATGTTGAAATCGCCCCATCGAGGGACATATTCTTTGTTTTAGTGATCTTGTCTTCTAAGCCTGTACGCCAGTGTACCGAATGCCGTTGTGGAGAGACTGTGAGAGCCCGAGAAGATGAGCCTCTTGACGGGGGATATCTTGAATGATGAGATACAGCCCTTCAACAAGAATACATTGTGGGAAATACAGAACCAAACAAGTAGCAGAAACAACGGGCAGGGTCAATGGAGACACTCAAATTTAGGGGCCTTCTACTTGCCCTACTATCTGTATAGGCGGTTGCCTACAAAGTTACTGGCTTTGTGGGGCCTCAACATTCATGAAACATATGTTTTAAATGTACAGCATATTTTAAGGACAAAAAGAAGATGATGATAAACCTAAAATAAATCATCATAACAGTGTGTTGATCCGTGGCGTAGTATCACGTCTCGTTGGGTTGACCTGTATCGAGGCCCGTTGCAAAATGCTACCCAGAGATAAAGGCATGGTCCCACTGTTACTTGCCGGGGCAGCATTGTTCACGATTATTCCATTGAGATACACAAAGTTGAATTATTTTACGCCTCATCTAACACGAACAGCATGTACAGCAGGCAGTAAGTTCGACTCTTATCAGCGCTATGTACACGTTGTTTCCCTGTGCAAAACATTTCATCTCAGTTATCCAAGTGGGGCACGGCGGTGAAGAGTGCAAAGGCGGACTTCACGTCGACGATGCGCATGTTTTTAACACTTTGTACTTTTGTACTGGGTTAGTAATTTGGAGAGCCCGACAGCCACTGACCACTGCTAAATGGTTCATTGCGAGTTCTCTGCCTCGCCTGCAGAACTGTCTGCTACTATATGACACAGCTGCTGTATGCGTCGTTAAGCCCGAATAAATAAATAAATAAATAACAGAAAATACTACAAGTTTTCATTTTTGGCCTCAAAACATAGCTCATGACTTCTCACTGGGACGAGCTTAACAAGCTCGTTTCACTGAGGGTCATAAGCCATGTTTTTGAGGCAAAAATGGAAAAAAATGAATGTTGAGTTTTGTGAATAGCCGCTGGTCGATTATGGTCGTTATTGAAGGTCAATGGTTTTGGCTACACGTGTATGTGTATTTGTATTAGTAATATCTGTTTTGTAATAATTCATCCCATCAGTCCATTTGACAACCATTTGGGAATGTTTTATTGCCGACGTAAAAGTATGTTTTATCGTTTGAGACACGGCAAAGAGAAAACGGGCGCCCCTCAAGGAACTATACATTTCAGTTCAATTTGCATAAAAATGTGTACTGTGTTGTTTTCTGAAATCTCCGCGAAACATTGGATCTTTTTCAAAATACTTATCAGAGTAAAAAAGTTTTGAATTTGTTTGACCCTTTAACTAACGAATAGGGCGCATCCATCAGCGTAATTCACAAATTGAATAGTTGAAAAAAAAACTGTACGACTGAAAAATAAAACAAATTGAACAAAAACATATCATGTGATCCCTCATTGGAACGAGCTTGTTGCAATAAAGGGGTTATATGATGTATATTTTGTTGAAATATTTGAAAAGGTTAGAGAATAATAATTTAAATATCTAATTTTGATATCGTGTGCGTTGGTTAATAGGCTAAGTAGATGCACTTGCCATAGTTGAGTTTCCCTCTATCTTTGCTCAGGCCTTTTACAGTACATGGCGAGTGGATTGTAACTAAAGCATTCGCGGAGTGGAGTTATCACCCAAACTATAACTTTCAAATTTTATACATATCGACAAAAAACACAAGCAATGTTTCAGCCAATGGACCTCCGGGTTGAACCCGGAGGTCCATTGGTTGAAACTTTGCCTGTGCATGTTATGCTTTGCAACAAATTTGCATTTATTGCTTGGGTGGGATCTCCACTCAGTGGGTGATTTAGTGATAATACACTCTCCACGTACTGTACATCCCACTTATCCAGTTTAAAACTAGAATGACGCGACACAGTTCAAACATGTGTAAAGTGAATGTACTCACCTGTTCTTCGTCGTCAGACATTTTATGTTTACTCGCTATGGAGTTGTCAAAGCAGTATATTCGTCATATATAACTACGAAGAGAGAGTTTTTTTTAATTTAAATGCCTGATCTGGTTGTTCATTTGTGGTGTCAATAGGTGGAAATTATTTTTATTGAAAGCTGGATATCTTGATTGACACCCTACCATTGCTAATCAACGTGAACCTGTGGTTCAATGCAATATTCCATTCTGTTCTATTAATCGAATCTGGAACAACAAGTTTTGCATTCGGTATTTGAATAAGGTTTCATTGAATTAAGTACTCTGGTACGTAAAACAAATTTGCTTGCCACATTTTATTGATTTATTCAGCAAAACTAGACCTCGCATTCTTCAGTGAGACGAAAACAAAAACAAAAGAGAAGGAAAGAACCCCCCCCCCCAAAAAAAAAAAACAAAAACAAAAAAAACAAAACAAAAAAACAAAAAAACCCAAAAAACCCCAAAACAAAACAACAACGGAAGGCTGTTGTGGCCAGCTTTTCCAGGAATATGATGCTCTTCGTTACCCAATGACAGTTAAGTCTGGCAGTTCGAATTTCTAAACACATTTGTTTCAATTTGTTCTCGAAAGCACAGCTTTAACCCTTTACACAACGTAACGACCAAAACCGGCCAGCGATATTAACAAAAATAGCCAATTAATTTTCATTATTTTTTTCATTTTTTTTGTGTCAAAACATAGGTTATGACCCCTCTGTGGAGCGAGCTCGTCGAGCTCCTAACCTATGGTTTTGAGAGAAAAAAAATAGTTATTCAAGAATTTTGTTTGCAAGTGTCGTCTGCTTTTCATATTAGGAAAAGGGTAAACCTCCAAATGCAACGAGCTCTACGACGAGCCTCGTCCAGTGAAAATCTATCAGTGTCCAGCTAATGATTACTCAACAGAACCCGCTAATTGAACGGACAATAAAGTACAGCCAGAACTGTGATCACAAGAGTGGATAGACAATTAAGATCGGATCGTGACTGGATCGCAATCCGGTCGAATTTGGCCTATCTTTCCGCTTTTCTCCCAGCGGAACTGTAAAATTTCAATCGTCTGAAACCAAAAGCTAAAAAATTGAATCTGTGATGTCGCCTTCATTTCTTTTTCGTAATTCAGGCTTTATTTCGCAATATTCGATTTTTGAAATTCGGACTCACCGCACATAGGTGTCACCTGAACCGATCACAATCGGATCGTGAGAAATGCCACTTGTGGAATCACAGTTCTGCAAGTCATTATTTGAAAAAAATAAAAATTGTTGTTTAATCTTTTATCCATCGTAACGGTCCAAACAGATCAGCGCTATTCACAAAATTTACCATTCAATTTTCATTAATTTTTCAGTTTTTGTCTCGTTGAGATCGTTTCAATGAGGGGGTCAAAAGATATTTTTGAAAAAAAAATGAAGAAAATAGTTATTCAAGAATTTTGCTTGCAAGTGTCGTCTGCTTTTCGTGTTAGGTAAAGGGTTAACAAAGCTCGCGTAGTTAATTTTGGGCAAAGTGCTGGTAGTAGATATAGAAAGTTTGTTTGGTGTTATTTATTTATTTATTTATTTATTGGTGTTTAACGATACTTAATAATACTAGAAGCGGTGGAATATCCGGGAATGGGGGCATTCCCCTCCACCTATTTCCACAGACATGATAATTAGATTAACCATTTGAACCCTGGTGGTATCTTCATATCAGTTCAATGGGAGCAATAGGCAGAGTCAATACTTATTATTTGGGGTTAGACCAATTAATATTTTCAACGTGCAGCCCTAAGGCTGCATGTTGAAAATATTGATCGGTCTACACCACACATTTACCTTGCAGCCACCCCCTTAATGACATTATGACGTACCTTGTGCCCTTGACGGAAAAGACGGCCGGTGAAGGGTTAACCCTTTACCTAACACGAAAAGCAGACGACACTTGCAAAAAAAATTCTTGAATGACTAATTTTTTTCATTTTTTGTCTCAAAAACATAGGTTATGACCCCTCGTTGGAACGAGCTCAACGATAGCCATAAGTGATTGTTTGCGGAAAAAATGGTCTATTGACAAATGAAAGACAACACAATGATGAAAATATGCAGTATGTATGGCGTTAATTACACATATCTGTCACTAACGTTTTTGATGGAAAAATGTTCTCTCAACAAGTATGTTGCTGGAACGGTCCAAGATGAAACAGTGCCGGTAATTACAGACAAAAAAATGTAACTTGAGATCTCCTGAACAGTGCCTGACGTCAGTAGCGAGTGTATCCATCACATGCCCGGATCACATGCCCGGAACGAGCTCGTCGAGCTCGTTCCAACGAGGGGTCATAACCTATGTTTTTGAGACAAAAAATGAAAAAATAATGAAAATTAATTGGCGATTTTCGTGAATAGCGCTGGCCGGTTTTGGCCGTTACGTTGGGTAAAGGGTTAAACAATGAGTTAAAACATTTAAAACACATCTTCCAACCTAAAGGCTATACAGAACAATGATCAGAAAGGACGATGACAGCTGAGTAAAAAGGTATAGTATGTAAATTTATAAGCGCTCCTTCCTCATATACTGTTTTATACCCCCACACCTTTCTCATCAGCAAGACCTTAGAATTAGTGAATCTGAAAGTACATTTATGTGGATCATGTTTCTGCCTTTCTTCCATCTGACCCAATCATAGTAAGTAGGGAGCGCGGTGGCTCAATGGTTACCGCATTGGACTCCAAACCAAAAGGTCGACGATTTGATCCCCTCCAATGGCAATTGCGTTGTGTCCAAAGGCACTTAATTCCGATTGTCCGCACGGTGGCGCTGTGTACTAATGCTTACTGCACGTCTCTGGTACACTTGTCTTCAACCAGTGCTAAGCCTGCTTATGTGGAATTAGTACGTTGGGGAGTCTAACAGTTGCTCGCCGTTGCTCTGTCGTTCTCTCCAGGTACTCCAGCTTCACCTACCCCTAAAATTGTACGGCACGAGGTGACCCTGGCTGTTGAAAGTGTTGTTAAACCCCCAAAAATAAATAGCTTAAATCATGGTAAATAAATTTATCATAGTAAGTTCAGTGGGTCCTGGAAATGTGTTGCCCACCACTTTCATCGGCTGTTCTCTGACTCTGACCTATGACAGTACCTAGGCAGTGGTGGCGCCATCGGAGAGGTCTAGCCCCCCCCCCCCCCCTTCACCCCCCCCCCCCGTCGGACATTTTTAGTCAGTCCGTCGGAGAGTCTCGTAAACCCGTCTTCACGAGAAATTTCCGACAATCGAATGTAGATATCTCGTCTTGTGTCGAACAAGAACGAGGTATATGGTTCTTTGTAAGGCATTATGATAGTTGTTATCCAACTGGCGTTCCATTACTTCCATACCTAATCATCGGTTATCGTCATGGTAAAAGTTTGGAATCTATCGAAATATAAACAACAATGGCGTCCCGCTATAATGTGACGCAGGGTGGACTCGAACCCGTGCATCACTGGAACTTTGATAGAGAATAGTGATTCTCACGAAATTCCTTAATGTCGTTCGTCAAACTGGCTTTATAGATGA
Organism: Pictodentalium vernedei; assembly: GCA_031216915.1. Taxonomy (NCBI): domain Eukaryota; kingdom Metazoa; phylum Mollusca; class Scaphopoda; order Dentaliida; family Dentaliidae; genus Pictodentalium; species Pictodentalium vernedei. The sequence goes on from CM062290.1 coordinate 293,795,913, forward strand.
AATATTTCCCGACCTTATTATAATATGTTTACGTTAAATAATCAAGAAACATACACAATTTGCTTCTATTTTGGTTCTCCAATTTACCAATTTTCACTCATTTTCCTTCGTTTGGGAGGTCAAATATAATAGCCCCCCCCCCCCCTTGTCGGAGAGGTCAGCCCCCCCCCCCCCTGTCGAGAAATCCCTGGCGCCACCCCTGTACCTAGGAACTGTACTATGTCATGAAGTGAAGAAGAAAGTTTAATGTCAGCATTCAAAGACATGGTATGCGTACTCACGAATTACGAACCTAATTACTTTCTACATGCCCCTTAAACGAATGTAGGACGTTTCGGCCACGGACGTTTCGGCCACGGACGTTTCGGCCACGGACGTTTCGGCCAGAAATATTGGACAGGGTGGACGTTTCAGCCAAAATATATTTGAGGGTACTTTTTGACATTTTTCAGCTCAACTTGACAAAGTCAAGCTGAGCCATTGCCATCACTTCTCGTCCGTCGGCGTACGTACGTACGTACGTACGTTAGTACGTACGTCCACAATTTCCTTTGGCACACCTCACAGGTCGCATTGATGATCAGATTACTTTGAAACTTCTTATGCTTGTTTGGGGTGACCTCTAGATGGGAGCTATCGATTTTCTTCAATTTCCGTCAAAAATTGTTGCCGCGGCCAACGTTCTTAGAACTTAGTTTAGTCAAACCACAATATTTCCCTTTGGCACACCCTTCAGGGCACATTTATGATTTGATTGCTTTGAAACCTGATACGCTTATTTAGGGTGACCTCTAGATGGGAGCTATCGATTTTCTTCAATTTTCGGCAAAAAATGTTGCCACGGCCAACGTTCGTAGAACTTAGTTTAGTCAGACCTCAATATTTCCCTTTGGCACACCCTACAGGGTACATTTACGATCAGATTGCTTTAAAACCTGGTATGCTTGTTTGGGGAGACCTCTAGATGGGAGCTATCGATTTTCATCAATTTCTGTCAAAAATTTTGCCGCGGCCAACGTTCTTAGAACTTAGTTTAGTCAGAAGACTCAATATTTCCCTTTGGCACACCCTACAGGGTACATTTATGATCGGATTGCTTTGAAACCTGGCATGCTTGTTTGGGGTGACCTCTAGATGGGAGCTATCGATGTTCTTCAATTTCTGTCAAAAAATGTTGCTGCGGCCAACGTTCTTAGAACTTAGTTTAGTCAAACCACAATATTTCCCTGTAGGGCACATTTATGATTTGATTGCTTTCAAACCTGGTATGCTTATTTAGGGTGACCTCTAGATGGGAGCTATCGATTTTCTTCAATTTCTGGCAAAAAATGTTGCCACGGCCAACGTTCGTAGAACTTAGTTCAGTCAGACCTCAATATTTCCCTTTTGCACACCCTACAGGGCCCATTTATGATCAGATTGCTTTGAAACCTGGTATGCTTGTTTGGGGAGACCTCTAGATGGGAGCTATCGATTTTCTTCAATTTCTGTCAAAAAATGTTGCCGCGGCCAACGTTCTTAGAACTTAGTTTAGTCAGAAGACTCAATATTTCCCTTTGGCACACCCTACAGGGTACATTTATGATCGGATTGCTTTGAAACCTGGCATGCTTGTTTGGGGTGACATCTAGATGGGAGCTATCGATTTTCTTCAATTTCCGTCAAAAAATGCTGCCGCGGCCAACGTTTTTAGAACTCAGTTTAGTCAGACCACAATATTTCCCTTTGGCACACCCTACAGGGCACATTTATGATTTGATTGCTTTGAAACCTGGTATGCTTGTTTGGGGAGACCTCTAGATGGGAGCTATCGATTTTCTTCAATTTCCATCAAAAAATGTTGCCGCGGCCAACGTTCTTAGAATTTGGTTTAGTCAGAAGACTCGATATTTCCCTTTGGCACACCCTACAGGGCACATTTATGATCGGATTGCTTTGAAACCTTTCATGCTTGTTTGGGGTGACCTCTAGATGGGAGCTATCGATTTTCTTCAATTTCCATCAAAAAATGTTGCCGCAGCCAACATTCTTAGAACTTAGTTTAGTCAGACCACAATATTTCCCTTTGGCTCACCCTACAGGGTTCATTTATTATTAGATTGCTTTGAAGGTGGTTTTGTTACAGCCAAAGTACAAGTGTTTGGCATTGAAGTCGCCGAGGAAAATGCAGTGTTTGTATTTCCTCGTAAAGAATTCAAAGACAGTGTCAGAAACAATTTTGCTTGGGTCGTTATAATAACAAACAATCGCGATGTTTTTATTGTCTACAGTGATTTCAGTAGCAATCACCTCTGCATCGAGGTGATTAGTTTTTATGGTTTTGGTTTTGATGTTCTGCTTTATTAGAAGAGCGACGCCGCCACCTGTGGTGGTTAGTCGGTCTCTTCTAATACTGTTGAACCCACTTATTGAGAAATTTCTGCTGGGTTGAAGCCAACTTTCGCAGATGCAGACAATGTCCGTGCCTTCGAAGTATCGGCTCATTTGAAGTTTTTTATTGCTAACGCTTCTAGCGTTCCACACGGCTATTTGTAACTTATTCATAGGGGGGTGACATTTAGTCGCGGTGTTAGGATAGAGATAAGCGGTGGCTTTAGTTAATTTTGATGGCGGCCTTGACTATGGATTCAGAGATCTGGGTCTTGAAAAGCCGAGAAGCGGATCGGCTGACATCTCGACAGATGTCACCTAAGTTGGTGTTTATATGCTTCTCCAATACTGAGTGAAGTGCACCTGCGATAAGGGAGCACACAACGTGGGGGGATGAGGCATTGTCAGGCTTGGTTAGGTTTAGGTTTTTGAGTTCTATATTTGTTTTTACCTTCTTGTAATGGGGACACCCGCGGTAGTTGCTAGGGTGGTCCCCTTTACAATTGGGGCAGAAGGGGGACTCTAATCTGCATGATTTGGTGAGGTGATTACCTCCACACATCATGCAGGTTAAGGTCCCTCTGCATTTGTTGGCTAAATGTCCGAACTTCTGACACTTGTGGCATTGTATCGGGGGAGGAGTACTTATGTATTCCTCCGCCATGTGTCGCCTATTATTGATATGTTTTCCATTGGCTAACAGTTTTGATTTGGTTTCCCGATTTGGGCATATGGCTTTGATTTTCCAGGTCGACTTCCCGGTGGCATTGGACGTAAATCTTTCCCATTTGCAATTCTGTAACCCTTGATTTATGAGTTCCCTTGGCGTGTCAGGGTGAACCCTGGTGATTACTACTATGAATCCAGGGGGGTTGGGTCCTTTGTTGTTCTTTTGGTTGTTTTTGCCCTTTTCCTTATCCTGACCTGCGGCATTGGTGGAAGCGAGGGGATTCCGCTTCCACCTGTTGTTGTTGGAGTTTTGGTTAAGATTTTTTAGGTGATCAATGTTGTTTACTACTACCTTATTCCAGGGTTTTTCCATGAGAGATGGGATACCGGGTGAGGTATTCAGATCTGAGGCTTGCTCAAACCCTGGTCCAGAGGCGGAGGCAGAGGTGTTAGAGGGGGAGGAGGGGCAGTTCCTCACTTTTTTTGTCTGTCTGTCGACAGTGTGAATGAACTCCTCCTCATCCACTAACTCACGTGTTTCCCCCTCAGGATCTAAACTTAATTTCTTTCTTTTGTTTGGCGTTTTGGTGGATGTAGTGGTACTAACCCAGTCCTCTGGTGATTTGACCTGACTGTAACCCAGACCTTTCTGAGAGGCCAACATTTCGATGATGTCTTTGTCAGGGCAGAAAGCCTTGCAATTCAGTGGATCGACGGGGTCCTGCAAACCTAACTCGTCTCTACTTTCTGACGGCTGAGCACCCAGTTCGCCCCTTGCAATCACCTCCCGGGTAACTTTGACCCCTCCCGCTACTTCAGCGTACGTTTTTTGCCCCCTAGTCTCTTCGGTGTCTAACACTATTTCACTAGCAAGTGTAGTTACGTTTTGATTATCAGGGACCTTGTGGACCTCCCCCACTACCTGAATCTCCCTGACAGGTGAAACAGGTGTTGGTGGAGTGAAACTCCCCCTAATCAAATCTCTAATGAAAGCCTCTTTTTCCTCGAGTTTAGCGTCCTTTTCTTCTATTTTTTTAGTGAGGTGAACTATCTGTTCCCTAAGTCCTCTCAGTTCTTCCATGAACTGGGCAGGAGAGTACCCCTCACAATCTGACTTGGTATAGTTTGTCATATCATCACCCCCACATTGGAGTTATTAACAGTAAATAGGTTAGGACTTACCCTGCTCCCTTGGGATGAAACCCTCCTTGCAATATTCTCTTTATCCCTCCTGTCCTGCTTCCTTCTTTTATTCTCCTCCCTCCTCTTTTCCTGGGTATTTAAAGAAGACTTTTTCATAAAAGATGCCATTCTGTTTTCTACTCTATTCTCCTTTGAACGATTTGAACGATTTGAACAGTCGTGTAGTAAGCCGTATATATCAATTGCGTACTTCGAAAATCTAATGCACAAAAAAGATGCACGAAAAAAATGAGGAGAGTATGATAACATGGAGTATTTATATAAAAAACCAAACCCTCTTTGAAGCCACATAAGGCAGGTATAAAGAAAAGGACAATTTCTTGTCAATTGCTCTAACTACAAAAACACAAGGAGACCTAAAAATTCATTGATCTCAAAAACTCCAGTCCAATTGCTGTAAAAACACTCCCTGACAAAAGAGGAAGCCTAAATGAAATATTCTGCTAATAATCAAAAGCTGAAGCTAAATAGTTATGGAAACACACATAAAATGTAGTAAGCTGACAGGTAGGTTGAAGGAATATTACTATAAAAACATAATAGTTAATGATTATAACTATCCCTATGAAAAATCTTTTCATGTTTTAAATAAAAAAAATGAACATTCAAAAGAAAAAAAAAATAAATAAATAAAATAAATAAAAAAAATAAAGTAAAAAAAAATAAAAATAATAATAGAAAAATCTCATATATTGTGAGAAATATCTCCAATTGGCCGAAACGTCCGTGGCCAAAACGTCCTAGGCCGAAACGTCCGTGGCCGAAACGTCCGTGGTTGAAACGTCCGGTCACCCCCTTAAACGGGGCGTAATGGAGTCATTTAACGAAGTTTGAATGACTAATTTGAATTGCAAACCTTTTTTCTTATTCAACCTCTGATTTCGACAGTTTAAAAACTACACACCTGAAATGTGGCTCAAATATCAATGACAATCTGGAATGAAATGTATGTGACTTTTGATTTTGATCCTTTATCCAAAACAATTTAAAGTTTTAATTTGGATTTTAATTTCACGTTATTTTGACGTTTTTACATCAGTTTGTTTTTACACCCTCCCATTTTTTGACAACAGGCACAATTGATGCTCATTGTCGCAACAAACTGAACGCTATGCCGTCAAACGTGACTGAGGTGAAGAAATTCTACTTTAGGGATGTTTGACCACATACCCATCTAGCATTTATGATCCCAATCACAAAGTTGAAACAATTTAAAAATCTGACATCAGACACTCGTGGACCAAAATGCAAACTGAAAACTTTTTGAAAATCAGATGTCAGATACCGGAGATGCAACGTAAACAGTGCGGGGATATCAGTCTTACGTTTTGGTGTATACATTCTCTTTTCAGCTTCTTTTTCAGCATTTGCCTTTCGACATTTTTAACCCTTTACCTAACCTGAAAAGCAGACGACACTTGCAAAAATAATTCTTGAATAACTAATTTTTTTCATTTTTTGTCTCAAAAACATAGGCTATGACCCCTCGTTGGAACGAGCTCGTTCCAACGAGGGGTCATAACCTATGTTTTTGAGACAAAAAATGAAAAAAATAATGAAAATTAATTGGCGATTTTTGAGAATAGCGCTGGCCGGTTTTGGCCGTTACGTTAGGTAAAGTTAAGATAAAATCACAATAGAGATCAGACGTGGCCACAAAAACAGCGTTTGTCGCAAAATCAGCATTGGATGCCCTCTTGGTGTGGGCCGTGCTTCGTTGAATGATTTCTGGAAAATCGCTTTGCGATTTCAAAACCATAATTCATCGTTCTGAGTGCTTGAATATCCCCATAGGGGACGTAGAACATTCTAGCACTCAGACTACGATTTAGCTATGTCATGGCATTGTCCGTCTTTCCTACCAGTGGAGGCATCGGGTCATCCGTTGTCAAAAGGGTTCTACGTTCGTTTTTTGGGGGGTTCTGAGATGATGGCTTGACTTATACTTGTGACTTGTGACCTACACTTGTGGCATCCAATGCAAATTAAGGATATGGTTTCCATCAACCAAAATCCAGATCAAGCTGAATTGTGTAATTTGTCAGACGTTCTATCAAGTATAACAAACAGGCCCGATCAGATCCAGACTAAGAAAAGCAGACGACACTTGCAAAAAAAATTCTTGAGTAACTATTTTTTTCATTTTTTGTCTCAAAAACATAGGTTATGACCCTTCGTTGGAACGAGCTCGACGAGCTCGTTCCAACGAGGGGTCATAACCTATGTTTTTGAGACAAAAAATGAAAAAATACTGAAAATTAATTGGCGATATTTGAGAATAGCGCTGGCCGGTTTTGGCCGTTACGTTTGTATTCGTAAATTTGTTGGCGTACGAGTAATATTTCTCATTAGTGTCTCGGAATTCGCAAGGTTTTGGGTTTTCCTATGATGAAATTAGCTATCCTTCATTCTAGAGCAGAAACGGTTAACCAATTAATCGATTAATCAATGATCAACATCTTGATCGATCCAAAAAATAATTGATCAATTAACCATTACTTTTAAACTACTGTATTATATGGGCTAACAAAGGAACAAACTTGCTCCAATACACGTAGACATTATCGCACTGACTCACATCAATTATTTGAGACAGAGTAAGGCATACAAGTTACTTGCTGACATACTTGTATATTTACATGATCATCATACTGTACCAGTAGCTGGAAATGGTCATAACCCTTTACCCAATGTGGGTAGCAGACGATACTTGCAAAATAAATTCCAGGAATTACTAAATATTTTCAATTTTTGTCTCAAAAACATAAATTATGACCCCTCATTGAAACGAGCTCAACGAGCTCGTTCCAATGGGAGGTCACAAGCTATGGTTTTGAGACAACAATTGAAAACGTAATAAATTTGAATGGAGATTTTTGTATATAGGCCTAGTCGGTTTTGTTCGTTATGCTGGGTAAATGGTTCATGCTATAAATCACCAACGGTGTGGCAGTTGTTAAGATATCTATTTAGATAAGTGATTAATCGTTAACCAAGGTTGATCCACGTGATTAATCGATCAAGAAAACCTCCTTACCGTTTCAGCTCTACTTAATTCCGCCAATCTACGTTTGTTATTTTATCCCCATCCCATCCACTGAAAGTGCTAATCAAATTCTATTCTGACGCTTGCTTGACATCCCAACAAAATTATAACGCCTTATTTATATTCGCGAAAAAACACAGAAATTGTTGGTCAGGTTCGACTTTGAAGTTTGTCCACTCAGTGTTATACGTTATTGTGACGAATTGACGGTAAAATATTCTGAGGATTACGGAAAGTAAGTTCAGCCTCGACTCGAAACCATTCCCATAGCCCAGAACCCACATCGTGAAATGAAGTTAATGAACAAGGCAACCTTTAACGATCAAAAGATTAGTAAATAAGCATCTCGTGTGTCCCACGACGACACTGGACTAAAAAACCCAATAAATCAGATAAGGGTCGAGGTCACTGCGTCAGTTCAAACAATATGCTACGAATTTATAATTTAACCCTTTACCTAACCTGAAAAGCAGACGACACTTGCAAAAATAATTCTTGAATAACTAATTTTTTTCATTTTTTGTCTCGAAAACATAGGTTATGACCCCTCGTTGGAACGAGCTAGACGAGCTCGTTCCAACGAGGGGTCATAACCTATGTTTTTGAGACAAAAAATGAAAAAAATAATGAAAATTAATTGGCGATTTTTGAGAATAGCGCTGGCCGGTTTTGGCCGTTACGTTGGGTAAAGAGTTAAGGAACACTTCTTTCGGAACATCATCTGCAGCACGTGTGGAAAATGTAGAAAATGAAGCGGTTTGCAAGTCACTAAGTTGATTGAATAATTGCGAAATGGAAAACCTTAAATATTTTTCTTGGTGATGTCAGACGGTAACGGTGTCGAAGACCTTGCAACGCTTAGTTATGGCAAAAGCCCCGTTCTCATGTGCCGATTTGCATACGTAAGTAAATTTGAAAATACGCAGATTATACTCACACGTGTAAAAGTATTTTTAGCGATGCGTTCACACGCGTTTGGGGATTCTTGATCATTTCAGCGAAGATCGGGTTCTGGCACGCCTCGTCAGGCGTGAACCCTTTGCTTCAGGTGGGGTTTTGAAACGAATCTCGGGATCTGGAGGAGAGTCCATTGGTCAGACGATAGTAAGTTCCTGCTTCACGTCACAGATTGTCGCTTGAAGGTGTGGAGGCATAGAAATACTGCTTACGTGCCCAGGAAATCAGATCCACTGTTCCTTAAGATGGAGGGTCAGTAATGATCTGGGGATGCCTCTCTTATGATCGTAATCCTGATATGGTGACTGAACGTGGGAATCCCAGTGGCCATTAGTACATCCGGGACATTCTCAATCCTGTTGTCGTGTCTCATTTTGACAACCACCCGTTGGCTACTCGCCCTATATTCATAGACGACAATGCAAGGTCACATCCTTCCCATTCTGTGAGAGCATTCCGTCTGAACAAACACTATTACAACGCTACCTTGGCCTGCAATGAGCTCCAATTTGAATTCCGTAGAAAACATCTGGGGCCCTCTTGGACGTCGTGTACAGAATTTGGCAGATTTGGAACTGCTTTGCATCGGGAATGGCAGCAGTTACCTCCGGACCGTATCAGAGGGTTCACTGGGTTGCATTGGGAGGAGGGTTCAGGCTGTCATCCAATGCTGATTTTGCGACAAACGCTGTTTTTGTGGCCACGTCTGATCTCTATTGTGATTTTATCTTAACTTTACCTAACGTAACGGCCAAAACCGGCCAGCGCTATTCTCAAAAATCGCCAATTAATTTTCATTATTTTTTTCATTTTTTGTCTCAAAAACATACGTTATGACCCCTCGTTGGAACGAGCTCGACGAGCTCGTTCCGGGCATGTGATCCGGGCATGTGATGGATACACTCGCTACTGACGTCAGGCAATGTTCAGGAGATCTCAAGTTACATTTTTTTGTCAGTAATTACCGGCACTGTTTCATCTTGGACCGTTCCAGCAGCATACTTGTTGAGAGAACATTTTTCCATCAAAAACTTTAGTGACAGATATGTGTAATTAACGCCATTAAAATACTGCATATTTTCATCATTGTGTTGTCTTTCATTTGTCAATAGACCATTTTTTCCGCAAACAATCACTTATGGCTATCTGAAAGATAGCATGAATGTAATGACAGTTTCTATTAACACCGCTGCGAAAAAACAGGGCGCGCATAATTAAGTTCCACATGTATACTTGACAAAGATATTCGAATGTCCAAATTAAAATGATGCAACCATATTCTTTTTCACATGAACGTTGTAATGGTTGTTTATGGGCAATTATGTTGTACTGTTATACTTCTAAGGTATACATTTTTTGCCTTTCACATTTTATTTAATCATTGTTGGAGATTTTGTCATATTTAAATGCTCTCTGGGAGGCTACACACCTAACGATACTGTTTTATGTCTTTTAACCCTTTACCTAACGTAACGGCCAAAACCGGCCAGCGCTATTCCCAAAAATCGCCAATTAATTTTCACTATTTTTTTCATTTTTTGTCTCAAAAACATAGGTTATGACCCCTCGTTGGAACGAGCTCGTTCCAACGAGGGGTCATAACCTATGTTTTTGAGACAAAAAATGAAACAAATTAGTTATTCAAGAATTATTTTTGCAAGTGTCGTCTGCTTTTCATGTTAGGTAAAGGGTTAAAGTTTATACTTTGCCACAATCAGCAATAAAGCTGTATATTGTCAAGAATGAGGCTTTGGAAGCAAGCAAATTCTCATCTCAGCCAAATTTAGCTTCCGGAAACATACGATAATCTCTGTAAAATGTCAAATAACAACACAATTTACCCTGTTAACAGATTTATGTAGGCCATAGTTCCCCATCGTAGTCCTGGGTGTAGGGGGGAATTCCAAATATCCCCCCTCTTCCCAAATCATCATACAAGCACAAAGCCAGAAATCCTGTATTACACTTCCATTGACTGTTATTTGAAAATTTGTTAGAAAAAAGAACTGTAATTGCTTCCTCTTAAGAACATTTTTAGAAAACATTTGGGAGGAAAAATTTAAAAATTACGAAATAAAATGACAAATGTGAATTTATGCGTAGTTACCGGTATAGCCGTACAGTACTAGCGCGGACAAGTTTGCCATGTTACATCACAAAAAATGCAGTAACAGCTGTGAACCATATTTCCATCTCTAATCCTGGTTATGATCTCCACTCGCATTCCATAATGGACATACTGGACAACTCAGCTCATGAAAAATATTTGGCAAAACTGTACAGCAGGTTTTCTGAGACTGATGCTTAAACTTTTTGTTTGTTCCACACCAATGGACCAGTATGTTTTTGTCCGTCGGATAGCCATGTCCTTGCTCTTCTTGCCCTGAAGAGCGAGGACATTGACTGCCATTGTATGACAGTCAGTGTTCTTCTTCCAAAATGTTATTTGCTTCTCATGAATGTCCATCTGTGTATCTGTCTGTCCAACTGACAAAGTGATTCTTTACTTTTCATTTCTGTGGGTTTACATTTTCGATAATTCATAGCAGACTCTCACCCCACCCCATCTTCACATTTATTAAACATCAGTCACCGCCATCACTTGCACATCTTGAAGCAACCTTATTGGCTTAGCTCTTGGGGACCATTTCAACTAAAATTTCACCCATTTTCTCATGGGGGTGTTTGTAAGGATCAAACTCAAAATTTTAAAAGTACAGTTATGAGTACTTTGGTGGTTGCAGGCATTTTAACAGTGTTGTGTGATACCAAAATGTAGTACTATATATTAATGACATTATAACTGATATTACATCCAATATTCGTTTTTACCATATGACTCGTCCGTTTTGTTTACTTTACAACATTTGATATTTTGTGTTCATATTAATCAGTGCTAAACAAAGCCTTCCGTCAATTTCATTGGTCAATTTCAAAATTAAACAATTGATTGGCTGAACAAAATACAACTGGGCTACATTTTCATAAGTTGCATAATTAGAGTTGGGAGCTTTCATTGGTCAATTTCAAAACTGGACAACTTGATTGGCTAAACAAAATACAACTGGGCCACATTTGCATAATTTCAGTAGGGAAAATTTACGTTATCTGTCCTATTTAGGGTGGGTTATATTGTATTAATCTTTTACCTAATGAAACGGCAAAAACCGTCTCGCGCAATACAAGAAAAGGCCATTCAGTTTTTTTTTTATATTTTCACTTTTTGCTTTCAAAACATAGGTTATGACCCCTCGTTGGAACTAAAGGGTCGCGCCCGTTCCAATGTGGGGTAATAACGTATGTTTTGGAAGCAAAAAATGAAAATTTTTAGTTATACGAGGATGTTTTTTCCAAGTGCAGTCTGCAACTCGAGTTAGGTGATGGGTTAAAAAGTCATACTTTTCAGGGCAAAGCCAGCCTAAATATAGGGGCAAGGGGCCTCATATATAAAGATAGTGTAAGTTCAAAAGATATTCCGCATCAAGGCGAAAACCCTACTTGAATTTCACTTCTCTGTGAAGCTGGACATGGAAAAAACACACGTGGTGTATATCCAGCTTCAGCGCAGGGACCCAGGGGAGAAACGGTATGTTAGATAAGGTCTAATCTCATTTAATTTATACAGTAGACGCGAGTCTTACGAGACGTAATCGGTTGGTGGCAGGATATCGTCACGGCCAATTGAGAAACGAGATTCTAACAGATAGAAATGTCTGTCATGACAATGACTGGCAGAAACGAATCGGTTCTCTCGACAAGTGAAACCACCGTTAAGTCACGCGCGAGGTGACTTGTATTGATTCTGCCTCGATATATGTCATCTCCCACCGTTTTGACAGGTGGACGGATGAGCGTCTGTCCACCTGACAGTTTAGGGTAAAAAGTATATATACCTTGAAGAGCAGAGCATTAGACACACACTTGGGGTCACACGCACGTTGGTGAAGTCCAGGACAGGCGGACTCTGTTTCCTGGCATAGGGGTACCTTCGATCACAGGACCCTGAAACGACTGGAATCGCCAGAGAGGGCATTCCACGATTTATTTAGCTTAAGGTGGATGGGGGCTTCAGTGCCAAATTCGCTGAGAAAGAAAACCCAGGTGGAACGTTAAAGTTTAGATTGTCGAGTAGCAGGTATCAGCCTGCAATAGTCAAAAGTGTAGGTTAATTGTATTGTGTGTATTAACACTTTGTAGCGTCAGACTGATTGCGTTCTGAGTAGTTTGTTTTGCTGTTGAAGCATCGTAATACCGACTGGAGATCGGTGTGAGTGACAATTTCGCCCTAGCACAAAAAGGGGCATTTGTGAATCGTGAATTCAACCAGGAACAGTGAATATTTCAATAGGACTTTCACGGAGGACTTTCAAAAGGCAGGTATGAGTAGACAATATCTGACCCAAATCAGAAGTACGGTGGCTTTATAGATGACAAACATTGCTGGTCGGAACCCTCCGACAGCCAGAGGTACAGTTACGCGCAGACGTTGACATTTGAGCCTAAGCGGGTGAAGCTCTTATGGTGAGCTCACGGTAATAACGTTCAGATTTGTGACGCTCTTATAGCGAGCTCACGGCAGTAATATTTCCAGTATGTAGACTATAGTGCCAGTACAGGGCTATAGAATGACTATATAATTGTTGAGAATTGTTTAACCCTAGCAACCTATTTTCTGTGAAAAGAATTGTTGATTGTTGAAATATTGAAACGGCTTTATTTTTATGTGTAAATAAAAGAATCGTTGTTACTTTAAATCATTCTTTCCATTACGCAGCCTGAAGTGATTAGGAATCACACCTAACGGAAATCGAACCTATCTGAGGCCAATTTGGCAGAGGAGAAATCACAGCGCCGGTCGAACTCAGCTCCCAGCGCCGAGTTCGCGGCACTAGGATTCCGACTCTCCATGTTGGTCTAATTGTCCCGCAATTTCATCAGCGGGACTAAATAACCCCCCGTCAGCCCAGGCCTTACGGGGCCTCAGGTGTCCTGACAATACTAAGTGGCTAATTTGTGCGTGTGTGTGTCCTATGATAAATAGAATATGAAATGAGTGTTTTTCTCATATAATATTTATGAAAATTCTTAGATTCGTTTCATAAATATTATATGAGAAAAACATTCATATCCTCTATACATGCGGATGGTTCTTCATTATACTTGATAGTTGAGGATCCCCATCGTGCAGGTATACTTCTAAATGAGGATTTAGAAAAATTGGTAAATGGTCAGCAAAATGGCAGGTTGTTTTCAGCCCTGAAAAAACCGTGACAATGTGCATAAGTAGAAAGACAAATCCACAATCGCATCCACCCCTGTATCTACTTGGGCACCCAATTACTGAGTGTAAGTCTCACAAATAACTGGGCATACTCGTCGGAATCGTGGAATTTTCTCGTTGACGCCAGCATTTGTAACGTGGGCCCTATGATAAACTGCCTGTGCAATATAAAGTACAGACTGAATAGACTGACTCTGGAGACCATCTGTAGATCGCTCATCCTACCTTTGTTTGATTCTGCTGATAAAATTTGGAACAAGTGTTCTGTAATTGAAGCAGATTTACTAGAATTAGACTTAGACGCACTTCGTACTATCAGTGGTGCAATTAGGGGAACAACCGAACAAGCCATCGACTGCTGTATGAAGAGACAGGTTTTTTACTACCCACATTGAGAGAAGGAAACGACATAAACTAGTGGCTGTCTACAAAATTATCACTAGTCAATGCCCAACCTATTTGTCATTATTAGCACCCTGACCTGTTTCAAGTCTTTCTCATTACCCATTAAGGTCATCGAGTTTACTACGGGAGTTTCAGTGTAAAACTAGGAATTATCAAATGTCATTTCTACCATCTGCAACAAAATTATGAAATGCTCTGGATCCTGTTACGCGAACAGTATTTCCACACAGTCGTTTAAAGGTAAACTTAAAAACAGCGACATAAAGATTCCCCAATACTTCAACTGTGGTGCAAGAGCAAGTCAAATCAATCACTACAGACGACATCCGAAGTGTAACGTGCTGAACACGCACGCGTTTGAAACATCTTTAACTGACAACCCACGTTGTGCATGTGGCAAAACATATGAAGACACAGAACCTTTTATGTTTCATTGCCCTCTTTATTATGACAAAAGACAAACTAGCTTCCAAAACTTATAGATAGAAACCTTAACTATTTCTGAAATCATGTACGTAGTAATACACGAACTGTGGTGGAGAATATAGCATTGTTTGACAAGGTCCATAGATTTATGAATCTCACCGAAAGATTTAGAAATAATAGTACGTCTTAACGATTGTCAGTTGAAGGGATGTAAGAGTTAGACATTCTGTCCATGAACCTGTTTTCCACCCGGCGTAGGGAGAGGGGGGGGGGGGGGTGCGTGAGGGAGAAATCTGCCGGGCCATTGGTTCACGGAATTGCGGCCCTGGGGCAGGAATCTCTTGGACTACTAATTGTTGGAGATGTTGGACCATGGACTGTGATTCTGCGGATTCGTACTCTGTGGGGTGGGGGGGGGGGGGACTGTTTTGGACTACCGATTCTCGAGGACTGTGCTTTCGCGGATTCGTACTCTGGTGGGGGGGGGGGGGGGGGGTTTCCTGTGGTCCTCTATTCTTCTTTCGCCATGTCGAGAAGTGGTGCATTGAACTTTGGCTCGATGCACCGTGCAGCGACATCTAGGTATTGAAATCTAAAGTAACAGACCCGTTAAGATATACCTGGGGCATAAGAGGGGCAGCTGTCAAGACTGCTGGCAGTGCTGACGTCTGTGTATAGATGACATCTCAACAAAAAGTGCACAAGCAACTTTATTTTTGTTATTTTGTTTGTTTAATGAGCTTTACGTGTAATTTATTCATGTAGGGTACGGTATCGCATAATAGGCTATGTCTGTTTACCAAACCTATTTCTGTTCTTGAGAAATAAAATACTAGTGGTAGGAGATGTCGGCTTCATGTAGGTTTACCCTGTCCCCCACCCTGACACCCTGACACCCTGACCCCGCGCCCAAAATGATCAGGCCCTTTTTAGGATCCCCTCACCCCTCCATGTGCCCAAGCCCGTTAGGTCACCTTCACCCTGCCCGTGCCCAAGCCACTTAGGCACCCTTCCTGCACCCAAAAGCTGTTAGGCCCCTCCCCATGCCCAGACCCCGCTGTGCTCAAGATGGCGGATGACAAGATGGCGGCTTCCCCATGATAAGTGTGACGTGGCTACCATAATACATAAAGTGGGAGGGCTCCCCCTCCCTCCCTGTACCCAAAGCCTATTGGGACCCAAGATGGTGGATGACAAGATGACGGCTTCCTCCATGTTATCTGTGACGTGTCTACCATAATATGCAAAGTGGGAAGGCTCCCTCTCCCTCCCTGTACCCAAAGCCTATTAGGACCCAAGATGGCGGTCCAAGATGGCGGATGACAAGATGGCAACTTCCCCCATGATATCTGTGACGTGGCTACCATAATACATAAAGTGGGAGGGCTCCCCTCCCTGTACCCAAAGCCCATTGGTGCCCAAGATGGCGGTCCAAGATGGCTGATGACAAGATGGCATCTTACCCCCTGTGATATCTGTGACGTATTTACCATAATACACAAAGTGGGAGGGCTCTCTCTCCCTCCCTGTACCCAAAACCCATTGGGGCCCAAGATGGCTTCCCAAGATGGCGAATGACAAGATGGCATATCCCCCATGATATCTGTGATGGGGCTACCATAATACACCAAGTGGGAGGGATCCCCCTCCCTCCCTATACCCAAAGCCGATTGGGACCCAAGATGGCGGCCCAAGATGGCGGATGACAAATTGGCGTCTTCCCCCATGATATATGTGACGTGTCTACCATAATACACAAAGTGGGAGGGCTCCCCCTCCCTCCTTGTACAACCCAAGGTGGAGGCGTCATTAATGCGCATGACATCAACAAGATGGCTGCGCCCATATTGGGCATGCGCAATAAGGATGGTGCCCATGATATGCATGACGTCAACAAGATAGCGCCCATACATCTTTTAGAGATGCACTCACGTGAAACAATACAACATAGCAGTCACTGATTTGGGAACATAGCGGTCACTGATGGGGGACTTGGGTACGAGGGGGTGGGGGGGGGGGGTAATGTGCGCCTCAAAAGGCATGGACGCTTTGTGCTCTTAGTTTTTAATATATTTTGGGGAAACCAGTCAGTACTTTTCATGTCACAAACAAAGTATTAGATTACAAAAACTTTAATTAAAACTGAAGTTTATTTTAAAACATGGCTTCCCTCAACTAACACAGAATAGGGATTCTTTCAAATACATCTATGTATGTATGCATCTGGTAACGTTATCAACAATCATAAAGGGGCTCGAGTTAATCCACTTGCAATTGCGTTGTAAATAAACTGTGTCTGGAGGTTTATCTTCATTCATGTAACCTTGTACCCAAGCCCCCCATTGTTATTGGTGAATTATATTTTTGCAATCGCCATTTCTGTAAAAGAAATTCAAGCTTCATGTTGTGTTGAGGATTTGGGACGCTATCTTTCTCACCACATGGGTAAATAAGGCAGTTTTAAAAAATGTATTGTGTATTTATGCGGATTTTAGTTTTATTACACACCTGTTCTGTGAAATCCCCATCTGTAGCAACACTAAAGTGACTAAACCATGCGGAAAATGAAAATCTGTTCAGCACGTATGTGCGGAACCGAAGATTGGTGACAGACTATTTTTATAAAGAAGCGAAATTTCACTGGAATATTCTACAAGTCGTTACAATTTGAATCGCTAGCGATAGCTACAAATCGTCCCCTCAGTTCCAATGTGTTATATGTGCCAATAGGCACATAGAACACGATAGAACTCAAGGGACGAAGCAGTGACACGAGTTCCCCTTGCAAACTTGGTTGGCGATAAAATGTTTTCCGTTGATAGTTGTCAAATGAATTGCTGAGTGTCCTAATAATTGTTTTATAGACGTTAAGGCGTGTAATAAACACAGAACGTCGGACGTGTGTGAATGGGTTGATTGATATGGCATTTGTGCCATCGCAGAAGGATAAAACTCGAGGCCTGAGGCCGCTAGTTTCATCCATCCGCGCTAGCACCCGTGCCGTATCGGTTAATCCAGTCACACACGCGTATCGTTCTGTGTATGTATGTATGTTTGAATTAGAGTCGTGTTCAATGGAAGGTGAGAGCTTTCATCCATCGCAGATTACACATTGGGTTACAGAGTTGAAAACTGGGGCAGTACAAATTTTCTAGGACCATATCCGACAAGTTAGCAAGGCTCGATATTATTGGTGGGACAAGGACAATGACCGACACCAAACTTACTTTGACCTACACACTTTGAAATCTATATGACATTTTGACCAACGCAAACCTCTGCTCAATTTTAGAATCACAGTTAAAAAACACTGGTAATTCGGTATACACTTAACCCTTTGAACACTGGTGGTGTTTTCCATGTCAGTAGAAATGCAGCAATGCGAAGAGTCCGTATTCTTCATTTGGGGCAGACCAATCAATATTTTCAACGTGCAGCCATGGAGCTGCACGTTGAAAATATTGATTGATCTAACCCACCCTTAAATTAGCAGCATCCTACTTAATGCGAGTATGGCGTACCATGCCACTGGGCCGACAAAGCTGCCTCTCGCGTTCAAAGTGTTAAATTCCATTGCGAATTAACGACATTTCCTCATTTAGTAGTCACCATATATCAATTTTCAATGTGCAAAGCAATATGTTGAAAATGCCCTGCAGCAAATTAAAATGACCTGTACGAACTACTTAGGCAGGACATTTCGACCTTCAATGGAAAAATAATTTCGAGCTTTCAGTTTGGACGATTTTCTCTTGAAGATCAAATTTTCTATGTTTCTGACTCAATAGAAATTAAATGGTGGGAAAATCCGTCAAGTTTCTTTGTATTTACACAATGAATCGTTCACGGAGGAAAAATGCTGGTTGTAAGTTATCCGTAAAGGGGCAGGGGAGAAACTTTCTCTCAAACTGGGCGAGTAAAACAAAAATATTTCCGAGAAAATTAGAGATCATTTCTATCTCTAATTTCTATCAAATATATTTGATCTGACCTTAACTTATGAACGGAAAATGTTTCATAAAAGATAGACGGATGTTCCTCTGTCAACTCTATTCCTTAACTTCCTCTGACTCAACAAGAAAATAAATTTCAGCGAGTTCACCAAGGTGTTTCAGCCTTGCTCGGACACCCTGATGCCATCAAGAGACGATATGAAGATTATCATTTAGCAAGGTATTTATATCGACCAGGAGCCAATACTATAAAACTTTTACAATTGTATTTTCGAGAATTGTACTTTCTACCTACAGATATAACCGACTATAATGGATTATTAGCATTTTTAAGGATATGACAATAAGCCAACTGGCAAATTACAATTTTTTTTAAAATGCAAATGGTTCATTTACCCAATTTAACGTCATAACTAGAAAATACAATCCTACAAAATACCATTTTAATACTTATATAATTTTGGCCCCAGATCTCGTATTTGCTCAACATATCTGAGGTTATTGCTTGGAAATGAACATGTCAGTCAGGTAAAAATTATCGGTGTACCAATGAATTCATGAAAACAAATTGATGAATGTCAGGAAATGAACTAAACGCTAAAATCCATTTTATTGTGGTAAACTAATTCGATGGGTTGCAAACAAGTCTACGTCGACCCCAAATATTTCTTTTTGTTTTAGTCTCCAAATCGGGCTCAACACACAAGCTCTTTGAAGGCTCAAGGTGTGAAATATTTTCAAAATTCTAATAATAAGTTGCGAACATAAATTGTGTTGGTGATTTCTCTGGGATATGCCCATAACTCTGCCGTTATGAATACTGTTAGAACGAGCAGTCCTGTCACGAACTGTGTGCATATCTATGCTATATTGCGCGTAGGAATTGCGCGCAATTGCCATATCGAATGGCCTCCAAAGCACGGCAGGTTCTCCTGGTTACTGATAACAAACACAGGCAATGTTTCTGCCAATGGTCCTCCGGGTAACCCGAAGGTTCAGTGTCTGAAACATTGCTCATGCACAGGCCATATGTACAGAATTTGATAGCTTTACTATGGGCATAACGCGTAGATTAACGCGCAGATCGACGTGCTATTTGTGCACATTTCATGACAGGACTTCTAGTCTTAATGTAGGCAAGAATGAAGGACCACAACTTATTTTGGCATCTGCAATGTTCATCCAAATTGTGGTAATCAAAATGCAACGGATAACTCCTTTCAAACAAATCCATAATCTACACTTGAGGAGAAAGGGCAGTGTCATTTCTAACAAAAGCAGACAGAGAATTTCGACTGGAACGCGATAGAGTAGCGATCTGGTCAAACTGTTCTGTGCGTATTTGCCCGCAACACTGTAGAATCGGTCCAAAAAAGAACGCGTAAATTGTATCTCAGATTCTACACGATTCAACCTTGATTTGGAAATATTCTATTTCTAAAATGAATCAAGAAATATGTCCAGACCATATCATAACACAGTTAGGACCCGATCTGGAAAAAGTACGTTTTGCGACCAAGCTACCGTCTTGACTAAGGCTCTCAAATATCATTCCAAACGAGGCAACCAAGGTTTATATTTCTGTCAGATATTTAAAGCTATAACTTGGTTAGTTTTACATCGGCAGTGATATCAGTCCGAGGTAACTTCATATCAGCCTGAAATCGAAGGTCGATGGCTGATGTGAAGCTACCGAGGGCTGATATCTTGGCCGAGATGGAATTAACCAAATAACTTCTTTATTTGTACAACACATTAAATAAATAAATACAAAGTGTTCTCAGGTCTGTCAAGGTTTCTAATAGTGTTATTGTGTTTCATTCTTTTTACAAAGTACGAAGTTTCCTCTTTTCCACATTCCCTAGTTTAGCTATCCGAACATCTCGGATTCGCCGTTGGAGAAGCCGGAGCGTTCGGTAAGCTGAACTATCTATTCTCCCTCTTCGACAAATCTTCGCTTTTGACTCTTAGCTGGCGTAGAAGTTTCTGTACAACTGTCGTCCTTCCTATCTCCATCCACCTAATCATTATTTATTGCCAACCTTATGTCCTCATCATGGGGGCGCGGTGGCTCAGTAGGTAGAGGTGCAGGCTGGAAGCTAAGTGGTCCCAGGTTCGAATCCCACCTGTGGCAACCGCGTTGTGTCCTTGGGCAAGACACTTCACCCCCACTGCCCAGGTGGGGGTTTGGTGACGCTGTGTACTAAGGCATACTGCACGTCGATGGTGCACCTGTCTTCAACCAATGCTAACCCTGCTGTTTGTTTAGAGTTAGTATGTTGGGGAGCTAACAGTTGCTCGCCGTTGCTTGGTGATTCTTTCCGGCTTTCTCCACCCGTAAAACTGTCGTGGTAATGATTAGCCATTGTGCAGACATATGTGACGTGACCTTAAACACCAATAAATAAATAATTGAATAATTCCTCTTCTTACAAAAACTCATCTTCAAATCAGTCAATTACGCCCGGTCACACCATTTTATTCTGCTTGTGTGTTGCGAACATGATGAAATGTTTCAATATTAACAAACTGTTTGTGCCACTAATGCATCAACGAAGACAACACTAGATTGATTCATATCGGCTAAAATTGGAGTCATATTAGCCGCGGTTGGCGTCATATCTACCGAGTTTGACAAATGAACAATTTTGCGAAGGGAAATGTCTAACTATAAGAATAGCATTTACCGTGATTAGTAAATTCGAACCGTGTAAAACATTGACAGTCTCAGAAATAAACTCGATAGAAAGTGAATAGATGGCGACTTATTTTTCGGAGTAAAACATTTTTAAAGAAATCCGAAATGGGTTTTTGTAAATATAAAATAAATAGGTTCTAGGGTCAATAATGCGATTTAAATCACGAGTAGTATAAGGGTTTTAACCACTCGGCTTGCTGAGTGGTTAAAACCCTTATTCTACGAGTGGTTTAAATCTCATTGGCCCTAGTACCTATTTGTTTTATTATAAAGGACGAAGGCGCCGCAGGCGCCCGAGTTGAGACGGAGGCGAAGCCGACATCGAAACTCGTGAGTCCTTTATACTAATTTCACACTTTTTTTTAACGTAGGAAGTAGTAAACGAGATGAGACTTCACGATAATGACTCTGGCTGATTAAACTTTTAGGGATTTTTCCCAAAGGAACCGGGGACAAATAAGGTTACATTACTCGGACGCTAGAACAAGTGATGGCTCTCCACCATTGCTTTCACCCTCATACGGTCAAGGGACCCTTAAAATATTGAGTATGTGTGTGTGTGTGTGTGTGTGTGTGTGTGTGTGTGTGTGTGTGTGTGGGGGGGGGGGGTGATGAGGTTAATGGGTCACTGATTATGTCACGTGACGACCATAGCAAGTAAAGCACGCCCCTAGCAACGGGCAAACTACTGGACCAATTTTGATACATGGACCCAACATGCATTGCAAGCGAAAACAGACAGGTCAATGGTGTCGCCACGTGACCTAGCAACCAGAGCGTCCCCTTAGCAACGGGCTAACTACTGGACCGATTTTGACCAAATTCGGCATACGGACCCAAAATGCATTGCAAATAAAAATAGACAGATCAATGTTGACGTCTCGTGACTTCCCTAGCAACCAGAGCGCGCCCTTAGCAACGGGCTAACTACTGGGCCGGTTTGGACCAAATTCGGTATACAGACCCAAAATGCATTGCAAATGAAAACAGACAGATCAATCATAACGTCACGTGACTTCCATAGCAACCAGAGCGCTCCCTTAGCAACAGGCTAACTACTGGCCCGATTTTGACCAAATTCGGTCTACGGACCCAAAATTCATTGCAAATGAAAACAGACAGATCAATGTTGACGTCTCATTACTTCCCTAGCAACCAGAACGCCCCTTAGCAACGGGCTAACTACTGGGCCGATTTTGACCAAATTCGGTATACGGACCCGAAATGCTTTGCAAATGAAAACAGGCAGATCAATGTTGACGTCACGTGACTTCCCTAGCAACCAGAGCGCCACCTTAGCAACGGGTCAACTACTGGGCCGATTTTGACAAAATTCGGTATACGGACCCAAAATGCATTTCAAATGAAAACAGATAGGTCAATGTTGACGTCACGTGACTTCCCTAGCAACCAGAGCGCCACCTTAGCAACGGGCTAACTACTGGGACGATTTTGACCAAATTAGGTATACGGACCCAAAATGTATTGCAAATAAACACATACAGGTCAATGTTGACATCACGTGACTTCCCTAGCAACCAGAGCTCCCCCTTAGTAATGGGCTAACTACTGGGCCGATTTTGACCAAATTCGGTATACGGACCCAAAATGCTTTGCAAATGAAAACAGACAGATCAATGTTGACGTCACGTGACTTCCCTAGCAACCAGAGCGCCACCTTAGCAACGGGCTAACTACTGGGACGATTTTGACCAAATTAGGTATACGGACCCAAAATGTATTGCAAATAAACACATACAGGTCAATGTTGACATCACGTGACTTCCCTAGCAACCAGAGCTCCCCCTTAGTAATGGGCTAACTACTGGGCCGATTTTGACTAAATTCGGTATACGGACCCAAAATGCTTTGCAAATGAAAACAGACAGATCAATGTTGACGTCACGTGACTTCCTTAGCAACCAGAGCGCCCCCTTAGCAACGGGCTAACTACTGGGCCGATTTTGACAAAATTCGGTATTCGGACCCAAAATGCATTGCAAATGAAAACAGATAGGTCAATGTTGACGTCACATGACTTCCCTAGCAACCAGAGCGCCACCTTAGCAGCGGGCTAACTACTGGGCCGATTTTGCCAAATTCGGTATACGGACCCAAAATGTATTGCAAATAAAAACATACAGGTCAATGTTGACGTCACGTCTTTTCAGTAAAACTGCATTGGCATATATTCATCGTCCTTTTTTGCACAGCACTGCTGTATTTTCTTGTTTTTACCAGGCTCTTAATAAGTTATTGACCTTCGCCTCTTAAAATGGAGAAAAAAGACACTTTCTATCGCAAACTGCTTTGTTTACATCTGCGCCGGTGGGTAGTACTACCGTCTGTACGTGAATGCTTGACTAACAGCTAGACATATCGTCAAAGTTGATTGAATTTACCTTACTTTTTCAATCAAATTATTATTAACAATCCTTAAATTTTATTTTAAATATATTATGGTAGGTATTTTAAACTTAACTAGACTTTATGATTCTAGAGAATCATGGCTTTTCCCGATGAGATTCCATGATTTTTCATGACCACACAGTGTCTGAAGACTTGTTTTTAACTATCTCACTGAAGTTCCTTCATTGATGTTATGAGAAAGGCGACTATAGTAGTCTCAAATGACTCAGTTTGATAAAAAAAGTGTTTAGGTAAAAAACATTATTAACGGTGGAGTGGGTTAATATCAATATCGTCTTCCGACAAGTTAATGACCAACAGAAGGAGTTGTGTTTGTTTGACATATACCCACTGAGTGCTGTGTCTATTTGAAAATGGTCAATTTTATCTCGAATGTATCCAAAATATTGATATCTGGCAGCTTGTAGAGGGTTAACAAGTGCTAACAGGAATATTCATTCATGCAACTTTTCACACCAAAAACTGCGAATAGCCATTTTTACTTAAAATCTACGAGATGTTTTCGGAGAAATCCAGGGAGAACATGAATTTTAAGCTTTTGATGGGTATTATTGTTTATCCAGCCAAAAACGGGTTAAGGGTTTTTTGTGTCCCCGCCCCACGAAGTGGGGATCGACATATAGGGATTACTTTTGACGTCTTGCGTCGTCCGCGTCGTCGTCTGCGTCGTCCGCGTCACACTTTCTCGATTTTTGAATACCCTTACTGCTTACAAAAATGTTTCACTATCAGTTTTGCATTCGGTAGAACAAGTTATGTTTCTCTGTGGCATACCCATTTGATGTTATTGGTGTCCAAACACAGACTATTTTTTTTCAAAATTTGGACAATTAGCAGCCCATGGAGGGTTAACATTGCTTACCGGAATAATTTATCCATGCAGATGGTAATGCGACACCAAGACCTATCAATGACCATTTTCTCTTGAAAACCATACGAGATATTTGTACAGAAATCCAGGCAAAACATGATTTTTTAAGCTTTTGATGGGCATCGCTATTAATCACCACAAAAGGGGTTAATGCTTGGTTTTTTAACACCCTTATTACTTACAAAATTGGCCCTCGGTGAATTCCACTTCCAACAAAGGAGATTATGTTTATTTCTCGGGTATACGTTGGGTGCTGTGCATGTCCAAATACAGCCCATTTCAACAAAATTACGATGCTTAGTAGCCTGTAGAGTGTTAATAAACGCTCACCGGAATGCAACTTGTAATGTCATTCTAAGCCCTGCGAGTAGTCAATTTTTCTTGAAAACCTACAAGATGTTTTTGGAATAATGCACAGAAAATAGGAATTTTAAGATTTTAAGGGATCTCTCTCTTTACATTGTCCAAAATGGGTTAAGACTTCGACTTTTGAATACCCCTACTACTTACAAAAATGTTTCTGTATAAATTGCGTGCTCGATACAAGAAGGCACTTTTCTTTGTGGCGTACCCGTTGGGTGCTGTTGGTGTCCAAAACAACCCATTTTATCACAATTTTGACGTTTAGCTACCCGAGGAGGGTTAACTAATGTTCACCGGAGTATTTTGTCCATGCAGCTTCTACTGCCACACCAAGACCTGGGAGTGACCAATATTTCTTTAAAATCTACAATATTCATTTAGAGAAATCCACGAAAAACATGAATTTTTGAGCTTTACGGGGGTATTGCTGTTTAACCAGCCCAAAACAGGTTAACGCTTGGTTTTTTGAACATCCTTGTTACTTACAAAAATGATCCTCGGTGAGTTCCACTTCCAATAAAGGAAGTTATGTTTATCTCTCCTGTATCGTTTGGGTGTTGTGGGTGCCAGAAAACGGCTCATTTCATCAAAATTTCGATTGTTTGGCAGCCTGTGAAGGGTTACCATATGCATTGCCCACTACTTCTTGTGTATCAGTGGTCGTGTTACAGGCAGGTCTAGCAATGATGGATGTTTAAAAAAAATCTACAAGACGTGTTCGAGAATGTGCCGATGAACCCCAATTTTGGCAGTTTTTTTTCCAATTCTGGCGAAATAAGGGTTAATCGAAATTTCCGCTTTGGTACATTTTTAGATTTTGTGCCTCTCTCTGTGTGTGCAAAATTGTGTGTAAATCGGTTCGAAAATGGCTTCTGAATCATGCAGACAAAATGTGTGGGGAAAAAAAAAATAAAAAATAATAATCCGTAGAAAAACAAGAGTCTCTTCCAGAGGGAAAAGCCTAAAAAAAAAATAAAAAAAATAACTAGACTTTAGGATTCTGGAGAATCACGGCTTTTTCAGATGAGATTCCATGTTTTTTCATGGCCCCAGAGTGTCTGATGAATCGCTTTTAACTGTCTCATTGAAGTTCCTTTTTTGATGTTCTCACTGATGTTCCTTTATTGATGTTATGAGAAAGGTGCGTCTTGTAGCCTCAAATCACTCAGTTTGATAAAAATATGTTTAGGTAAAAACCATCATTAATTCTGGAGAGGATTAATATCAATATCGTCGTCGACAAGTTAGTGACCAACAAAATGAGTTATGTTTGTTTGACACATACCCACTAAGTGCTGAGGCTATTTGAAAATGGTCCATTTTATCTCAAATGTATCCAAAATATTGATGTCTGACATTTTGTAGAGGGTTAACATGTGCTAAAAGGAATATTTGTCCTTGCATGTTGTAATGTCACACCAAGAACTGAGATTGTCCATTTTTTCTTTAAAATCTTCAAGATGTTTTCAGAGAAATGCAGGGAGAACATGAATTTTAAGCTTTTGATGGGTATAATAGTTTATCCAGTCCAAAACGGGTTAAGTTTTGTTTTTTGAGTACCCTTATTACTTCCAAAAATAATTCTCAGTGAATTCTTCTTCCACGTATGTTGATCTTTCCACTTAACTTTGGGTGCTGTGGGGATGCAAATATAGCCCATTTTATCAAAATGTTGATTCCCTCTGAGAATCCGCAGAGGGTTAACAAATGCTTGCTGGAATATTTTGTACATGCAAGTTGTAATGTCACACTAAGATCTGAGAATGGACTTTCTTTCTTGAAAATCTACAAGATGTTTTTAGAAAAATCCTCGGATAACATGAATTTTTAACCCTTTGAGGGGTATCGCTCTGTAACCCTAAACGTTTAGAGTTAATGCTTGGTTTTGTGAATACCTTCATTACAAAAATTATCCTCGTTGAATTCCACTTCCAATGAAGGAGGTTATGTTTATCTCGCAGGCAGACATTGGGTGTTATGAGTGCCCAAGAACAACCCATTTTCTCAAAATGTCTATGCTTGGCAGCCTCTGGAGAGTTAACAAATGCTCACCGGAATATTTTGTCCATGCAACTTGTAATGTCACTCCAAGGCCTGCGAATGATCAATTGTTCTTGAAAATATTTTTGGGAGAAATCCACATAAACTGGAGTTTTAAGCTTTTAAAGGGTATATCCCCTCTTCCGGTCAAAAATGGGTTAAGACCTCGATTTTTGAATACACTTACTACTTACAACAATGTTTCCCTACCAGTTTTGCGTCCTGTAAGACAAGTTACGATCATCTGCGGCATTCCCGTTTGATGTTGTTGGTGTCCAAAACAGACTATTTTTTCGAAATTTTGACATTTAGCAGCCCATGGAGGGTTAACAAATACCTGAATATTTTATCCATGCAACTGGTAATGTGACTCCAAGGGCTATCAATGGCCATTTTCTCTTGAAAACTTACGAGACGTTTGTAAAGACATTCAGGGAAAACATGATTTTTTAGAGCTTTGGATGGGTTAATGCTTGGTTTTTTGAATACCCTTATTACTAGCAGATTGGTCCTCGGTGAATTCCACTTCCAGCACAGTAGATTATATTTATCTTTCGGGTATGGATTAGGCGATGTGCACGTCCGGCACATTTCAACAAAATTACAATGCTTAGCAGTCTGTAGAGGGTTAATAAATGCTCACCTGAATATTTTGTAATGTCACACAAAGACGAATAGTCAATTTGTCTTGAAAGCCTACGTGTTGCTTTCAGAGAAATCCGCAGAAAATGGGAGTTGTAAGCTTTTAAGGGATATCTCTCTTTAACCAGTCCAAAATGGGTTAAGACTTCGACTTTTGAATACCCTTACCATTTACAAAAATGTTTCTCCATCAATTTTCCGTCCAATAAAAGAAGGTACCTTTATCGGTGGTACACTCAGATGGTGTTGTTGGTGTCCAGATACAGCCCTTTTTATCACAATTTTTAAGTTTAGCAACCCTGAGAGGGTTACCTAATTCTGACCCGAATATTTTGTCCATGCAGCTTGTAAAATCATACCAAGACATGCGAATAGCCAATTTTTCTTGAAAACTACAAGACTCGTTCAGAGAAATGCACGGAAAACATGAATGTTTGAGCTTTTGGTGGACATTGCTGTTTAACCAGTCCAAAACGGGTTAACACTTGGTTTTTTGAATATCCTTATTACTTACAAAAATGATCCACGGTGGATCCCACTTCCAACAAATGACGTTATATTTCTCTCTCGAGTATCGTTTGGGTGCTTGAGGGGCCCAAAAACATCCCATTTCATCAAAATTTCGATGTTTGGCAGCCTCTGGAGGGTTACGATATGCATTGCTTAATATGTCTTGTGTTTCAAAGGTCGTGTCACAGGCAGGTCTAGCAATGAGTAATGTTTAAAAAAATTTTACAAGACCTGTTTCGAGAAAGTGCATATAAACCCAATTCTGGCAGTTTTTTGGCAATTCTGACGAAATAAGGGTTAAATCGAAAATGACGCTTCAGTACATTGTTCGATTTTGTTTCCCTCTATGAGTGTGCAAAATTTTGTGAAAATCGGTTCGAAAATGGCTTCTGAGTCGTGCGGACAAAATGTGTGGACCCCCCCCCCCCCCCCCCCCCAAAAAAAAAAAAAAAAAAAAAAAAAAAAATCCGTAGAATAACAAGAGTCTTTTCCAGAGGGAAAAGCCTAATAATCCGTAGAATAACGAGAGTCTTTTCCAGAGGAAAGAGCCTAATAAGTCATTGCACGTAAGTAGATAGTACTGGCAAATTCCGTATGTTTGAATGAAACATCGCGAAGTGTGAATGTATCGAAGTTGGAAAATTGCGCCATGCCAAAGCTCACGTGGATGAACTTCCGACTGTGGGTGTAAATTGTTTTTTTTAACCCTTCAATACTTTTGTACGTCTTATGACGTTCGAAGTCAAACATTGCGTCAATACTTTGTTATCATTTGTTTTGTTATTCTATTTTTTTTTAAGTTTTAACCTCAATTCCTGTTTTCTCCCATAATAGTGCTCAGTGACAACCAATGAGCCAAATGTTATCGCAGCTTAAAATACTAATATAATCCTGCTGTCAAGACTTCTTAACTGGTTGAGTGCTAGAAGCCACTATCAGGGCTTTCAAAAAATGAGGATACCCGAGCAAAAGCCAACACTTTCCTTGCTAAAATTTCATATTCAGTCAAACACAAATAATATTTTGTTTATATAGATTTTGTTTTATTACAAATTATTGGAGAGTGCCCGTGGGCACTCCAATAATTTGTAATAAAACATGTCTTTAATGATAAATTCAGACCACAAAAAATAAATCTAGCCCTCAACCAGATAATCACTAATGTGAAAAATGTCTTGTTATTTGTACTTTCCGACCTTTGACGTCGCATTTTGAAAAACGTTGAAGAACACAGTGGAAGCGTTACACCGGTAGTTGAGTTAAAAGCTAAAATTTAACATACACGCTTTTCACAAGTAGTAACATGGGTGAGCATGGTATAAAAAGCAATTAAGATTTTCATACAGAAAACAGATAAAAGTTTTCAAGACACTAAAAATAACTTTTTGCACACCATTTAATGTGTTCTATAAAGGAATCAGAAATAGAAATTGAAGATATTAGAGATACATTGTTCCGTCCTGTATTTGAAAACAAAAAAGATACGCAAAAAATGAAATTCTGCGCCAAATGACCATACCTACCCCTTGTATTACAAACCTTGGATTGGACCCAGGTCAGTTGGTCTGATATGCGAGTATGTCTTGCTTTCAAAATCTCTCCCCCGCGCCTTTTCAGAAGTTTTGGCCTCGCTCACTTTTTGTGCATTTAATTTTAAATATGAACTTTAGGAATGTATCAGAGGGTCCAAATCTGTGATTACCAATATCTCTGGAATATGCAATCAATAACCATATGGTGGCTCGAACAACCTTTTGGCGCACTTTTTGAGCCCCTAATGAGTTTCATCTTGATTTTCAAAAGTTGTAAGTTGATAATGCCATATTATACTTAGGGAGGATTGGATGGGGAGGGTAATACAGTGCGATTTCCAACAATTTTTAAAAATGCACACTATGACCACAGAGTGACCCCGTGTTTTTGATCCGTATTATGAACCTCCATTGAAAGTCGTCCTATTTAGTGTTGGCTCCTGTTCCATAGGTCACACCAAACATGAGATTTAGGCGTGACCCTTTTTCAAAATGTTTTGCTCTGCTTAATATTTGGAGTGATGAAATACACACCCCTTACTTTTTTGAGTGCACAAAAATGTATGAACCACAAGTATGAATTAGTGCGTCATGAAATGCGATTCCCAACAATTCTGAAAAAAACGCACTCAATGACTCTGGGTGATATTTTGAATCCCCATTGAGTTTCCTCTCATTTAATTTTGGTTCCAGGCCTATAGATCATCCCATGCTTGAGATATGATCATTACCTACTTTCATATTTGCTCTGTCCACCTTTTAGAGTGATAGAATACATCCACTCATTTTTCTTTAGTATAGAAATACATGTGTATGAACTTCGAGAATGCATGAGAAGTGGGGAGTCATAAAATGCGATTTCCCGCAATGATGCAAAAAAATGCACTCACTGACATGGGTCGGCTTTCATGACCTTGACTCACATTTAACCCCCATTAAGTTTCCACTCATTTGGTGTTGGTCCTAGATCCATATATCCAGCCATGATTGAGATATGATTGTGGCACACTTTCAAAACGCCTTAAGGACACGCCAATGTTCCATGAGCCTGAAAACTATAGCTTGCTAAGTCATAGTCACTGTCTGTCCAAATTACAAACATCAGCTTGATAGGAAGATTCGTATTCGAAGAAGAAGAAGAAGAAGACGACGAAAAAACATATGAAAACAATAATCTGTGTGTTTACACCCACAGTACTGATACATAAGCTCAAATATCACACTGAATGAGACAGCTAAAGTTTCTATTGCAGTCAAATATATTCATTTAACCCTTTACCAAACGCAGACGATTTCACAATTTATTATTTTAAATATCATTTTTAAAAAAAAATAATCAAAACCATATTATGTGACCCCGACGAGCTCGTTCCAACGAGGGGGTCACATGATATGGTTTTGTTGAAATGTTTTGAAAAATAATATTTTTTCAACTGCTGAATTTGAATGTTACTCGGGCGGATGCGGGCGATTCGTTGGGTAAAGGGTTAAGCTGAGCTACACCTTTGAGCAGCGACAATTTCACGAACCGACTAAACTACCAAAGCTTCTGTTTGTCAGTATGCATCTTCTTGTCCTTCTTCTTGCGCTTGCCTGTGATTCTTTGGTGACATGTATTTTACAAATTCTGTAACGAAAAATAAGAGTTCAAGAATCGAAGTCTCAATGTCTCAATGAGCACACCATTGCTAGATTTGAAATCATTGCTGAATACACATATGAAATGATCTTCAAATTCCAAAGCGAAAAGCCGAAATCATATTTTAATTTTCAATAACCCAGTCGAGTAGAGGGATTCAGCATCTTTGCAATATGTAATCACTAACCATATGGATACTGGTTGCATATTGCAAATATGTTGCATTGAGGTGGTTTTTCAGGAGCAATATTTCCTGCAACTTCTCGCGTGCATTGTATTTCAACCATATATTGCACGAAATTTTGCTCTTGTAAAATATATATATTGCACCAATCTACTACCCCTTGAACCCCCGTTTCTTGGAATGAAATCGCCTTTATGGACACTTAAAATGCGATGGGTCAGTCCAATATTAATATACAGGAAAGATAAAATTAATGACTACAGTCTGAAGCCTACCGGCTGCAGTTATTATTTTATCACCAGTGCTCCATGTAAAGACCTTTTATAATAGGACAAAAATGGGACGAAATCTGCCTTGGACGACAAAATCGGTCTTGCAAGTTCAAAGGGTAAAGTGTAGGACTTTAGCAGTCTATAGCTACTGCCTTCATAGTTCTCATGTTTAGAAATGTATTTTTTATCATTATTTAATTTCCGAAACCTTCCATACTATCCCCCTTATAGTTTTTGTCGCTCTTTTTAAACGCTGCCATTTTTGTCACTGTCATTTTTTAAGCTGCCATTTTCATCGATTTCAATTTTAACGATGACAGAATCGTCCCAGCCATTTTTTTTGACTACCATTTTCTGCGTGACAGTCATTTTTGACCGTACCATTTTCTTCATTACAACCATTTTTTATGCTGCCAATTTTTTCACTCTCCCATTTGGCACTGACAATCCCGTGATTGCAAATATCGCCACTGTCATTTTTACCTAAGATCTTTATGTCAGCAAATCGAAAACACGATAAATGCTGCTTCGTAGGCGAAAATGTCAGCTACTGCCCAGACACTGTCCACTTCTAAATCTATTACAGCTTAATTCTTTCCCAATGTCGCCTGGCCACTACTGTTTAATGATGAAGCTGTTATCTAAAATACTATTTAAGGTCAATAACTTAAACGCTGCATTTATCATTCAAGTTGCTAAATGCATCACAGAAAACCCATCAGTAACCAGCGGAAGCGAAGAAACCCCACTGAAATAGACGCGGGATCGCCTTCCAGAGAAAAGTTCGCCGTCACCAGTAGAACAGTGAGTTGCTGACCAGGATAGCTAAAATTTATATGGTATTGCACGTAAAAGTCCATAGGGCTATCCACGTGTCAAACATAAACCTCGTGTATTTTCCAATCGGAGAAGTAGTAAATTTTAATTTACTAATTGGAGAAGTAGTAAATTTTAAAACGCATACTCTGCGTTTACATATACTTTTGAAAAGTGACGTTAGTTTGCTAAGATACCATTTGCGTCGCAGAAATAAAATAAGATACACTGGAAGTGTCAGTGCTCGACTCTAAATAATGAGTGATAATTTCATAAATGTCTATGACTCTTCCTCAATTTGATCGGATATTATATCGATAGAAATTCAATAGCCGGAGTATTTATGAACATTTTAACCTTTTGAACGCTGTTGGTATCTTCCATGCCAGTTCAATGCCAGCAATTAGAAGAGTCCATATTCATTATTTGGGGTAGATTAATCAATATTTACAACGTGCATCCTCCAGGCTGCACGTTGAAATTATAGTTTGGTCTACCCCACACTTTTACTGAACAGCCATCCCATTTTATGACGTTATGGCGTGACATGTTCCTGGCCGGAAAAGCGGCCGCTCATGTTCAGTGGGTTAAACTCCTATTTTATTAAAATTCATTCCGGATAAAAATCGTTTATTTTAATGAAAAAGAAAGGATCTTGGGTCATCTTTTTAAATCGTGGATGCTCTATAATCCAGGATTGTATATGGTTATGTGAATGGGGGTATATATGTTTCATTCAATGTGTCAAATCAGTCATTTGGCCAAATGACTAAAACTTTCAGTCATTTGGTCAAATGTCTGTGACCGTCAGTCATTTGGCCAAATGCCTAATTTTTTCAGTCATTTGGACAAATGACTTAAATTCAGTGTCCTGAATTTGACAGTTTGCCTGATTGGGAATTTGAAGTTAAGGCAATATGTCAAATAATGCACAACCAGTATTGTTTATTTTAGGAGATCACAGACTAGAACTATCATTGATATGCAGTCGTTACCACATGGTTCTTTCAAATGGATAATGTTGTATCAGGACCACCTTAAAAAATTCTGTGTTATCCGCCCACTGACATCAAAAAGAGATTCAGAGGTTGCATACCAACTCATGAACAACTTTCTTCTATACAAATCCTACAAAGTGACAATGGTTCCGAGTTTACAGCTCAAATAATGTCGGATTTAAAGGAGATGTGGCCGGAGCTGCTGATAGTGCATGGTAAGCCACGTCACCCACAGGCGTCGCTGTTGAAGTTTAAGCACTTGTATAACCTGTACGTTGCAATGTTGGCGGAGGATGAGGGAAACACACATTGCTCCGACTGAATATAAACCAATACAGTTCCCTGGAATCGAGTTTCCAGAATTGTTCGAGAATACGAGAACTGATATAAGTCTCATTTGGAGCAGCCAGAGTACCTTCCCGTAGCCGTCTTGAAATAACTGAGAAATCTGAAAATGTATAGTGTTTTAAAAAGGTTTACTTAATTTTAAAGGTGTGGGGCATCCATCGTCGTTTGAAACGGTCCGTGCCTTGTTGCAACATAATAAAGGCTTATATCAAACATTTATATTTATTTTAAGAATACCATCCTATAAAGAAACCAACTGGTGTCTTTTGTTTCGAAAATAAAATAACATTACCCTTGTAATCAATTTGTCCATCTCCATTTGTGTCTGCCTCATTGAGAAGACACTCTAAGTCTTCGTCCGTTATTCCTTCACCGGTACTACGCAACACGTTCCATAATTCATCACGTTCAAGATACCCGCTTTCATCCTCATCAAACATTTTAAACGCCTCCTCCAAGCATTCACTATCTTCGTCGGGGCTCCTCAGACATTTACAGAAGTGCAGGAACAGGTCGAACTCGATTACACCTCCATCTAATAAAGAGAGGCAAATAGAGAACCAGATTATTTTGAAATCGCAAACAAATTTTCAGAAGTCATCTAACGAAACACGCCTTTCACCGAGAGAGCCCAATAGCGTGAAGAAGGTTTATGCTGCTGTTTAACTGGTAGAGTGCTAAATTATTTTTGACCATCAAATCTTGTGCACATGTCTTTGCCTTGTTACAATTTATGGGAGAGTGCCTATGTGCACTCTCCCATAAACTGTAACAAGACAAACCCTTACAGATTAAATAATATCACTTCAAAGATAATACAAAGCACATTCACTGAATATGTGCCTTCAAGCTGTGGTACCCGCACTTCAGAATAAAGCCTAAAATATGGGCTTACAGCACTCTACCAGTTAACCTACTACAATATGGCATCCGTGAATTGGTCTGTTTCCATGGGTGTGCAACATTTCAATGTATATAATAATATTAGATTCCAAACACTAATTATTGGAATAATCATCAAAAATTTAATTAATGAGTTACAGGGTTCATCCGGGGCGCGGTGGCTCAGTAGGTGGAGGTGTAGGCTGCAAGGCGAGAGGTCCTCGGTTCGA
Organism: Pictodentalium vernedei; assembly: GCA_031216915.1. Lineage (NCBI taxonomy): Eukaryota > Metazoa > Mollusca > Scaphopoda > Dentaliida > Dentaliidae > Pictodentalium > Pictodentalium vernedei. Next base: position 293,830,678 of record CM062290.1, read on the forward strand.
ATACCACCTTCGGCAAACGCGTTGTGTCCTTGGGCAAGACACTTTACCCCGATTACCCACGTGTTGGCATGGTGGCGCTGTGTACTTGGACGTAACGCACGTCGATAGTGCACTTGTCTTCAACCAATGCTTACCCTGCTTGTGTGGAGTTAGTAGGATGGGGAGCTGACAGTTGCTCGCGGTTGCTCAGTGGTTCTCTCTGGGTACCTCGGCTTCCTCCACCCGTAAAACTGTCATGGTCATGATTAGCCATTGTGCTGAAATATGTGACCTTAAACACCAATAAATAAATAAATAGCAGGGTACAACCAGGTGTTTCATTAAGTTTTGCTGCTGATTTTTGTTACCTGGTAAAATCATGCGTGGACATCAATGCCCACGCGTGGATTACGAACCGTCCACGGCGACTGTACTGTAAGCCTCGGAATATCACTTCCTGATTCACAAAAGCCATTCTTTTCCCAGGCCGGAATTACAGTACCGTCCATTGCCAGTATACTATTGGCAAACTTCCGGGAGTAGCTTCTCAAAATTTTCAGTGTGATGTGTGGGAAGTATTCCGAAGATGATGATATCATTTTGATCTCCTGAAATCCTTTCTAACCCTTAGAAGTCATAGCGTTTTAGATAGACATGTAATGAATGATCAAGCTTTGAAGTGACGTAAGAATGACGATAAATTTGAAAATTAAAAACAGCCATTTCCCATTTGTTTTCAACATACTAAAAGTAAAGAGAAAATCCGACACATTTTAATTTTTGACCCCACATCCCTCTATGACGTCACCTCATACGTCTGCTGTAACGAAAGAAAATTTCAAAGGACGGCGCCACAGTTTTAGATATGCGTTTTGCGAAGATTATATTCCAGAAAATACGAATGGCTGAGGCTGAAAATACAAAGTATAGGTGAAATCGTAAATCTCGGGTACGTGAATTTGATATGAGAAAAAAATAAAATTGAACAATTTTAAATAACCAAAATATAGTGTATGAAGTTTTATAGCTATGTCACTTATACACACAGAGCTAGGTGAATCACAAGATGGGATTTTAACGAAACAATTTTCAATATGCCTTAAATGGTGAAATAATACGTCCGATAGTATATGATATTTCAGGTGTTTGAAGCATGATTTTTAAAAATTTCTTACCTTTGTATTTTGATCCACGAGTACTCATACTCCCTAAAATTGAAACTGTGTGGAGTGAGATTTAAGTTTTGACGTTTTCCAACCCATGATAGTCTTTTACGTCAAAGTATCACCATATTTCCGACAATTTGGACAGAAATTGGAACTTCACGCCTTCAGTTATTTATTTTATTACACGCCTGTTCTATATAATCCTCATCTGCAGCAACACGAAAGCATGCGAAAAATGAACATCTGTTCCGCACATATGTACGGAATGAAATTCGTTGACGGACTCTTTTTAAATAGAAGCGAAATTTCACAGGAATTTTTTACAAATCGTGCAAAGTAATTACAATTTAAACAGCTAGCTGAAAATCGCCCCGTGAGTTCCAATGTGTATGTGTTCTATGTGCCACTAGGCTCATAGAACACATTGGAATTCAGGGGACGAAATAGTAACAAGGGTTCCAGATTTGGTTGGCGATAAATTGTGTTCTTTGTGTTGATAGTTGTCAAATGAATTGCTGAGTGTCCTTCTTATAACTGTTTTATGGACCTGAAATAATAATAAACACTGACCTCTCGTTCTGTCCTTACGCGCTGGCACTCGGGCCATATCGATTAGCCCATTCCAGCGCGTATTTCGTTCGGTGTTTTAGCTGCATATGATATAAATTGAGCGCTATGTTGTAGAGTTTGATGGAAGGACTGTGAGCAAATGGGAGTGCTGCACACGCGACTTTGTTACGTCATATCTCAGGTGTGTGAAGTCGAATTTTCATATTTACCTGCGTCGCCAGCGGCAGAGCAGGTCTAGTAACCGCTCGACTCCGTCCGTCAGTCCGTCCGTCCGTCCGTCAGTCCGTCCGAAACACTTTTTCCGTCAAAGTTTTCTTGGCTTCTATGTAAGGGAATTATTTTATCTTTGGTCTGCTGCTTCATAATGATGAGCTGTATCGTGTATGCAATTTTCAGATCTGCCGTGTAGCCACTTCCTGTTTGCCGATACTTTGAAATTTTACTGTACCCACTGAACATTGAAATTTTTCGTCAAACTTTTCTCGGCTTCTATGCAAGGGATTGATTTTATATTTCATCTGAAGCCTGATAATGATCAGTTGTATCGTATATGCAATTTTCTGATCTGCTGTGCAGCCACTTCCTGTTTGCTGATTCAATTGCATGCAGCGACGCAGGTCCAGATCCGGTATTGGTCTTGGCTTGTTTTTATAGGCCCGTTTTGAAAAAAACGGGAGTATTAATGGCATTGTCCGTCCGCCCGTCCGTCCGTCCGTAAACAATTTTTGTGTCGCCTACTCCTCCAAAAAGTTTACATGCTACATTGTTCAAACGTTCCACACATGTTGATAAGTAATTGCCGTTGTGCATGTGACAAGTGCAGGTAAGTCTGTTTTGTATTTCCAGAATTATGCCCCCTTTTAGTACTTAAAACATTACAGTATTGTGTCGCCGACTCCATCAACATTTTACATGCTATATTGTTCAAACTTTGCACACTTCTTGATCTCCAATTGCCGTTGTGCACGTGACAAGAGCAAGTAACTGTCTTTTGTATTTCCAGAGTTATGTCCCCGTTTAGAACTTAAAACATTACAGTTTTGAGTCGCCTCCTCCTTCAACATTTTACATGCTATATTGTTCAAACTTTGCACACATGTTGATCACCAATTGCCGTTGTGCATGTGACAAGGACAGATAACTCCATTTTGTATTTCCAGAGTTATGCCGCCTTTCAATACTTGAAACATTCCACTATTGTGTCGTCTACTCCTTCAACATTTTACATGCTACATTGTAGATAGTATTGAAATCGCAAGCGAATTTCAAAAGGGTATTCAATTTCGAAAGGGTAAGTTTAAAATGGGGTATAAACGAGGAGGTAAACACTAAAATATAAACTGGCAACGCTGGCGTCAGGGGGCAAAATTTTAATGTCAAAATGGAAGTCAACAATTTCGTATGAAAAAAAGGTGTGTGAAGTTTCATAAATCGTAACCTGAGTTCCAATGTGTTCTATGTGCCTACTGGCACATAGAACACATTAGAACTTAGGGTACGAAATGTGTAATTGGTAATTGGTATATGCAGTTTGAAGTGAGGTCAAAACGTCAAAACGGCGATCAATCGAAAAACAAAAAGCAGCTTTTTCCCAATTTTTATAGTTTTATAGCTTACTAAAATTTAAAAAAAAAATCAAAGCATTTTACGTTTTGACCTCATGATCCCCCTAATAATGTCACTTCAGATTTAGGTCAAGGGGGTTCAAATTTCTTAGGAAATTTTCTGATTTTTAGATATGTTCTTTATTGGAGATTATATTCCCAAAATTTCAAAAGATAAAGACTCAAATGAAGTTGAAATTAAAATGTCAAGAAAATGTCGTAAATTATTTATCACTGGCATTTGGGGCGACATTTTTATTCACAAAATGGGTGTGCATAGATTGAGGTGCTCAGAAAACGGTGAGCCAAGTCCCATAGCTATCAAATTTATTTCTTCCGAGATAATGGAATCACGAAAGTTGTGAGCTTAATCAAATATTACAAAAAATAGCCAGACCTGTGAAGTGACGTAAAAAATGTCAAAATTCGAGAAACAAACAACAGCTATCTCCCATTTTTTTGAGCTGTATAACATACTAAAATTTAAAAATAAATCGAACGCATTTTATTTTTTGACCTCATGACCCGTTTAACGTTGCCTTAGAGTTTGGCCATGACAGTTGGAATTTCCATGGACTTTACCAGATTTTTAGATGCTGCTTTTGTTGATGATTATATTCGTCAAATTCCTAAGAACAGTTCGAGGCTCAAATGAGGTTAAAACTAAAATGTAAAAAAATGCCACAAAAATTGGCATCGATGGCATTGGCGGCGACATTTCAATTCCAAAAATAAGTGTGTGTAATTGCAAATGCTCATACGACGATGTGTTAAGTTGCATAGCTGTTGGATATATAAATACGGGGATAATGGAATCACAAAAGTAACGTTTTGGTGATAAATATACAGTAAAATTCAAAGTAACGAAAGAACGTCAAACAATCGAGATCACCCGCCCCTACCCCCCCCCCCCCCAAAAAAAACCCAAAACAAAACATGTGCCTCCTACTTTGATGAGCTCTACAACAGATTAACCCCTTACCTAACATGAAAAGCAGACGACAGTTGCAAAAGAAATTCTTGAATTACTCTTTTTTTCATTTTTTGTCTCAAAAACATAGGTTATGACCCCTCGTTGGAACGAGCTCGACGAGCTCGTTCCAACGAGGGGTCATAACCTATGTTTTTGAGACAAAAAAATGAAAATATTTTGAAAATTAATTGGCGATTTTTGAGAATAGCGCTGGCCGGTTTTGGCCGTTACGTTGGGTAAAGGGTTAAAACTTCATGAAGATCGGCCAACATATATTTTTTCTGATGTTGACGAGAATTACGTCACCTAAAATACAGTGTCTGTAGAAGATGATACATCAAAAATATGAAAGAGGGTGGTTAATATTAAGATATACAGAAGAAAAAACGTTTAAAGTGATGTAATTTTGGAAAAGGTCAGACATCAGAAAACAAAAATGCCTCATTGTTCAACTAGAACACACCATTAACGAGGGTTTCAAACTTGGTCATGATAGCTTAAAAATATAGCTGTAGTAAACTGAACAAAATGGGAAAAAAGCTAACGGCAACAATAAGTCATTCAAACTTTGTTGAATGACAAAACAGGCATGTTTTTAAAATCATAAAGCGAACTTTCAGAGGTCATTCAACGAAATACGGACAACACCCAGAGGATTTGGCAAGGAACGACACTTTGGCGGTAAAGTATGATGTGTATTGCGATTATATGTTCAGAATTGCGAAAGGCCAATGGTAAAAATAGGCTGAATTTAGAATGTAGTCACAGAAACTTAAAAATCGTTCCCACGACGTCGTTTAAGTCTATTCTCCGGTATCTGGCATCAGATTTTGAACATTTGTTCAACTTTGTTCTCAGGAAGGAGAGTACTAAAGGGTCCTATAACTTACTACAACATGTATGAAAGTACATTTCGATGTTTTGAGGCTCTCTGTGGGTATTTCGGCCTGGCTTTAAAGAGCTTTCGACAATCTGCATAAAAATACGCAATGTTCGACTTAAGCTATTCATTTTGGCGCATATAAAATATTATAGGTGTGTCCGCATTGGTTCTTGGGATTGTGATGTTCAGTAAATAGCTAAGATGGGCCTTGTGCCTTATTGGCATGCAATGAAAACAATAACCATTGGACCGCTACAATGAGAAAAAAAAATGTGCACCTTTCTCGCCTTTGAAGATCGCCAAAGAGACCAATCATTCGAGGGAATCTTCGGTCACATCTTGAGAGTAAAGAGTGTCTGCACTCCCTTTCTTCTAATTCCCAATAAGAGGGTAATTCAAATGTCTGGTGATGACATTTGAGTTGTCAGGGAGCCACCACCTTGATTCTGTGGAAACGGTACTGCGATGTTTGTCGACAAAGCGCGCGGCCTTTGTGTTGGGTTAGTAAGGTTGTAGAGTCAGACAGTTACTAGCCATTTCTCGGTGGTTCTCTCCCGATCTTCAGATTCCCACACCCGTAAAATGTCTCACACGAAATGAAACATGTTGATAGTATTGTTAACACTTACGCTGTCGAAAGCGACTACTGTCACCTACCTTATGATGATTATCTGTCCGTTCTGGTATGCGCAGACCAAACATATTATCTGATTAATTGTTGGAAAGGGCTCTCTGAGCCCTTTCCAACAATTAATCACATGACAGAGTTTCAGGTATGTCATAAATCTTATTACACTTCCTCGCTTACAGGCATACACAGAGGTTCTCCATATATGGCTAAAGGGACTTGGCAGTCCAAAAACAAAACAACAAACATCCGTGTATGGTACAAAATTTAGGCATATTTATTCTGGCTTAAAAATTCGTGTATGTGGCAGGAGTGAAATTTGCACTAGTTTGAAAACTATACCTTTCGGCTGTGTCTCGGGGAATACATGAGGGTAAAAGAGCTAGCATCGAGCAAGGTGTTGGAAAATGGGTAGACAAATGTCAATTGGTCTTGCTTCCCCAAATCGATTCTAATTGAAAAGCCTTTTCAAAAAGCATTCGCGAACTTTTGTCATAATTTCCAAGGGCTTGATGAGTGTAACCCAGGGTGATTTTTATAAACCCAACATGCGACCAATTCTCTGACAAGGTCGGTATTTTGAGTCAACACATCGGCTAATATTTGTATTATAAGTGCAATTATATGCAATGATATATACCAACACGATTCCAAAGCGGTAAATAATGCAACGGGCATTTTAACAATTCTATTCGTGTTTGACGGAGTACATTTTAAGTCGTACCGATACCGCTACATAACATAACGAGCCAGACACGGTAAGTTAATTTTTAGGTCCAAGATGCAAGCAGTGCCTCGATGTGAGATGATTGTTTGTTGTAGTCAAGTGAATGCAGGAAAAAATTGATACCTGCAACAGCTTGTTTGCTCGATAGGCTACCCCGTCCTTGCCATCACCAAGCAATTCTGAAAAATTAACTCGTCTATACCCAACGTAATAGAAATCAGTTGCAAATATGTTCTTGAATACCTAAAAAATGTCCCTGTACAGGCAACCAAAAATGATGTAGAAACACCGTTATGTCACCCGTAGCTATGACCATTAATATATACTACTCAAAGTTTGCTAACCACCAAATATTTGACACATCATTGTGAAATTTGGGTAAAGGTGTAGAATAGGGGACTTTTCGATTTTTTTTAAAAATAACGCTTTTCTCGCTATTTTTTCTCTGTTTTCTTAAAGTAAACTATATTTTGAACATAATGACACACAATCACATACTTTTATCGTTGGCTACCCATCGTCAGGTTGGTGAAGCCCTTTGTGTGTATCATACTGTGATCACCAGAGCCTGGACAAGATTACAGCAGTATGGCACGTAATGCGGCATGCGATGGCAGAGACAGGGCAACATTTGCAGCTGAAGACCGGTTTCTGTTCATTCAAGCCCATAGGAACCTCTTTGCCCCAGAAGCTTTGCCCCAGAAGTGACCTTCAGAAGGCATCCGGGATGAATGTTTCGACGCAGACTATCCGGGCGATGTTACTCGAAGGTGATCTCCGATCAAGAAGACCATTATTCGCATTCCGCTGTCCCAGAACCACCGCCAGGCACGATATGAATGGGCCGTGGGCCACGTTGGATGGACCAGAGAAGATTAAAGGTACTGCCTAGACAACACAGATAGGCGAACTAGGGTATGGAGAAGACCAGGAGAGCGATTCCATACAGCCAATATTCCTGAGCATGACCGCTAAGGAGGAGGGTCTATCATGGTCTGGGGCGGCATCATCTGGGATGGACGTACAGATCTCTGTGTCCTTGAACGTGGTACATTGACTGCACAGCGGTATATTGATGAGATCCTGGATGTCGACGTCAGATTGTATGCAGGTGCAGTGGGTGATAGATTCATTCTGATGGACGATAATGCCAGTCCTCATGTTGCCTATGCTGTCGGGGAGTACCGACAGAGGGAAGGGATTGAGAGTATGGACTGGCCAGCACGATCCCCTGACCTCAATCCAATCGAACATATCTGGAATGAGTTGTAGCATGCAATTTCAGCCCGTCCAGTCCAGCCAAGAAGTGTCCAGGAGCTTGGTGCCATGCTGGTCCAAGAATAGAACAACATCCCACAAAGGAACCCCAGGAACCTGATTGAGAGGATGAGAAGGCTCTCATTCAGGTCCCTGGTTGTCCTTATTAACAGTAACAGGTCTCATACTCGATATTGAACCCATACCAGTTGGCTCCGTCAACTTTTTGGCAAATTTGAAAAATTTCTTCTTTTTCCAATAATATCCATTTTCCATGGTTATCGTATTCAAAAGCTGAAACATAATGTCAAACACAAATAAAATCTTAATTTCTATACTTAAATCATTAAAGATATAATTAAATAAAAAATATATACACTTTTCATCACAATATTTCAAATAACACGTAAAACAGGTAGTTGGATATACTTGGTGCTTCGCAAACTTTGAGTTGTATATATTTATGGAAATAAAATAAAATAGAAATAGGGACTGCACGTCGACGGTACACTTTTCTTCAACCAATGCTAACCCTGCTTGTGCGGAGTCAGGTCCTTGGATGGGTCTGACAGTTGCTCGCCGTTGCTCGGCGGATTTCTCTGGGTATTCCGGCGTCTTCAGCCCGTAAAACTGTCCGACACGAGGTGACCTTCGTTGTCGAATTTATCGTTAAACCCCAATAAATAAAAAATAAATAAATCGAAACACATAACATGAGCCTCAGGGTTAACTCACGGTTTTCATCAACGTCATTGAGCATATCATCCAGCTCCTCTTCTGTTGGATTATGCCTAGCATCTCTGATGGCGGTTGCTAACATTTCTCTTGGAATAGTGCCATTGTTTTCGTCGTCATATTCTTCGAACACCTCTCTGTAAACTACAAAAACGACAAAGGAATATTGATACAAAGCATAAGCGCGCAAACAATTCAGATTTTTCTTTCATAAACATTTATTATAAGTATTTCTACACCAAACTTGAAACTTTAAGCACAATCACATTATTGTGTAAGCATAAATTTAAGTCAGAGGTTTCCCCATCTGACGATAATAGTTTATGTTTCTAGCATAAATCAATCCCCGTGGAAACCCCTTGAAGTGGCACAGTGATTGTTTACGGGGGTAAACAAGTTCTGCTTTACTGGTAAAATAGATCTCGGTTACCAACGCCTGGGGTGGAAGTCCTCTAAAGTGAGCAGCTTTCTGTGGTTCACTTTAGGAGGGATGGAAAGCCCGTGGCAGTTGTTGTTGGGTTACTATTGGACCGATTTGGATAATATGGACGAGTCTTGGCCGCATCAGGCGTTCTTGGATCCATGTGTTGTTCAACCATTGTTATACCGGTTTCTAGTAATTGTCTTAGTAGTGTAAAGAGTTCTTGCTCTACCAGTGAACATTTCTTTGACAACACGGTCAACTTTCTGAGAATATGGCTTTGTTTTGAGTGTACCGAAGAAGTCCAGTTTATGCAATTTAAATTCAACTAAAGTTTACTTTACACCAGTAATGGAACACACCCAACGTGTTTTTAGTCGAATAGAAAATGTTATTGTTAAAGCGGAACAATGTGCGTTCATTTTTCCTTAACCCTTTACCCAACGTAACGGCCAAAACCGGCCAGCGCGATTCTCAAAAATCGCCAATGAATTTTTATTATTTTTTCATTTTTTGTCTCAAAAACATAGGTTATGACCCCTCGTTGGAACGAGCTCGTCGAGCTCGTTCCAACGAGGGGTCATAACCTATGTTTTTGAGACAAAAAATGAAAAAAATTAGTTATTCAAGAATTTTTTTTGCAAGTGTCGTCTGCTTTTCATGTTAGGTAAAGGGTTAAATAGAAAAATGTTGCTGAATAAGAAATTTACCAGATATAATGTTTGAAAAAGAAGTCAACTTTATACATGATTCTCAGATTATTTTGATTTTGGCGAGGGGTGGGGGGGGGGGGGGGGTGGCGGATCACTCCACAGGGAAAGTTATTATAAAGGAGAGTTCAATATACAGAGCTGCATGAACTCAACGAAGGAATAGTTTCACGTTAGTTCTAAACTTTTTACCTAATGAATCGGCCGCATTTGCCCCCGTAATTTCAAACTGGAAAAGTTGAAATATATACTACGCAAAGTTTGCTGAGCATCAAGTATATCCAACTACCTGTTTTACGTTTTAGTTGAAATATTGTTATGAAAAGTGTATATATTTTTTATTTAATTATATTTTAATAATTTAAGCACAGAAATGAAGATTTTGTTTGTGTTTGACATTATTTTTTAGCTTTTGAATACGATAACCATGGAAAATGGATATTATTGGTAAAAGAGGAAATTTTTCAAATTTGCCAAAAAGTTGACGGAGCGAACTCATATGGGTTCAATATCGAGTATGAGACCCATTATTGTTAATTACAGCTTGACAACGCCTTCGCATGCTCCCGATCAGGTTCCAGGTGGTCCTTTGTGGGATGTTGTTCCATTCTTGGATCAGCATGGCACCAAGCTCCTGGACACTTCTTGGTTGGACTGGACGAACTGAAATTGCAAGCTGCAACTCATTCCAGACATGTGTGATTGGATTGAGGTCAGGGATCTTGCTGCCCAGTCCATACGCTCAATCCCCTCCCTCTGTCGATACTCCCGGACAGCATGGGCAACATGAGGACGGGCATTATCGCCCATCAGAATGCATCTATCACTCACGGACCCTGCATACAATCTGACGTGGGCATCCATGATCTCATCAATATACCGCTGTGCAGTCAATGTACCACGGCCAAGGACACAGAGCTCAGTACGTCCATCCCACCTGATGCCGCTCCAGACAATATTACTGACCTTCCACCATTGCGGTCATGCTCAGCAATGTTGGCTGCCTGGAATCGCTCTCCTGGTCTTTTCCATACCCTAGAACGCCTATCGGTGTTGTTTAGGCAGTACCTTGACTCATCTGTAAAAAGGACAGATCGTCAATCTCCTCTGGTCCATCCAACGTGATCCATGGCCCATTCATATCGTGCGTGCTGGTGGTTCTGGGACAGCTGAATGCGAATACATTGTCATCTCGATCGGAGACCACCTTCGTGCAACCTTGCCCGGATAGTCTGCGTCGAAACATTTCCTCTGGATGCATTCTGAAGGTCACTGCAAAGCTGGGTTGCTGTGTCAAAGGGCTTCCTACGGGTCTGAATGATCAAAACCCGGTCTTCAGCTGCAGATGCTGCTCTGTCTCTGCCACAACCATGTCGTCTGACTGGTGTGTTATACTGCTGAAATCTTGCTCAGGCTCTGGTGATCACCGTATGGTGCACACCAACGGCTTCACCATCCTGGCGATGGATAGCCCCCTGTTCTCCCATGCCGACAGCCCTCCACATTTCTACTTCAGACAAATGTCTTCTTACATTTGCATTCGCCATATTCAATCATTAAATAACAAGGGTGTGTGTAGAAATGAAGACTGAATACCCTACGCATCTCATGTACATGTCGGCAGTACACGAAAACATCGTGAAAAAAGGGGTACATGCTTTCCATGACTGTCACGAAAAGTCTGCCTGTCAAGAGAGCTAATGCAAACACTGGGGACCATCTCAAAACGTTCGTCAATCATATCCACCAAAAATATCGCAAATGTGTCAACAACAAAAATTCACAATGATGTGTCAAATATGTAGTGCTTAGCAAACTTAGAGTATATATAGTTTTCTGAAAATTTCAACATAATCATATTATGTGACATTTCATGGGAACGAGCTCCACGTTCTCGTTCCAATGAGGGGTCACATTATACGGTTTTGTTGAAATATTTTGATAAATTTGAAAAAAATAATATTTCAAATAATAAATTTTATACCAAATGTGTAGGGTTAACTGTCCATTCCAACCTAAATTCGATCTAATTATAATTTCTGCAGTTTTCATTCAGCGAATTGTTTTAATAATGATGGTACGCGGTGGCTCAGTAGGCAGAGGTGCTGGCTGCACGCCTAGACTTCCTCAGTTCGAATCTCACTTGCGGCAACCGCATTATGTCCTTGGATAAGACACCTCACACACACTGCCCACGTGGGGGCACGGTGGCGTTGTGTATTAAGTGTACTGCACGTCGATGATGCACTTGCCTTCAACCAATGCTAACCCTGCTTGTGTGGAGTTAGTACGTAGTATGTTGGGGAGCTGACAGTTCCTTGACGTTGCTCGGTGCTTCTCTCCGGGTACTCCGGCTTCCTCCACTCGTAAAACTCTCGTGTTCATGATTAGTCATTGTGCAGAAATATGTGACCTTAAACACCATTAAATATAGTTTTGTTGGAATCTGTTAACTAAATATATCTCCCAAACAACCAACACTTTTCTACACAATCACTACAAATTGACCTGTTAGTTACATACAGATGCTATAATAAACTTGCATTAATTGATAAAAAACCTGGTGATGTATGAAAGTATTGCACTGACACGAGCCAAGGCTTCTATGCTTACATAGACCACCTAGAGGATCATGGTATGTCGACTAAAAGCTTTTTGACAATTATATTGTGTGACAGAACACCAATGGCTGAGTCAAACGAGTTATAATAAACTGAATTCACAAATTATCACAAGAATACAGAAAAATGACCAAACTCCTATTGATTGAATACTCCTATTAAATTGCAGTTTTTCAGAGGTTATTCAGTTTATAGCATAGAACTGTACATATACTCTTTGTGCTTATCAATGGGCAATGAACAAGTACTGAAGCCGCAGCTAGACAGACAGACAGACAGACAGACAGACAGACAGACGTGTCAGCAGAATGTTATGTCACTTCCCCAAATGACAAGGTGAATGTAATATCACTTCCCCAAATGACAAGGTAAGAATGAATCCACATTTCCATTCCACTGTATTACACATAACGACAGCCCTCATCCCTTTAAACAGGTGTGAGACTGGCAGGCAAAACAAACCACTGTCAATCTCTTTACTCGCAAATCAACACAAGCTGTATTAGTCAGGGCTGATACAGTATGTTAAGTGTGGATGATCAGTAAAGCACTCACAGGGTGTTATTTCCACACAGCTAAGAAGCATGTCTGTAAATAATCTTGCTGTGCGTCTGTCATCATGACCTGTACATGACCTGTTACTATTTTTTAAAAACAATTGATCAACTAATATTTAAAATAATAAATATCTAGGCGGCGGGTAAAGAGTCAGTCGAACGGTATCACCAAGGCATGCTGATTTGTTCCGACTGTGAAGGATCGATTATGGTGCGCATGTTCAGATATCTGAACAGTCTTTCGATATACAGGTATACCGCGGTATATTTTTGAATACCGTGCAGCTCTACCATGGACATTCATTTTTTCTCGAATCAAGACAATACAGTACGTCGAGAGTGGATTGTAACTAAATCACCCGTGGAGTGGAGTTACCACCCAAAGTATCACTTTCGAATTCTGGACATAGGGGCAAAAAACACAAGCAATGTTTCATCCAGATGACCTCTGGGTTTAACCCGGAGGTCCATTGGCTGAAACTTTGCTTGTGATTATTATGCTTTGCAACAAATTTACAAGTATTGCTCGGGTGGAATCTCCACTCTGCGGGTGATTTAGTAATAATGCACTCTCCACGTACTGTAAATGTTTCCCAGTCGATACTTGATTTGTCCGAATCTTTAATGACTTTACCAATACCATCAGACATGTTTGTTTACAAAAAATATTAATGAAGACTCGCCACTGCTGCAGTTTTAGGATTATACCGCGTTGTGTCATAAATTATGTTAATGTCTTTTTGTTTTCAAGGCGAATGAAAAGCTTATTGATTGGTGAATCTATAACTGGGGCATGAAAGAATATCTGCATATCTTTGTGAGCAGCCTGTGCTCAAAGTTCACGAAAGTGGGGAAAGAAGTAGCTCATACCATTGTCGGATTCCCTACAGAATTTGACTGGTTGCCCGAGAGCTTAATAAGTTGTTTATATGTACACAGAATGATATACGCGTGTGTCGTTCTGTGTTTATTGAGGACCTTCACATCTATAAAAAAAAACAATTACTAGACTAAGAAGGACACATATGTGCGGAACAGATTTTCATTTTTCGCATGGTTTTGTATTGCTGTCGATAGGGATTTCAAAGAACAGGTGTGTAATATAAATAATTACTTGTAATAGACATTCTGTATGATAAAAAATACCGACCTTTGTGGGTCGTATATTATCAAATAAACACCCCCGACATAGTCTCGCACGTTAATTAATTTTTTTAATAGTAATCGATACTAGTGTAGTGTTTGCCATTTGATTGTTGATTATAGAAGAACAAACTCAAAAAGTGCCCTGTTTTCGTGGTAATCTCCAGCAAATGGCCAAAAAATAACGCTAAACATTATGATATTGTGATGAAAATGACAGTAACATGGTTTGAGGTCTGCGGCTCGGAGCCCATGTTAAACCGTGATGCGAAACGTCAAGATTAAACATACGCTCCGAGTCGCAAAACTCAGACCATGTTTCCGTCAATTCATCACAATAACGTACATGTTCCATCCAGTAAGACCATACCCATAGCGAACACCCACGTCGTGAAATGAACAAGGCAACTTGAATGAACAAGGCAACTTTAACTAGAAGAAATTTAGTAATAAAACTCTGTGTTGAATGATTTTGAGGAATAAACAGAATATTGATGTTTTTCTTCCGTGCTCCAGAGTTTGGTTATCTGGAAGTTTTTTCGTTTTATTGGTACTGGGATATCTGGGGTGTCATTTGATATCCATCGGCGGCCCAAGTGTTTATGCGTGCTTTCGTGTAAACTGATACAGTCTATTCCAATTTCGACCCTATCATGCGGCAACCGCGTTGTGTCTTTGGGCAAGACACTTCACCCCCCCCCCCCCCCACTGCCCACATGGGGGCATAGTGGCGTTGTGTACTAAGACGTACTGTGCGTCGATGGTGCACTTGTCTTCAACCAATGCTAACCCTGCTTCTGTGAAGTTAATATTTTGGGGAACTGACAGTTGCTCGCCGTCGCTTGGTAGTTCTCTCCGGGTACTCCAGCTCCCCCCTCCCCCCCCGCGTAAAACTTTCGTGGTTATGATTAGCCATTGTGCAGAAATATGTGGCCTTAAACACCAATAAATAATAATAATAATAATTCGACCCTATCACCGTGTATGCAGTTGTCCAAAATTTAGTTTTGCTAGCTTTCATGTTACGTTTTAAGAAGCCGAGGGTTTTGTTTGCGACGCGATCACTGTGGTCGCTAACCGGCAGATTATCTATTATGTCCACACCTAGATATCTTGCACTGTTGACATTTTCTAATATATAGCCGTGTGTAGAGTATAATCAGTAGTTAATAACTTCTTTGCGGCAGACACTGATAACTTGGCATTTTGCAGAGTTAAATGATAGGTTCCAAGATTTCTCACATTTTTTAACTTTGTCCAAACAAGCCTTTATCTTGGAAGCCGCAACTTTTCATCCACGGCTTGCAGCTATATTTAGCAGAATAGCCAACAATTCTGAAAGTGAAAAAAACGACCGTTCGTAAAACAGCCGCTGAAAACTGGGATAAATGAGGAGATGGAAGCACTTCACACCCCACACAACTATATCCACATCACGGAAAATATAATGAAAAGAAAAGAAAGTGAAAAAGTAAGATGCCAGGTATTATATTTCACTAATCTGGAGGCGTTAGCTTCTTCTACACCAGCATGGTCTCATCAACAGCCAATGGACTAGTAAAGTTAGAATAAGCTTTCTAGCTGTTTACCAAGCGTAAAACCCCAAACGTTTCACTAATATCGCCACTCATTTTTATTATTTTTCACATAAATACATGGCTTGTGGGCAGTTGAAACGGGCGCGTTGAACAAGTTCCAACGCGGTACCATGAGCTATTTTTTAGGCGTAAAATGAAAAAGAAAAATAGCTGTTTAAGAATTTTGTTTCGCGAGTGTCGTCTTCTATTCGTGTTTGGCGGAGATCCAGTCAGAAATACGGAAGTAGAACCCAAAATTAGAATAATCAATTATACTCACAATCACAGTCTTCTTGACTGATCTCTCTTTCTCTGGGTCCGTGGAACTCACCCTGTTTCAAACAACAACATAAAATAATGGTGAGCTGGAGAAACAGAATTTACTACTACAGTAAATTCGAGTCTTATGTGAAAATGGTGAAAGCATCAGAATTAAATTATTTAGAAAAAAAATTTATGGCGACTTATTTTCGGGAGAAAAATATCTTAAATGAAACCAGAAGTACGTTTTCGTAAAGCGCGTTTAAACATTTTCATACGGAATTCTGATAAAAGTTTTTCAAGAAACCAGAAATACCGTCAGTGCGTAGCATTAAATGTGTTTTATAGAGGAACCAGCAATGGATATTTTTTACTTTGCCCACTTTTTTGAGAGAAAAAATACTTCAGACGTGCGCTAAGGTTGTAAAATGCAATTTTAAAGAAATCTGGAAACTGCACTTAATTTAACATGTGTGATCGCAGTGAACTGCACGCCAGTTGTTAACTATCACCGAGTTTCGACTCATTTGGTGTTGGTCCCAGGTCAATGTGTCATATCATGCTTGAGATATGAGTGTGACTAACTTTCAACATTTGTGCCCTCGCCAAATTTTTTGAGAATAAAAAATACATGTATGGATTGCGGCAATGCATTATGGGGTCATAAAATGTGATTTCCAGCTATTCTGAAAATGCACTCAATGACCCCTGGGCCACCCCAGTAACCTTGACCCAAATTTCGAATTGAATTTCAACTCATTTGGTGTTGGTCCTAGGTTCATACATTATAGCATGCTTGAGATATGAGCGTGGCCTGCTTTCAATATTTCCCCCCGCCCTTTTTGAGTGTACGAAATGCATGTGTGAATGTCCAGAATGCATCTGAGGTCATAAAATGTGATTTTCAGCAATTCTGAAAAATGCACTCGATGACCCCTGGGTGACCCATGTGACCTTGACCCCAAAATTGAATTTCCATTGAATTTCAAATCATTTTGTGTTGGTCCCAGGTTCCTACATTATAGCATGCTTGAGCTATGTGCATGAGCTACTTTCAATATTTCCCCCACCCTTTTGAGTGTAAAAAATGCATGTGTGAATGTAAAGAATGCAGTAGGAGGTCATAAAATATGATTTTCAGCAATTCTGAAAAATGCACTCCACGACCCCTGGGTGACCTCAGTGACTTTGACCCAAATATTGAACCTCCTTTGGGTTCCAACTCATTTATTGTTGATTCCAGGCCCACATATCCAGAGCTGGGGTAATATAATAAGTAATAAGTGAAAAAATAAAATATATTACAATTTTGAATGTAATGTAAAGTAATAGGTAATAGAAATTTTAGTTATTACAAATAATAGTAATATAATATAACAGTCTGAAATAACCGAGTAATATTTATTACTTTTTTATTAAAATTAAGATACTGAAAATGTTTGATACGTGTTTTGAACAAATCATTAAATAAAATTATAGTACACTTAAACAAGATATAAACTCAGTTAAGTTGTGTTTTCACAGATACACTGTTGTGTATATACAGTATTATGTGAGTGGTTTCAATCCAAGTTTATTGTACTTTGAATGAATAGACAGAAAAAAGAATTTGTTTTCTTTTGTATGCTTTTATTGAGGAATTTTAATTTTCTGTCCGTTTTTTGGTCTCAATGTTAGGTAATGGGTTAATCCTTTGAAACACAGAGACCGTTTTTCCGGACCAGAAACATACTTCATAATTTCATTAAGTAGGTTGACTTTTGACTGAAGGTGTGGTGTTGACCAATCAATATTTTCAACGCGCAGCTCCAGGCTGCATGTTGAAAATATTAATAAGTCTACCCCCTAATAAAGAATATGGACACTTCCCGTTACTGCCATTGAACTGATATGGACGATACCACCAGGGTTGAAAGGGTTAAGTCAGACACACAAATAAAATATAACAAAATTCGAACTTAACCTCGAAATCATTCAGTATTTTTCTTTTCTGTGATGATAAAGCCAGCCGATGGTATCATTTATTAGAATCCTCTCATCATATCCAACAAATGATGCCGGTGTGACAGGAATGATAGTCCGTAGGAACGTTAGTCCCTCTGGACTATTATTCCGCGGAATTATAGTCCTAGGTCTAACATTCCTAGGAATAGTAGTCCGCCGGACTACTATTCCTAGGAATGTTAGACCTAGGACTATAATTCCGCGGAATAATAGTCCAGAGGGACTAATTTTCCTACGGACTATCATTCCGGTCACACCGGTAAGACAGAAAGAGGAATAAATTGTTTTCTTATTTTATGACTTTGGGACTTGTATTTATATTTAATCCTATTGTTCTCTCCAACCAACTGCTTTAATATTCCTGACATGCCTTCTGACCCTTTAAACAGTGGACAAAGGTTGCATGAAGATTTTAACAACACTGTAACACTATACACAACTGTAATTAGTACAGTGTCAACTGAAAAATGTTGTAAAAATTTGAATTATTGTACATAACGTGTATCTGTGTCGAGTCAGCCAGTCCCTGCTATCACGTTTCCCTTCGGCAATGCTACCAGCTACTGTTTTTATCAAAATATAAATATTAACCCTTTACCCAACGTAACGGCCAAAACCGGCCAGCGCTATTCTCAAAAATCGCCAATTAATTTTCAAAATATTTTCATTTTTTGTCTCAAAAACATAGGTTATGACCCCTCGTTGGAACGAGCTCGTTGAGCTCGTTCCAAAGAGGGGTCATAACCTATGTTTTTGAGACAAAAAATGAAAAAAATTAGTTATTCAAGAATTTTTTTTGCAAGTGTCGTCTGCTTTTCATGTTAGGTAAAGGGTTAAAGGGTTAAGCAATCTGTGTGAGAGACAGTCCCCTAATAGTATTGGGAGAAAACATAATGTAAAACACCAGGTGTTGATAAAGAAATGAAAGCAGGATGTACTGTATTGTGCCAATACAATACGAGGGGATGTCAAAAGGTTTTGAGCCAAACATAAATAAAGCCGGAATATCGGTACAGAACATATTTCTTTTCAACATAGTCCCCTTGTAATTCAATACACTTGTTCCACCTGGTCTGCCAGTCGTTGATGCCACGTCTGTAGAAGTCCATATTTGGCGATGATTGTTAATTTTTCAGGTAAAGAAATTATATACCCTCTGTTTTATTCTTTCATTCAAGCAGTGTGAGCAAATTGTCTATAATGCCGTGCACAAAAGTTGACAGCGATCAGCAATACCGCGTGGTACATGTTTTGGCATCATATTATCACCCAATGCAGGGACGAGGCTAGATGAACTTGGTCCGAAAGCGGAGTTGTAGAGATGTCCCCTCTGAATTTTCAACTGCACCCACCAATCAGCTGCCGAGCACTTATCTTTCGAGAAAATTCCGACTGCTGAAGTAATCTAAATGAACACTCTCCCCTGTGTTTGAAAAGAGTGACCTTTAGATTCTAGAGTTGGATAGAAGGATAAATAGGTACAAGGGCCGGCAATCAGATTTAAACCGCAAGTAGGATAAGGGTTTTAACCATTCGGCCTACTGTTTCAACTCAAGTGAGACGGATAGGGATTTTTATCATAGAACGCCACAAAAGGGTATGAGTGGGTCTGATACACTACTGTTCATTCAGAACATGAAGCAAACTGTATCTTCCCAGCCTTAATCCAATAACCTCACCGAATTGCACAAGAAGGCTGTTCCAGTTAAACGGCTCAGAGAGGGCCCTCTTTACAGCCATCGAAACGAAGCTGAAAAGTTTTATATCCTGTCAGCCTTAATTACACCGCACAACAACGCCTGTTCGCGATAGAATAGGGACAGCTAATTCTTTATTACTGAGTAGAATATAGGATGAAAATACTCTGCAAAAATACATTTAGGAGATAAACATCTCATGTTGCGTTAGACATTCGGGAATTGGAAAACCATTTGTTAACGAGCCCCGAGGTCAAATTCCCGAATAACTAACAAAACAAGAGGCGTTTATCTCCATTGTAATTCCTGTCATTGTTAGAAATGAAAAGATTCTCCAAACCTGTTTTATTTGGAGGAAAAGAATATCATTTTCGATATCGGTTTATTTGCCATGATCGAATTTACAGGGTTTGTTCGATTCGTGACTCGGGTGACATAAGAGTTCATAAGAGAGAAGGGAGATCGCGCGTAGCGTGGACACAGACATGTTCTAAATGTCCCGCTTCAGCCAATTAGAGCACGGTAAGTGCGAGTTTACCTGAGATTAGGATACGGAACCGACCGGCTCTCAGCCAATCAAATTACGGGTTCAGAAAGAACGAGGTCGAATTTAACTGATGAACTTCAATTAGATTTATCAGGACGGTAAAGTAACCCCGATTGAGATGAAATCTGTATCAGCCGAGTTTGGCGATATATCAACCGAGGGTGGCTTTTATCTCGGAAGGCAAATAATATAAGGCTTCAAGCAAAATATGGACATATACTTGTTATAAATTGGTTACAGTACGCGATCAACCAGCTACGAAAATGGATCTACTATTTCAACACTGGGTAATCCTATATATGCTTGGCAAACAGATTGATTGTCAGTGATATTTGCTCTGCTTCGTCGCTCAAATATCTGTAAGTTAAGTGCAGTGGTCTCAAACGCAGACATAGAATTTCGATCGGATGGCGATTGGGTCGGGATCTGGTCAAAATACTCCTTCGACTTTCCTTGCACCTTACTACAGAATCTCATCTTTCGTAACAAACGCGAGGACATGAAATCTGGATGTTATTGTTGCCTTTCTTGATGAGGTGTTAATTTCGGAATATTTTGTTTGCCATATCTCGACCACACTGCGAAGTGCGTTGTGATCGGACCGTAATGTGGCTGATGGGGAGACCGCTTTTCTGATCCCAATACTGTATGGTATTGTTTCGCCACACGATGATGGGGCGCGGGGCATACACCAACAATTTTACCAACCAGGACCCAATTTGAGGACCAACAAGCATACCTATAGGTATAGGCGGTGATTCCTGATTACAAAATCGTTTCCTGTGCTAAGCTTCTAATGAAACTAATTAAGAATACAATGGCTGACACCGACGAGATGATAGGGCAATAGCCATCTCTCTTTGGACTGAGATAACATTTTTTTCTGAAAAGATTCTCCGAGCTGTAAATTTGCATTGACCTTATCATGTTCTTCTTTGAGGCGAAAGGTCTTTTAACCGGGACATGACTGTTCCGCCTGCCAATCACCACACGAGAGGCAATGCAATATCGGCACTCACCATCACGTTTCCTGCCAAACAAGGCTGACAGCCCACCACAATCCCCCCCCCCCCCCCAGACCGGACCGGGATTTGTTTTGATACACCGGCCTTCTCAACACTGGCATGTCCACCCCTAAACTTGGGATGGTTCACCAGCAATCTCGGGGCGGCCCACATTCACCCTGGTCGAGTTGTTTCGATTTCGATTAGCAACTGGCCAAATTTTTGTCTGAACGCGGCCCCATTCCATGGTTTAGGGGCCTCAAAATAGAACTGGAGTTTCTGTGAGCCAAATAATTAGTCGTTAGCTTTCCATGTGATCCAGTGGTAGCAAATCGCTCAGTCACGTTACCCCTACCACCAAATTGATCACATTAAATTTTAGGAACCAAACATCAGCTTCAAGGCAATAAAGAATACATTTTTATTGGATACTATCCCATCGGGAACATTTTCAGTCCCGTTTTTGTACTTTCTGTTTCACTTCACCCAGACAGATCTGAACGAACACGAATAATGAACACAATATTGTACACACATATATTTGAAATAAGAAGCTCACCTCTCTGCCGTCGTCCGACATTTTCAGAGAATGTCTTCAGCTGTTCTTCAAAATGGAGCAGTTTCACTTTTAGAGCGAGAAGAAAGTATTTTTCTGCTACTCAATGCACTTTCATTTTAATATTTCTTGGTACAGTCACGTGATAGAGGTCTTCAATGCAAGTAAATATTTTGATTCACGACTCCCCTAGTTATATTTGTATGTCAGTATTGTATTTGTCCCGAGTGAGAAGTTTGCAATAGTAACTTGTCAATAGATATTAGATTATTGAAGTGAAGTCCTTCCTTCGAATATTATATTTAAATCAACATTAACACTTTGTCGGGCACTGCATTCACATTTCCGTTCACAGTAAACGATCACCTCTTTCCCTATCAGTTCATATCATTAATCTTATTAAATTTGATCACAAAATCACGCCATGCAGAGGCGGAAGAACCATATGTGTTACCTAGATATTTTTTTGAGCTCGTCCCACTTTTTGAGGGCTTATGAGGCTCCATAGCGAAATACAATATTTTTCACTCTATATTGTCACCGAAGTTATCAACAAATAGACGCATTTGCAAAATAATAATAATACTTGGGCATTGCGATGGTTTTCCGTTGTCCTCCAATAATTGGCATAATTCCCCCATTCATTTGTATTGCATCAATGGAGTGAGTGGCTCACGCGTTTTACCATCTCTTAGCTGATTATAAGCTTATAATCATACTTTTAATATTGAAAAGTGTGTTTGTTCCCTCGGTTCTCCAAGACCGTCAATCGAAGCACCACCAAACATGGACTATCTAGTCATTTTAGTCCAGAGAGTGTTACCAGGGGTGTGGGGGGGGGGGGGGTATTTTTTTGGGGGGGGGGGGGGCGTTGGTAGATGGTGTGATGTTTGCAACAATATGTTAGTCCGTAACATTTCGTCTGGATTGGAGTCTTAAATATCGATTCGTTCTTGCAGGAGCCAATACTCTGAATGGTTTACAATTGCATTTTCTTGAATTGTATTTTCTTCGTATTAATATAACTGACTGAAATGAATCATTAGCATTTTAAAAGATATGGCAATTTGCCAACTGGCAAATTGCCAGATCTTTGAAAATGCTAATGGTTCATCTTAGCCCATTTAAAGTCAGAACTAGAAAATACAATTGTCAAAATTTTATAACTAGAAAATACAATTCTAGAAAATATAATTGTAAAAATTTATAGTATTGGCATCTGTTGATCAGGCATTTTTTAAAAAATCTTCATACTTCGACTTATGTCACACTTTGGTCACACACACAGTTGATTATACCAATGGACGGTTATATATGCTCGACAGCGGAATCACGGCATAACCATTTCGGTGTACGGTACGTGTTAATTGATTAAGAAGTTGCGTCATGGCTATTACACGTACATTTTGTTTATCCGCAAGTAAGTTCTGTCGTTTTTTTTTTAACTATAGCCCTAACTAACTAATATTCCAACTACATCATCAAGGTATGCCTTCGACGAAGTATATATACATTTTATTTTTTTTTTACCAGAATAGTAATTCACATGCACTGTATTGTTTGCCTTTGTGTACTGCTGAATGAAGTTATCTATCTATCTGTCTATCTACGGTATCAGTCGGAACTGGAATCTCGGAGTTGGGACAAATCTGGTTTACAAACCAACAACTGGGAAATTTTAATATGAGAGGGGCAAATGGGTGGAATGTGAAACTTGCTTCTAGAAGTATACTTTTCCGACCTTGTGACTGTCAGTACAATAGAATAAACGTAAGCCACGTGGGAGAGATCGAAATTGAATTTAGAACTGCGTTCGTCCAAAATTGTATCGCCCAAAAGGAACACCAATAATTCGTTCTACTTTACACCTATTATCAAACGTAATTCTCGCTTTCGGTTATCTTAATCATAATTACGACAAACAGGCCGCTGGTCCTAATTACAATTTATGAAAGCGAGAATTTCCCGGTTGCCGAGTTTTCTGTATAAAGATTTTCCGTTCCCGGTTTCATGAAAGCCAGGGGATTTATTAAACCTAAGTGAGAGGCTGCGTGATAAACGGAACATTACATATTAAGTATGGGTGAAAGTTAAAACAGGATATTTTGCTTTTCTTTTACCACTTGCTGACAAGCAAGGGACCATTTTGATTGCACTATTCGCAGAACACACTCACATCCAAACTTTCATTATCAGACCCGAAACTCCCTCCATTGTGGTTCACCCAATAGCATTTACCTTATCTCTTGTAAACGCTGTCGGAAGCAATATATAGGCCAAAATCAAAATCCTTTCAGAGTTCGTGCTACTGAACATAAACAGGATATAAAACATAATGCTGATGCCCCAGTGGAACAACATTTTAACCTTCCAGGCCATTGTGTGGACGATTTCTAAATCAATCCTATTGAACAACCACCAATTAAGGATACATAAAGAAGAAACAGATAAATTGCGGAAAAGATGTGAAGCTGTTTGGATCAATACGCTTCAAAACCTCTGGCCATTTGGTATGAACAGATCAGAGGGAGAATGCGAAAGGCGGTCCACATTCCCTTTCACTCTAACGTACAGCAGAATAGAATATCGAAATAGCAAAAATATGAAAAGGTGAATTCAGTTTAACCAACTCTAAATTAAATGAACCTTTGAATCTTCGACCTGTCATCGCGTATAAGAAAAATAAAAGCTTACCTAACAACCTGGTAAGGAGAAAGTTTGAGCCGATCAATGAATAACTTCTATAACTGCCAGTCAGTTTAACAAGCCCATCACTTAGTTTAATCAAGTTTGTGTATTTTTTTTATCATGTTTGAAACCCATCAATGATCAATATATATTTCAAGAAAACAAAATTTCGGCCGTATATTACAATAAAAAAAACATTCCAGTAGGAAATGTCTGTCATAGTGCACATTTTTGTATCTTTAAATACCCCCTCCCCACAAACACACCATCACGCATACATGCCCAGTCTTGTTTAGCTGTCGTTGCGGGAACTTGTTAATTTTTCTTTTGCTCTTGGGGACAAACAAGTCCCCACAAAATCGGGAAGACAGACACTAACCCATTGTTTTCTTTTTGACCAAAGCGAAAACAAAGAAAATCCCTGTGGGGACGCAAACACTGATGTCGAGATCCTCACAAAATCGGGGAGACAGACCCCCCTCCCCCGGCCCCCTACGCCCCCCCCCCCCTCCACAGGCACACTGGCGCACAAATAACTTCAAAATAACTGAATAAGATACCGAACTTAAGAGTTCATTGGATATTTTTTAATTGAATTGCCTCTGTCAATTGCCTATAATTTCCCAGCATCAAACCATTTACCGCACCTTAATTACAAATTGGCCTATTAATTGCAGATAGGCTGAAGAGTAGACTACCGTTAATTGATAAACACAAAAGTGACCCATCGAAACCAGCGCTGACGACCACTGAATTGTCCATGATTATAGATCCGGCAGGCCTAGGTAGCCTCAATATTAGCATTTAATTTTTACAATATCCTGCTCGACAGAGTTATAATATCTCGTTCAAACCAGAAATAAAAAATAAATGCTCAGGTTTTCTCTAGAATTCAAGGCAGTTACCAAATTTAGGTTAATTGAATATATTTTGCCGCTGATGTGGCTATATAATCAACAGGGTTCCAGTGCTCTCAGTGAAAAAACAAAAAACAAAAACAGAAACAATGGACGGAAAGAGTAAACCCATCATCTTATATAAGACTGTTTTTATTTCCCAGATATTCGAAGACAATACACAGCCTTAATAACAAAACTTTATACAAAACATAATGATATGAGCCTAATAACTCACCAGATCATCGGAAGCGGACCAAAGACGAGTTATTAGAAGGTGCACATGAGACCAATTAAGTCCCCCGGAAGTAGAAGTTTTTTTGTGTACTCTTTGTGGGAAGTACCAAAGTGCAGTGTGGTACTGTCACAAAGACCCCGTTATACCAGAGTACAGTACAGTCGCAGTGGGCTGGTCGTAATCCATGCGTGCGCAGTAATGTCCACCCATGCGATTACCAAGTAATAAGAATCATCGTCGGCAAACGTTTAATTAATGAAGCACCGGGTTGTATCCGGTGCTTCATTAATTAAATTTTTGATAATTATTTCTATAGTTAGTGTTTGGAATCTAATATAATAAAAATAGTAATAATAATAATTTTAAAGCCTAGAATCCACACACGATGCTCGCCAGGGGAAATATTGCCAACCTGCGCAAAGTGTCAAGCCCACGGCGGCCGTACTGTATTAGCACGGTGCGCCTGGAGATTTCGACAACACAACACATTGTAATGAAGTATTTTTTTTTATTAAGCTCTAAGACTACCAGGCTTGGCAATTTCAGGAGAGCGATTTTTTAGCTCTCCTTACTGCCCTCTTGAAAGAATTGAGGAGAGCTAAAAATTGCCCTCCTAAATATTTTGGTCTGGGATAATTGAGATTACATGTATTATGCTCACATTAAATTTTTGTTGTAAAGCAAAAATGTAATTTAACTTCGAAGTCACATAACATCACGTAATTTCATTTTGAAAGTGGTTTAGTGGTAAAAGGTAATGGCTGCAACCATACCCAAACACAGTTGCAATCATTTGAAGCAAAATGGGTCACAGCAATATTTTTTTTTCTGTCAGTTTCAAGTTCAACAACTGACATCACAGTTTGAGGGGTAATTATTCAAGGAATATTGACACTATAATATATTACCATTACTACTATCCTGTCACTTGAAGCACTTGCACCAGGATGTGACTGTAGATTCAAGCAGACCTGTTGTCCAAGAAAGTCATACGCCTACTACTACCACCTTCAACCCCCCTTGGGGGGTTGAAGGTGGTAGTGGTAGGCGTATGACTTTCTTGGACAACAGGTCTGGGTACACACTAAGGTCTTGTCAAGTGTGTGTTCGGTTGTTGAGTGAGACATCTAGATGTCTAAGAGATTTCGCTTTACCTTAGTAAAGTTAACCCTTTACCCAACGTAACAGCCAAAACCGGCCAGCGCTATTCTCAAAAATCGCCAATTAATTTTCAAAATATTTTCATTTTTTGTCTCAAAAACATAGGTTATGACCCCTCGTTGGAACGAGCTCGTCGAGCTCGTTCCAACGAGGGGTCATAACCTATGTTTTTGAGACAAAAAATGAAAAAAATTAGTGATTCAAGAATTTTTTTTGCAAGTGTCGTCTGCTTTTCATGTTAGGTAAAGGGTTAATGAAATCACTGATGTAGTCTGTTGGTTTCAGTTTCAATGAGTTCGTTCAACTGGATACATAAAATGCTGTGTAAAGCTAATTGCTCTCCTAAGCTGATTGAGGAGAGCGATTTTTTGCCCTCCTGCATTTTTCAGAATGCCAGGCCTGGACTACCAGTCAAATTCGTAAACAAATTTCAGGCTGCTATGGCCTGGAAGCAGTCTAGCCCTTAACCCTTAAATATTCCATCGCAGATTTTAGATTCCCTCACATGGGATATTTCAGTAATATTCCAATCCATTGAATTTGAAAGAATCATTTTCTTTGAATGAACACAAAACTGTTCAACAAGCGAGACTTGATTTGATCAGATCTTAGATGGCATTAAACTTACTATTAGACATGTCCTTTAACTAAATGTTATGAATGGGGAATCGCCACGGTGTAGTGTTAACCCTTTGAACTCTGATGGCATCTTCCACGCCAGTTCAGTGTCATCAATCGGAAGAGTCTATATTCGTTACTTGGGGGAAGACCAATCAATATTTTCAACGTGTAGCCTCATATCTGCACGTTGAAAATCTTCATTGGTCTACCACACAAATTCACTGTGCAGCTATCTTCTTAATGACTTCAGGTCGCATCATTGATCCTGGACCAAAAAGCCAGGGTTAAGATAACGTTATGAAGTTCCTCCAGTTGTGTTAATATTTTGATCAATTTCTATTTTTCTCACATCGGACTGAATCATCATCGGCTAGGTGAGTCTAGTACCATTCTGCCCCTTCTCCTACTTTTCTTAAGCCATCGCTGCCTTGCTCCGTACTCATCTGATTTTCGTGCACTTGACTGGTCGATGACCGTTCTCCTATCTCCACGAATGCTGTTCTTATTGCATGAATGCTTTCGCCTCTCCTAAGTCAAATGGGCATATCTTGTAAAATGAAACAAGTTGCCTGGGACGTGGTGACAGGGGTTGGGGAGGTGTGTCACCCCTAAAATCCTGGCCAAACTTTCCTATAATTAGAAATTCGGAGGGCAAGTTATTAGTAGTTGGAAATTTCATCTGTCTGGATTTTAAAGCTTCTTTGTTGATGCTGATGTCTCCTTGACTTCCCAAATTCCAACTCGGTTTCAAATCGGCAAAAATTCTAACTGTTACTATTTACAATTAAAACCCTTTACCTAACATGAAAAGCAGACGACACTTGCAAAAAAAATTCTTGAATAACTAAATTTTTTCATTTTTTGTCTCAAAAACATAGGTTATGACCCCTCGTTGGAACGAGCTCGACGAGCTCGTTCCAACGAGGGGTCATAACCTATGTTTTTGAGACAAAAAATGAAAATATTTTGAAAATTAATTGGCGATTTTTGAGAATAGCGCTGGCCGGTTTTGGCCGTTACGTTGGGTAAAGGGTTAAAGTGTCGAGAAGAGTGGTATATACCAAAGGTATATACTTCAAAACACGCAGACTAGCATCGCATGTTCAGCGTTAATGCACTGAAGCAACCTCAAATGAAATCGACATGCCTGCACTCGTCATTTCCAAACTTGTACTTCAGTTTGACGGTGCGCAATGATATCAGATGTATTTTTCTCACCGATAAACTGATAGAGTAATCTGAGGTGTGCTGAAGTTTTTCTTTGAGTGTCCTGATTTCGATTTTCGTCTATAAAGAGAGTCGTATTTACCGAAGCAAAACGACCATCCATTTTGTTTGTTTATACATGTGCAGACGTGATTTGCGATGATTAAATAGTTCCGGTGCCAATTAAATATGCAAATAGGTTGGTCACATGGGTGGCGTGAGATAGCTTTCACGTGAGAGGGGTGAGACAGGCATATCTCTTCCAGCTGTCCCACACGTCTTTATATATATCTCAGTACCTTTGTGGTGGGAGATATATAAATTAGTGTGAAACAGCTGGGAGAGATGTGCCTGTCTTGCCCCACGCATGTGACAGCTATCTCACCCCACGTGAACAACCTATATTGGCTTATTTACATATTAAATAAGCGCAGGACTATTCAATCATCGCTCGTTCTTCTGTAAAGAAACGACATCGTGTCACGTTTCGCAATATTAGCAGACGAACGTTTGTCGAAGAAAATAGAAATAAAAACACAGACTGCAAAACCAAAGGACACTTTACTCTTTTATCTTAATTTATTGGATGAACGCCATTAAGTGGAGCGAGTTGTACGAAATTCCCGTCGAAAAGTTCTGCGAATACATTGTAGAATTCATAATATGACGTCACCGGAATGTGTCAGTGTTCATTTCACTACAAATCTCTGACCCCTGTCTTGCCGGCTTTGGGCCTCGTGTCTGGCCGAAATATCTTGTCCTTGGGTGAAATTTCTCCATCTCATACTCTCATCCACCAGGGATTATTATGATCCCCGATGAGTCTGGAGGTGGGATGGGGAAATCTCACCCGAGGGGCAAGATATTTAAGCCTCGGGTCTGGTTCAAATATCTTGCCCCGAGGGTGAGATTTCCCCATTCCCACCTTCAGACTTATCGAGGATGATTTTTCTCCCCACACACGAGGATTACGTCATTATAGATATTGGCGGTCACGTGCTGACATACCCAATTTATCAAGTCGTAGTCCTTTCGAAAAACGAACAATTTCATCAGAAAGATCGTACAAAAGTTAGGTATATACTAACAAATTGATTTGTGACACTGTCCGCAAAGGGGTTAATGAATTTGCGCGTGTCAAACCCTTATGTAAAGGGCATTGTGAGATTATTGATCGATCGATAAATCCGTCTATTTGCCTTTTATCGTTGTGTTTCTCATTGAAAAACTGTTGAATAAGATTCAAATGGACCTTTGTTTTTCGGTCCATCATCTCTTTATTCCTTTTCTCCGCGACAAATTCGTCAGTTTTTATATTCTCAAATCTTAAAGCCATTTTGTTTATTTACAGTTGTGCAGACGATGATGAAATTGTTTCGGCGACCTAATAAAATATGCAAATGAGTATGTCGCGTGGGACTCTAGTGTTCATGTCAGATGATTAATTATTTATTAGCACACGTTTTCCTGATTGCTTCCAATTCTCTCAGCTGTGGACAAGTACTGCCAAACGTCCAATGGTTGTTGTGTTACTGCAGCTCAGCTTGAAAGGCAGATTTGATGGAAAAACTCTAACGAATGGATTTGAACATTAATGAACAACCTTAAACCTAACCCGTCACTACCCAAATATTAAGCCAGGGTCTCAAAATGAACAAACTCAAATCTGCCCTCCCCCCCCCCCCCCCCCCCCCTGCGATACCAAATATGAATGGACTCTGAATGGCAGAGCTGAAGACGAAGATTTTTTATAGAAATCTCCTATTGTATTAAGTTATATTTCAACTCCAACAGAGAGCCCAAATATTAACCCAGGGTCCCTATTTGAAGAATTTTCAATTTGATCCCACTTGAGATGTTGTATACCAAGTATGAAAGCATCATGAATGGAGGACCTGAAGAAGATCTTTTATTGAGATCTCCTCTTATTGGACGAAGTTAAAATTCGGGCTCCCAAAGGGAGCAAAATATTAACCCGGATACTCCATTTGAACAAACCTGAATCTGACCCCTCTAGAGATGTTGTATACCAAATATCAAAATCTTCTAATTGATTGTTCTGGCGAAGAACACTTTTTAAGAAATTCCCTCCACATTTTGCACCAAGCTAAAATAATAACCCAGGGACTCGATTTGAACAAACTTGAATATGACAACCCACCCCCTGCCCCCTCCCTCTCCTCGTGATGTTGAGTACCAAATATGAAACATTCTGACTTGTGGATTTGAAGAAGATTGTTAAAGAAAAAATCCTCACATTGCACTTAGTTAAACTGTGGGCTCCAATAGAAACCCCAAATATTAACCCAGGACCCCAATTGGAACAAATTTAGATCTGACCTCCCCAGAGATGTTGTATACCAAATATTAAAATATTCTAACTGGTGGGTCCGAAGAAAAATATTTTAAGGAAATTTTCTCATGTTAATTTGAGCTCCCATAACGAGCCCAAATATTAACCGAGAGACTCGTTTTGAACAAATATGAATCTGACCCCCTTCGAGATGCTGTCAAATGTGAAAGAATTCTGACTGGCGGATCTGAAGAAATAGATTTTCAAAGAAATTTCCTCATACTGCAGGAAGTTAAACTTTGGGCCTCAATAGATAGACCAAATATCAACCCAGAGACCCGATTCAAACAAACTTCAATTTAACAACCCCCCCCCCCTCCTCCCCACTAGAGATGTTGTATTCCAAATTTTAAAGCATTCTGACTGGTGTATATGAAGGAGGTTTTCAAAGAAATTTCCTCATATCGCACTGTTGATATTTAGGTGCCCGTTGGGAGCTCAAATTGTGACTCAGAGATTCGATTTGAACAAACTTGATACTGACACACCTCCCTCCTCTCCCCTAGAGATGATGCATGGCATGTATCAAACTATTCTTATAGAAGGTTCTGGAGAAGATTTTTTATAATTTTGGAAAACAATTTATAGGTGCTATCAGAGAAATGTCCCATTTGGGGGCCCCTGTGGGCGAGGCTACTTTATTGAACAAACTGGAATTCAGATATGATAAGGAACATGAATATCAAATTTGGCCCTGTTGTTTACAATGAGAGGTTGATGATGTAAAGTTCACAGCGGACAGATGGACGGATGGTCGACAGACAGAAAGTGATCACTTAAGCTCCCTCTAACTTACAGTCAGGTGAGCTAAAAATAAACAATCTTCACCAAGCTTAATAATTATGGATGTTACTGGAACCGGCTGATTCCAATGACAGCCATATTTGTACAAATTTTATTGCCAGTGTCACGATATTTCAGGTCATGTTAGTGCTGTATTGGTTAATTTGCTGTCTTTGTGATAGGTAAAGGGTTAAACTGAATCAGTTCTTTTCACGTGAGTCCTAGCAGCGGTACTACGAGAATCTACATGGTTTCTAACTGGTTTTGTTGAACGGAACTCTACGTGAATTGATTCTCAGACTCTCGTCGAAATATAATCCCTGGCTGAGGCTATATAATTCATCAATATCAATACAAAGTGCCATTTTATCTCAACAAATGATTCAAATTTTCTTCTACCAAGTGATGGGTTAAAATATAGCTCTGGATGTACCCCCCCCCCCACACACACACACCCCACAGTATGCCCTTTTCCACAAAAAACTCTATTAATTTATAAATTAATTAATTGATGTTGACACATACTGAATTTCCCATTTTTATTTAGTCACATTCTGGCTTCTGAAGACATTTCACATTGTGTTTGATGAATATTTTGCAATCTTTGTTAGAAAAAGCCTCAGTTTTCTCTGTTAAGGCACCTCGAGTCATAAAACAGTGCTTTTTTCAGCAGAATGACCAGTACCTGCTACTGTGGTGTCTCATGACACTGTTAAAATTCTTAAAATCATCAAATATTGATTCTGTAGTGCTGTGCTTGAGCTGCAAGTATCCACAAGTGCTCTTTCACTATTTTGATTTTAATCCCCAAAGGCACACATTCTATCAAAAAGAGTGAACTGGTAGAAAAAATGTTCCCAAAGAGGACAAATCAGTTACAGTACAGTCGCTGTGGACTGGTTGTAATACACGAGTGGGCAGTGATGTCCACTCATGCGTTTACCAGGCAATAAAAATCATCATCAGCAAACTTTTAATTACTGATGCACCGGGTTGTACCTGGTGCTTCATTATTTAAGTTTTTGATGATTATTCCAAAAGTTAGTGTTTGACATCGAATATTATTGGTTCCGTGGAAATGTTACCCATCTGTGGAAAGCGAGCAGTACACAGCAGCTGTACTGTATTTGTTTCAAGTGTATAATACTCTTTGATGTTTAATATATTTGTGACATGGCTGGGTCCACTTTGATGTTTAATATATTTGTGACATGGCTGGGTCCAAAGTACTCAGTACTCGTTGTACTCGAGTACCAGTTTTTTGACAAAGTACTCAATACTCGCCCCAGCGTGATTTGTGTATGTGCGTGGGGGCGGTTGGAGGGTGAAAGATAGCTGACAATTATTTCAAATGTAGAGCCAGGCAAATGAAAAGCAAAGAAACATTTCATCCGAAGGACAGACAGACAGACAGACAGACAGACAGACAGACAGACAGACAGACAGACAGACAGCCATGCAGTAACACATTTTGGAAGCCTACATAAAAGTAGTAACTGACTTACAATGAAAAATATAGAGAGAAGAGCTTGGGCAATATTGTTAAACAGAAAACAAGAGGCCCTGGGGGCCTGAGGGCGCTCACCTGCCATGGTAGCCTAAATATCAACCCAAGGAAAGTATTTGAACAAGTTGCATCTGCCCGTCCTAAGAAAAGCTCATACCAAATATTCAAAGATTTTGACCGGGAGCTAAAAAAAAAAGATTTTTAAAGAATATTTCTCATATTGAACTAAGTTATAATTTGGGCTCCCACAGGGAGCCCAAATATGAACCCAGGGACTTGTCGTGAAGAAACTTGAATCTCACTCCTCTAAGGATTCTAAGGATACCAAATATCAAAAGATTCTGATGGGTGGATCGGAAGAAGAAGATGTTTGAAGAATATTTCTTATATTGCACTAATCTAATCACAGAGAGCCCAAATATGGACCCAGGGATTTAATTTCAACAAACTTGTAAATGAATCTTCCAAAAGTGTTATATGTGAAATACGAAAGCCTTTGGAGCTGTGGTATGAGAGAAGAAGATTGTTTAATGTTTTTCCCATTACTTGCAGTGTTAAAAAATTATCACTCAGAATTTGTTCAAAGTTCCGCAAAACTACCCTATAATAAAACCGATGGCAATTCTTTTGGGACCATTCCTTTATGCTGTTCCTGAGGAAGCTTCACGCAAATTAACAATTCTCAGTGCTATGCAGTTTTGGAGATATGAGCGTTTTAAAGTTTTTCTATATTTAGCTCCTTCGGTTCCCAAAAGGCGACGGGAAAATTTGTTTTGCATAAATTAGGTACTTTTGATCCAATAAGCCTGTCATATCAAATTTCCTTCCAGTTGGCCTCTCTGTTCAGAAAATAGAAATTTTGGTACAATTCGGTCTCCCACAGGAAGCCCAATTATGAACCCAGCGACTTGGCTTTAACAAACTTATATTTCACCTCCCCAAGGATACTGTATATCAAATATCAAAAGAGTCTGACTGGTAGATGTGAAGAAGAATATTTTTGAAGAATATTCCTCATATTGAACTAAGTTATAATTCTGGCTCCCACGGGGAGCCCTCATATCACCCCAGGGACGTGGCTTGATAGATAGATAGATAGATAGATAGATAGTAGATAGATAGATAGATAGATAGATAGATAGATAGATAGATAGATAGATAGATATTTTTTATTCACAGTGCGCAAGAGACATTTACAGTACAGTGCAATAAACTACAAATACGAATGAATGCATAAATACATAAATACATAATGAATATTTCAGAAATAAAGGTGAACATACTGCAGGGGATGACATAGCCAGATTGGCTGTTTACCTGTTATCCCCTCTTGGAACAAGAACTCAGGTGCATACAGTCTGTGAGAACGTGAAAAGGCTACAATTTGTACATATTTCCAATCAGCTGAAAATCGAATCCAAAAGAGAGAGAAGAAACGAATCAATTAGTACTCTGTCTAAATTCTCAGTTTTGGTTGTAAATTTGTTTGGGTCTGTCCGACACTACTGTCCCACACAGGCTTGATGGTTCACAGTCAGAATTGTTAGACCTGCATGCCCACTCCACCCTATCATTAATGATCGTCAATTTCAGTATAATAACTCTTTGGTAATTTGTCGCAGTCATAGCAATAAGACAACTGGCAACGGATATTGGCTATAAACATCATTGTTAAATGGGTGGTGACAGGTGTTCGAAAGAGCGAACTTGAGCAGCAGGATTGGAGTGGACGGGCTTCCCAGATTACGTGCAGAGCGCGACCACCATTGCACACGGTTATTAATTGACGTAATGAATATAGTTGGAACCGGGATGTAGAATTGATTAAAAGAATTAAAAGAATTACGAAGTACAGTCGGGACAATACGGATTATTACAATGAACATCAGTAGAATATGAAGACGGGAAGTTTGACGTCAGTGTTTTTTTAAAGAGCTTTCGATTACTAACACCACGAATGGAACTGTCTAATGAATTCCAAATCCTCGGATATGTATATAACGGGAGGTTGTCTTTTGATTTGGTTCGGGTTTTTCCTACATATAGGAGACTGGATTCTCTGGTTGTCATGCCTAAGGGATTATCTGCTATGCTAAATGTATTATTAAAGGATGCCGGTAGTCTACCATTGCGCCAATCAAAGATAAACAAGGAGGCTTGAAGTTTAAACATGTCCCAGACCTTGAGTATCTTGTCCTTTATAAATAGGGGATCGGTACGCGCATTATATCGTTTACTGTTGATTATACGCAGGGAACGCTTTTGAATGACCATTAATTTTTTTTTGATCTTGAATTTCTCCAAACTTGAATTCCGTATGTCAAATGGCTATGGATTAAAGCAAAGTAGAGAGTTTTTAATGATTCGTGTGAAAGAGGCTTTTTAACATTATTAAGACTATAATTTGCACGGGCTATTTCAGAATAGATTTGAGATATGTGGGCATTATAGAACAGGTGTTCATCGATACTTATACAGGGGAAATTTTAGTAATTTTTCAGGTTCGGTGTCCCCAACGTTAGTTATCTTTTAGTTATTTATAAAAATATTCAATCCTGAACGACCATTGTTGTTTCCTGTTTTGTTTCTATTTAGTGTCATACATTTGGTTTTATTGGCATTGAATAGTAGTTGGTTGGTTGAGCACTATTCGAATATGTTTTGAAGTTCATTATTGAAATTTGTCCTTAAAATGTTCATTATTGAAATTTGTCCTTAAAATGACTTCGTTTGGGCCAGAATCATGTCCCGTCGTATAGTCGGCAAAACGTAGAAGATTTAACGAAGTTGCATTAGTCGTTGATATATAGAAGGAATAGGATCGGAACTAAGATTGAGCCTTGCGGAACAGCACAGTTCACTTCGACTACGTCCGATTTGTGTTCATTGTACACCACATATTGAGATCTATTGGACAGGTAGCTTTTGAACCACTTATTAGTAAGTCCTCTGATACCATATATTTCCAATTTTCCCAATAAAATATCATGATTAATGGTATCAAAGGCTTTTGACAAGTCTAGAAACAAGGGTAGCGTATTAATTTTGTCTTGAGTATTGTTTTCTTTCGCGACGCTACTTAGCTGCTGAAGAACGGGGTGAATAGTACTGTGGTGTTTTCGAAATCCGTATTGGTGAGGTTGTGGGACATTGAACCTGTTGAAAAAACTTACAAGTCTAGCGGACATTAGTTTTTTCATTACTTAGAGAATACAGGTAGCAAGCTGATTGGTCTATAATTTGTAAAGCAATGGGCATCACCGGATTTAAATATGGGAACAACCTTTACTAATTTCATTTTGTCTGGAACTGAGCCTTCACTAAAGGAAATGTTGATAATATGTGCAAGCGAATCAGAAATTTCATTCACCGTCTGTTTCAGGAGTCGTTTTGAAATTCCATCGCAGTCCATTGTCAATTTGGATTTTAAATTGTTGTCAACAAAACTAACTTCTAGAGGACTTTTAGGTCTAAGATAGAAGTTATTTGGAAAATTATTGCTCATGTAATCTGTATATGCATTGTTTGGCCTCTGAATTTTTTCGGATATTGACTTTCCTGTATTGGCGAAGAATTTATTGAATTCATTGGTTATTTTATGCGGGATATTTATTTCAACATTGTCATGCGAGAAAAATGACGGCAGAGTGTTAGTGCGTTTCTCTTTATTAATTGCTTCATTTAAGATTTGCCATGTTTTTCGCATATTACTTTTATGTTCCTGTAGTGTGTCTCTGTAATAAATAGCTTTACATTGTTTTTTGACTTTATTGAAAATTCGACAATATTTTTTATAGTTTAAAATAGTTTGATCGTTTGGGGATTTGAGTTTTTTATGGTAAAACTTCAATTTGTTATTAGAAGATATGGCAAGTCCCTTGGTCATCTAGGGCTGCTTTTTAATAAACTTCTTCTTTGGGCGAACGTTCTTCAAAGGAAAGCAGAGTGGTAAACATTCATATAAATATTCAGGAATATATCATATGCCATATTTGGAGAGGTAGACTGCATGACAGGACAGAACTCATTTTGTGAGAGGAGTCTTTTGAATTCAGCAAAACTTTCAGTGGCTATGATTCTTTTTGGAAATGCATATTGGGTGCTGGTTGTTTTGGCAGTTATTTCGGCATGGAAAAGTCCAAAATGGTCGGAGAAGTCAGAAATAATTATACCGGGAAGGGTGTTGGGTGAGAGACTGTTAGAAAAGATGTGATCAATAATAGTTGCTAAATGGCTAGTCACCCTCGTAGGCTTTGCAATATGAGGTAAAAATCCTTCACTGAACATAAGATTGACAAATTCTTCTGTTTTGTTGTGAGTAGATGTTTTCAACAGATCCAAATTAATGTCGTCCATGATGTACGCCTTTTTGTTTTCTGCGTTTAAAATATCAGTTATTTCATTTAGTTTAGATAGAAAGATATTTACATCGGCTTTGGGTGCAGTGTTCAGTCTATAAATGACACCAACTATTTTATTACTATGGTTATATTTGATTTCAACAAAGAGTGATTCGAGAATATGAGGGATAAAAACTGAGAGGTCTTTTCGCCCCCTGCCAGGCTAAACCCCTTTTAATATACATTCACCCCTCCCCCCCCCCCGACCGTCGTAAGTCTCAGGCCTTGTGTTTTTAGTCAGTGAGTCATAACCCTCCAGACCATAAGAAATATTGGGAGGCATTTGAAATATTTCGGTAAGTCCGATGATGTCGAATAAATTCTCGTCCTGTTGTAGATCGCATAACTTACTTTTGAGATAATCCCAGTGGGCTTTCAGACTTTGGCAGTTGATGTTGAACAAGGAGAAATTAGAATTTATTTTACTAATAGTCGATCTGAAATCTTTAGGGAGAAAGTAATTACAATCTTTCACGCAATCCGTGAAGGAGAATTCAGACATCGAGCTTACGTTCTCGTTGTAAAGGTGGGTGAAATCGTACTCTGCACTTGTCTGAACCTCGTCAAGCGTTACGCTACCCGCCATTGAAATCAGGAGAACCATCTAACATCCCCACCGGATACCTGTCTAAGACAGACCTTATACCACGAAGGTGGATGAGATTTCTTTCAGTTAAAATTAACGTTATACCTACAATTTTTCTCCCAGATTGCAGCAACAGTGGAATGAAATGCTGAACAGCAATAAAACAAAGCAAACAAATGATGAAAAGAAAAAAGATGAACATTTTTGAAATCATAAATCAGTTAACCCTTTACCTAACGTAACGGCCAAAACCGGCCAGCGCTATTCTCAAAAATCGCCAATTAATTTTCATTATTTTTTTCATTTTTGTCTCAAAAACATAGGTTATCACCCCTCGTTGGAACGAGCTCGACGAGCTCGTTCCAACGAGGGGTCATAACCTATGTTTTTGCGACAAAAATGAAAAAAATTAGTTATTGAAGAATTATTTTTGCAAGTGTCGTCTGCTTTTCAGGTTAGATAAAGGGTTAAAAGGGAAGGGAGTATTACACCCAGAGATATCATACAATGTAAATCAATTGCAATACCAGGTATGACTAGGTAGATAAGGAGACCAAGCAAATTGCATCTGGAAGGAAAGATATGCGTGCAGAAAAAAGCCAAGCTGTGCGAAGCGCGGCTGGAAAGAGTCACGTGCGTCTTGGTGAATCTCTCCAGCCGTACCAGGCACACGTTTACCTCAATTATCAATCAGAGCTGTCGTGAAAGCATTTTTCATTAACAGTTCGTTAAAATGCATTTTGCTGGGAGCGAGCATTGGCATCCAGTACATTGGCGTAATTCTCGAAGTTCACTAAAATTCTGGGCACCTAAGAACGGATGCTATAAGTTGTCACTCATGGATTGGAGTTACCACCCGAACATTCAAAGAATAGTAAATATCAAAAATCACAATGGGATTTGGAGTACCGGTTGGGGGAGATCGAGAGTTGTTTGACACACTGTTGGGAAGTGCTCTGTAACCCCCCCCCCCCCCCCCCCCCAACGGTGGTTCCTACAGTAATTCAACATCAAATAACATTCTACCGAGACCGATCATTGGCATTCTGTGCTTTTGTAGTATTCTTGAAGCTCAGTAAATTTATGGGCACCTAAGGACCGATCACATAAGTTGCCGGATGGGGAAATTGAGAGTTGGAGTGGAGTTACCACCCAAACAATCAACGAGTAGTAGAATTCAAGAATCAAGTTATAAATTGGAGTACCGGGTGGGGACTGAATGTGAGTTGTGTGACACATCGCTGGAAAGTCCTCTGGAAACTCTCCCCAGCAGTGGTCCACACGGCAGTTCAGCACCAAATAACATTTTACTGAGGGCGATCATAGGCATCTAATACATTGGCAATATTCTCGAAGTACAGTAAATTTCTGGGCACCCTAGAACCGATGATATAATTTATCACTCCTGGAGTGGAGTTACCATCAAAACAATCAAGGAATAATAGAATTCAAAAATCACACTCGGATTTGAAGTACCGGGTAGGGACTAAATATGGGTTGTGTGACTCGCTGTTGGAAAGTGTTCTGAGAGCTCCCTCCAACAGCGGTTCACGCAACAGTTTAGCATCAAATAACATTCTGCCGAGGGTGATCATGGGCATTCGGTACATTAGTCATAATCTCGAAGTTCAGTAAATGTTTGGGCATCTGCGGGCCAGCGATATAGTTTATCACTTAAGGGGCGGCGTTACCACCCAGGCGATCATAAAATAATAGAATTGAAAAAATCGCTTTAGGATTTGGAGTACAGGGTGGAGGCAGAATGTGAGTTGTGTGAGTACCGGTTGGGGCAAAAAATGAGGAATTGAAAGTGTTCGATAAGCTACCTCCTTCAGTGGCCCCCACCACAGTTTATCTTCAGTTAACCCTTTACCTAACGTAATGACTAAAACCGGCCAGCGCTATTCTCTAAAATCGCCAATTAATTTTCATTATTTTTTTCATTTTTTGTCTCAAAAACATAGGTTATGACCCCTCGTTGGAACGAGCTCGTCGAGCTCGTTCCAACGAGGGGTCATAACCTATGTTTTTGAGACAAAAAATGAAAAAAATTAGTTATTCAAGAAGTATTTTTGCAAGTGTCGTCTGCTTTTCAGGTTAGGTAAAGGCTAACAATCTACAGAGAGCGTTCATGACCATCCAGTAAACTGACAGTCTATTTAAAGTTTAGTAAATCATTGACCACCTGAAATGTGATGATATACGTCATCACTCATTAGGTGCGGTTTCACTCGAGCCACCGAAGAATAGATGAATTAAATAACATAAAAATTGGAGTATCGGGGGAGGGGGCGGAATATGAGGTGTTTGACACACTGTTAGAAAGTGCTCTGAAAGCTCTCTCCAGCAGTGGTTCACACAGCAAATCAACATCAAATAACATTTTGGTGAGAACGAACATAGGCATCCGGTACGTTGGCAGTATTCTCGAATTTCAATGGGTTTCTGGGCACCTAAGAACCGAGGGTATAAGTTTTCACTCATGGGGTGGAATTACCACCCGTATAATCAAAGAATAGTAAAATTCAAACATCACATTGGGATTTGGAGTACCGGGTGAGAGAGATTGAGAGATGTGTGTCACACTGTTGGAAAGTGCTCTGAAAGCTCCCTCCAGCAGTGGTTCACCCCACAATTCAACATCAAATAACATTCTGCTGGGAGCAATTATGGGCACCCAATACATTGGCAATGTTCTCGAAGTTCAGAAAAGTTCTGGGCACCTAAGAACCGATGATTTTGGTGATAAGAATTTTTCATTAACAGTTCAGCGTCAAAATACATTTTGCAGGGAGCGATCATGGGCATCCAGTACATTGGCGAGGTTCTCGAAGTTCAGTAAAATTCTGGGCACCTGAGAACCGATGATATAAGTTGTCACTCATGGAGTTGGTGATCGTGAACATTCAGTACCTTAGTAGTAATCTCGAAGTTCAGTAAATTTCTGTGCACACAGGAGGCAATGATATAAGTTATTACTCATGGAGTGGAGTTTCCACTCAGGCAATCAAGGAATAGTATAGTTCAAAAGCCACACTAGGACCTGAAGCACCGGAATGGGGCAGAATGGATGTAAGTTGCGTGACACACTGTTGCGAAGTGCTCTGGAAGCTTCATCCAACAGTTGCTTTCCACAACAATTCAACATCAAATAATTTTCTGTTGGGAGTTCCCTCCAGCAGTGGCCCACACAACAGTTCAACATCAAACAGCACCCTGCCGAGAGGAACCATTCCCGAAGCCCAGCAAAGTTCTGGGCACCCACGGGCCAACGGCACATCCTACCACACATTTTGCTGAGAGCGATCATGGGCGTCCAATACATTGGCATTATTTTCGAAGTTCAGTAAGTTTCTGGGCACCTAGGAACCGATGCTGTACATTATCAGTCATGGTGTGGAGTTATCTCCCGAAAAATCATAGAATTCAAAGCTCCCCCCAACAGTGGTTCACACAACAAGTCTACATGAAATAACATTTTAGTGAGAGCGAATATAGGCATCCGGTACATTGGCAGTATTGTCGAATTTCAATAAGTTTCTGGGCGCCCCAAAACCGAGGATATATGTTCTCACTCATGGAGTGGAATTACAAACCATACAATCAAAGAATAGTCAAATTCAAAAATCACATTGGGATTTGGAGTACCGGGTGGGGGGAAATTGAGAGGTGTGGGACACACTGTTGGAAAGTGGTCTGAAAGCTCCCTCCAGCAGTGGATCCCACAACAATTCAACATCAATTAA
This sequence comes from Pictodentalium vernedei, assembly GCA_031216915.1. Taxonomy (NCBI): domain Eukaryota; kingdom Metazoa; phylum Mollusca; class Scaphopoda; order Dentaliida; family Dentaliidae; genus Pictodentalium; species Pictodentalium vernedei. The sequence goes on from CM062290.1 coordinate 293,872,483, forward strand.
CATTCTGCTGGAAGCGACCATAGGCATTCAGTCGAACAAACTTGAATCTCACCCCCTAAGGTTGCTGCATACCAAATATCAAAACATTCCGACTGCTGGATCTGACAAAGTTTTTTAAAGAAAATTCCTCATTTTGAACTAAGTTATAATTCAGGCTCCCACAGAGAGCCCAACTATGAACCCAGGGACTTGGCATGAACAAATTGGAATCTCAGCCCCCGTAAGGATGCTGCATACACAATATCAAAACATTCCGACTGCAAGATCTGAAGAAGATTTTTAACGAAAATTTCTCATTTTGAACTAAGTTATAATTCAGGTTCCCACAGTGAGCTAGGATTTCTCAAATTTTGTTTTTGCGGGATCCTTTTATTTTTTGCGGGACCCATTTACTACATGTGTTTTAATCACATGAATTATGCTTATTTATCTTCAAATACATAGATCGTTAGACTGTTCAACCACCACATCAAAGGATATTGTAGTAATCATGTTTATAGAAATTAATTAGAGCTGATACGGCTAACCGATTAATCAACTAACCAATGATCAACGTCTTGATCGATAAAAAAGTAATTGATCGGTTAAATGTTACTTTTGAACTACGGTACTATATGGGTTAACAAAGGAACAAACTCCAAAACAGGCAAACCTGGTCACACTGGCTCACATCAATTATATGAGACAGAGTAACGCATGCTAGTTATGTGCTGACATACTTGTTCACTTGCATGATCATTATACTGTATCACTAGCTGGATTTTCATTCTCAACCCTTCACCAAATGCGGGTAACAGACGATACTTGCACAAGAAATTCTTGAATTACTAAAGATTGTCAATGTTTGTCTCAACAACAAAGCTTATGACCCCTCAATGAGCTCGTTCCAATGAGGGGTCATAAGCTATGTTGTGAGACAAAAAATGAAAACATAAAAATATTTGCATGGACATTTTTGTATATGGCGCTGGCCGGTTTTGCCCATTACGTTGAGTAAAGTTTTAATTATATAAATCATCAACGATACGGCAATTATTCAGTTACCTATTAGGGCAAGTGATTAATCGATTAACCAAGGTTAATCCATGCGATTAATCGTTCAAGAAACCCTTTAACCGTTTCAGCTCTGAAATTAATCTAATTTTATTAAAATTTATCTGATGAAAAAATGCTTATATTTTTGTGGCAACGGCAAATGGGTCTCTCTAACAAGCATTTGCGAGAACGTCACGGGAACGAAACGATCGTTCTCGCAGTTTGCGAAACCCCGGTGAGCTCAAATATGAAGCCAGGGACTTGGCTTGAACAAACTTAAATCTCACCCGTCTTAGGATGTTGCATACCAAATATCAAAAGATTTTGATTGGTGGATCTGATGAAGAAGATTTTTAAAGAATATTACTCATACTGCACTAATTTCAACATCTGGACTCCCATAGAGAGCCCAAATATGGACCTAGGGATTTGATTTCAATAAATCTGCGACAAAAGCTTCCAAGGATGTTATATGCCAAATTGGAAAGCTTTTGGAGCAGTGGTTGGGGAGAAGAGGAGTCTTAAATACTTTCCCCATTACACACAGTGTTAAAAATGCTGACTCACCATATTTTCAAAGTCCCGAAAAAGTATCCCGTGATAGAACCGATAGCAATTTTTTTAAAGAATTCTCAATGCCGTGTAGTTTTGGAGATATGGACGTTTTAAATTTTGTTCTATTTTTTTTAGCTCCTGCGGTTTCCATGGGGCGACGGGAAAAAATGTTTGTCATAAATTAAGTACTTATGATCCAATAAGCCCTCATAATAAATTTGGTTCAAATCAGCCTCTTGTTTGAAAAATAAAAATTTTGGGCGGGGCAAATATTCTTGCCCCTCCCATGACGAAGGCAAACATAGTTCCACAAACGTCTCTTGAACATATATATATATCTGAGTCTACACATAAAAAGGAAGCTGCACACCAAATATCAAGTCTCTGCTACTGCTGGATCATGAGAAGAAGATTTTTAAAGATGTAGGCATGTTCTTGGGCGTGGCCCTACTGAGGGGCAGGGCAACTTGATTTGAACAAAATCAAAATGCGATGTCATAACAAATAAGCACCTCAAATGTCCCTTAAATCGGTTCAGCGGTTTTGGAGGACAAGACGTAAACACCATGTTCACGGAGGACGGACGAGGGACAGCGAGTGATCACTATAGCTCACCTTGACTGAAAGTCAGGTGAGCTAAAACTCAGTTGACCATGAGTGTTGCAGTTGGGCGAGAGACTTGGTTCAAGGAGAGAAGAAACTTGTAACTGTTGGCTGTTGAAAGTGTTGTTTAAACCCAATAAATAAATAAAAGGCACCATGGGGCCTGAAGCGCTCCACTTGAACAGAACACGATATAAACATAGTCCAAGAGTGATTGTGCATTAATCTGTCCATCTAGGATAAACTGTCAATCCTTGAGCCCCTCAGGAGTGACAAAAACAGTCCAAGCATCATCCCTTTTCTTCCGTTGAACTTAATGTAAAATGTGGAGCTCCCCTCTAAAGCCCCTTCATGCAACCCATGTGGATTAATCTTAGTTACATACCTCTAGAGGGTACTGAATAAAACATTTTCATTCTTCAGCTATATGGCCAATTCCGGCTCCCACAAGGAACCCAAATGTTAACATGACCTCTTTAGAGATGTATACCAAATATGAAAGCATTCTAACTGGTGGATCTGCAGAAGAAAATGTTTTAAAGAAATTTCCTCATATTGCACTAAGTTAAAATTTGGGCTACCATAGCTAGCCCAAATTTTCACCTACAAATCCGATTTGAACCAACTTGAATCCTACCCCCAAGAGATGTTGAATACCAAATATGATTGGGGTATCTGAAGAAGATGATTTTTAAAGAAACTTCCTCATATTGCCCAAAATTTGGGTTACCAAAGAAAGCCCAAATATTATCCTAGGGACTTGGTTTGAGCAATCTTGAATCTGACCCTCATAACAATGATGTATACCAAACATTAAAAGATTCAGACTGGTAGTTCTGAAGATTTTTAAAGACTATTCCCCATATTGCCCTAAGTTAAAAAATTTGGGCTCCTGCATTGAGTCCAAATATGAACCAATGATCTTCATTTTAACAAACTTGCAGCTGATCCCTCTATGGATGCTGTATACCAAATATCAAAAGATTCTGACATCTGGTTCTGGAGAAAAGATTTTCTAAAACGTTTGCAAATATGCTGACTCAGCATTATTTCGATGCCCTCTGCAGGACTCATTAACATAACAGATGGCAATTCTTTTGTACCATTCAATTCTACTGGTCCTAAGGATGCTTCATACCATATAACTGTTCTCTGTTCCGTGTGGTTTGGGAAACATGGGAGTTTGAAAATATTTTTAGCTCCTGTGGTTCCCATAGGGATGCAGATTTTTTTCCATGAGTCAAATACTTGTGACCCAATAATACCTCATACTGAATTGCGTTCAAATCGGACCATCGGTTCAGAAAATAGAACTTTTGGGCGGTGCCAAAAATCTAACCCCTCCCATTGCAAAGCCAAATATTGCTTCACGAACTACGTTTGAACAATCGTGAATCTACACCTCAAAAGGGGGGGGGGGGGGTGGGGGGCGCGGTGGCTCAGTTGGTAGAGGTGCAGACTGCAAGCCGAGAGGTCCTCGGTTCGAATCCCACCTGCTGCCACCGCGTTGTGTCCTTGGGCAAGACACTTCACCCCGATTGCCTACATGGGGGCACGATGACGCTGTGTACTGAGGCGTACTGCACGTCGATGGTGCGCATGTCTTCAACCAATCTAACCCTGCCTGTGCTGCGGTGCAGAGTTCAGAGTTACGATGTTGGAGAGCTGACAGCTGCTCGTCGTTGCTCGGTGGTTCTCTCCGGGTACTCCGGCTTCCTCCACCCGTAAAACTGTCACGGTCACGATTAGCCATTGTGCATAAGTATGTGACCTTAAACACCAATAAATAAATAAATAATAAATACACCTCAAAAGGAAGCTCCATAACAAATATCCAGTCACCGTACCCACAGGTTCATGAGAAGAATTAAAAAATATTTTGGAGCATTTTCCCACACCCCCTACCTATGGGGCTAGGCATGTTGAATTAAACAAAAATGCAATACCCCTTTGGGACCATCACTCACACAAACTTTCACTTGAATTGGCCCAGTGGTTTGGGGGATAAGACGGGTGGAAATGGACGGAGAGCGATTAGATAAGCCCAGCTTGACTTTGTCAAGGTGAGTTAAAAAAATTAAATGGTACATGCCCGATATTTTACCCATGTTATTAAAATTGATAAATTTGTCTCTGGAGTTCAACAAGACTAATGCTATAGCATTGCAAAGCCTTCTTGCACTCAAGAGATGGAATACGCCACTATCCATGCTATTCTGTAGATTACAAGGCCTGCAACAGACCAAGAACATGAACTTTTAATGGCAAATGATTTCATCATTACATTGTTGTAATGGTTTAAAGTACTTATCCACCATCAAGTAGCATTATAATGCAAAAAAATAATACGGACACAAACACACCATCTTGCTAACAATTTTTAAGAACGGCAGAAAATTAAAATTCACTACCTGTTGCATTGGATGAATGTATTGGTATTATTACAAAAGTGCGAAAGAAATTTCTTATTGGTAGCATTGAGATGAATGACTCACAAAAGATTAAAAGACTCACAGTAGGGAAACGGCACAGGCAGATTGATAATTGTAATGCGTTGTTACGGATGTTATAGAAATTTACAAATTATACTCAAATGTCAACAGTTGTGCTTCTGAATACTAAACTGAAAAAATATAGACAAATACATAAGTAAAACAGGAATAAAACATAATATCACTGCAAGTTCTGTCTTTATTTAATCCATACCTCATTAACATACCACCAAAACCCTCTCTATTTGTCTGATTTCACGTATCGGTGAATGCAGAGATACGGTAAAACTTTTCAATTTAGTAACAATTATGAAAATTTTAATGGGAATTGTTTACTTCGGTAAATCCTTTGGGGACAAATACTAAAGTACTAAAGGAAACAATTACATTGCATTACCAAAATGAAAATTAAATTTAGGGGCGAAACCACCCACCTCCGTCTGTGGGGCGAAATGACCCAGGTGAATGAGGATTGGAGCGAAACGACTCGAAAGGCAACCGGGAATTGGGGCGAGACGACCCAAGAGCAACTTATCAACACTATCACCTATTTTCAAGGAAATTTTTCATTCCCATTTATTACACTTTAAAATTAGGATAATTCAGAAACTGCATTTCGTTTTGATTCCTGAACTTCACTAGCTACGTGTCCATGCATAGCTTTATGAAATCGCACCAATATAATCAACAAGATCGCCGGTTATATCTACGGGTTTATGATGAAGGTACATCATGTAATTGCCAAATACGACAAGTTACAACGAAATCAGGAGAGTTCGATCTGAAATAACAAGATTATTAGCAGGGCGTATTGAAAAACCTCTAAAAGGACAGATTACGAGTGATGTGTAAACATCACGTAAAGCTGAGATGCGAGTTGGGTTGCAACAGAAAACGAACGCATTTGACATTTTGTTTGATTGTTGACATCGGCCCAAAGATTCCAAGAGAGGGATAAGCCGATTGCAATTGTATCGGCAATTGTGAACCGGAAGGCACGTGGGTTTTTCCCAGAAATTTACTGTCCAATTCAAAATATCGCTTGCCCGTATTAGAGAATTCTGTTCTGGAACACATTTATTTGATTGGGTATGTGCAACCCCTTGCGGGCCTACGGCGCGCTGCGGTCCTACTATATAGGGCATACTTAGTCATATTTTGAAGAGGCTAAGACAGACATAGTCGCATTTATCTCAAAAGCATGACTTATATTGACATCGTACCGGTGATGGGGTCATAAAATATTATGTTTTTCGTTGTAGATACCGGGTCGAAAAACTATTTCAGTTTTCCCTTTAAGTGATATATAGCGATTGATAAATTTGGTCATCTTATCAACCAGGGTTAAAATGCTACATCAAGTAGTTTTAACTGTAAACGAATCATAGTCCATCGCATCGTATACCGGCCATGCTGTACCAAAGAAAAATAAGACACTTTCCTTTTTAATAGTGTTATTTTTCCATTTGTTTCTTTTAAAACATAAGTGACAATTCTTCTCTGGTGCGAGCTCCATATATTAGTTTTTCACAGACTATGGTTTCCTCGCAATGCCTTTTCGTTTTCAAGGGAAAAGTTTTACTTCACCAGAAAATTATGTTAGATAAAAGGTGGAGAATTAAATTTTTCAGGGCTGGTCTACCCCAAAGTTTGTGAAAAATAACTTGGAGCAGTGAATGTTGACAAAAGATTTCAGGGACTTCACACTTGGCAGTAACACCATTTGACAAATATATGACAAGTTTGGCATGTAACGTTACAACACCAATGGAATTCACAATTGCGGTGCTCTTTCACTTATTCAGTCATTGTTGCAGCTTTGCTTTTCATATTCGGAACTGTTGGCAGATTTCAAACATTCTTGTGCAACGACTCTTTCAATCCGAATGGCCGCTTCATTGTGCAGTAAAACAGAGATTAATCGGAATATAGAAGCGTCGTCGGAGACGAATCAAGTAGTCCATGTTCACTGATTTCATTTATTTGTCTGGACTTTTTTATTGTGCTATAATCGATCGGCTTTGCACGCTTATATTTGCGTTTCAAAAGCTTTCCGATTTGTCGGAAATTGCTCAACTGTTTCCAGCAGATGTACATAGTACAACTGGCCGTGGCACCAGCACACTTACAGATTGGTTTCATTTGGCGCTTTAAAACCTACAAAACATGAATGAAAAAATCTCAAGTTATTGTTGTCGGAAGTTAAATATGCAATACACAAGAACAAAGGTATAGGGTTAAAGCCACACCGGATATTACTGATCACAACGGCTACAATTTCCACCTCAATAGACACCTGCAGCGGAATTATAGCCCAAATATGTTAATATAGCCGTCGATTATAAATAGAGTACAAGAGACATGAATTCACAGTCTTCCCAACTTCAAGATAAAATAGATCCACAAGCCTTTAACCCTTTACCCCAACGAATCGGCCACATCCACCCATGTAATATGCAAATTCGGCCGCAGAAAAAACACTATTTTTTCAAAACGTTTCAACAAACCCATATCAAGTGACCCCTCTTTGGAACGAGCTCGTCGAGCTCGTTCCAATGAGGGGGTCACGTGATATGGTTTTGGTGAAATCTTTTGAAAAATTAAGAAAAAATGATATTTAAAATAATAAATTTTTATAGCGTCTGCGTTGGGTAACGTATACAACACCGCTGATCACTTGGGAAATTGGGAAAAGCGAGTTGAAATATGAACTTTACGATGAAATTTCGCACGTTGTCGCGTTTATCCGTGTGCTTGTGCGTGGAATGAACAAACCTCCACCAACTGGCATCGAATACATGTACATCACAATATGCACCTATAGTCCAGGCACATTAGACATAAAAATGAGAAAGTAAGGAAAAAAATCGGAGAAAGCTGATTTTTTTTATATGTTTCCGGGACACACATTGCGGATAAAGTGTGAAAAGTCCCCGCGAATCCGAGTTGAGCTTTTTTAGTTATAGCGTTTTTTTAATGAAAAAAAAAATTCGACCCAGCTCCATATTTCTCATTCTTATTCGCCTTAGTAGGGTGAGAATCATAAATATCGTGCTGACTTATATTGAGAATACATATCCCCAACAGAAAATGCCAACTTTGTACCAATCCTCACACTCAATGGTGAAATATTCACGAAAATGTACAAAATTACGAAAAAAAATGTATTGTTTTCATACACACAACGGTACACAACGTCCATTAAATCAAATCTACGACTACTTTGGGAGTTAAATTATATATCAAAAATTGCAGAAAAGCAGTGGCTTTATAATGATATATAACAATAGTCATTTATTCCATAATGAACTGGTGAAACGTGTGAAATATTAACCATACCCCCTAAACTCAAATTCAAAAGTGTTTGAAGAAATCCGAACACTAGATAACATAGACTGCACAGAAGTCAATGAAATATTCTGTGGACTTGCCAGAGGTGACTGTACAGAAGCTGACGCTGTCAATCAAGAAAGTGTCAACCACCTACTGTCAAAATTACACGAACTGCTCCAGAATGCGTCCGTAGGACGCACAGGAAAGCTTTGGGTACAATACTACGAGCAAATAGGTCTTCTCCAGTTGTTCTTGAGAGCAGAGCGCACAGGCGACTGGGAACTCCACACATATTGTGTTCGCAATATGATTCCAGTATTTCACGCAGGTGGTCATTTTGCATACGCAAAAAGTTCTCATCTCTATTTGCAGCAGATGAATGAGCTAAAGGAAATAATGCAACAGGATGATTTGAAGTTGTTCACTGAGAAAGGTTACTTTACCATAAGGCGCTCAGATAAATTCTGGGACGGGATATATTCTGATCAGACCATAGAGCAGTGTTTAATGAGAATGTTCAAGCTCCCTGGTGGTCTCACACATGGCAGAGAAATAACTGATAGCACTGTTGCGAAATGGGTACATGGACCACCTCTTTGCCTTCCGATATGTAATGCTCTCGAAAATTTTGTTCACGTTCACACTGGTCATGGCGAACAACATCGGGATCTCCGTCAAAGTTCACAATTGACTGATGCCAATGATATCACCAAATTATTGAACTGGCTCAGAGTGCATTCCCCCTTTCAGAATAGAGATCCACTACAATTAGTCTCTATAGCGACCGGGCTTGTGGCCGACGAAACTGTGAACTGTGACCAAGTTCGCAAAATTGGTGAATGTTGCGTATCGAATGTTGTAAGCAAAACGTTCAACAGCATCAAACTACGACGTGCTGACACTGTGAAGTCTTTCGCATCGATGCCAAATAGCATCAAAGTCCGTGGAAGTAAGGTAGTGATTGACCCCACAATTCTGTTCAACCGCATCACATGTGTTATTCAGTCACAAGCAGAGATGGAAGAGTATCTCAAATATGAACTCGCCCCGAAACCACCAGCATTGTTTGATTCTGCTGGAATGAGGAAGACACAGAAAAGCACGCTCGGTAAGATCCTCAAAACATACGGTTCCGAGCAAACTAAAATCCCAGAACATTCTCTGTTTGTTGTAGATGGTGGATTTTTATTGAGGGCAGTTGTATGGCTTAAACAGTCGTCATAGAAGGACATATGTACATCATTTTCCAATTATCTAGTGAAACATTTTGGGGCGAACATCGTGGTTGTTTTTGATGGTTATGCCTGTACAATGTCGACAAAGGGCATGGAACAAGCCCGTAGATCTAAAGACAGGTATTCCATTGATATCAATATCTCACCCGTGTTACCAGCCACCACACCCCAATCCGATTTCCTTGCAAATGCCAAGAACAAAACCCAACTGATCGATCTTCTAATGCAGGAGCTATCTGCTATCAATATTCAGTCCAAGCAGGCCGAGGCTGATGCTGATGTACTGATAGCCGAAACTGCACTTGACATCGCTCAAGATGACAACAATGTTGTCGTTGTGGGAACAGACACAGACTTGTTAGTCATTCTTACCTCTCGAGTTCCACCGGGATGTAATATTCACATGATGTATTCCATTACCCCAAACTTACTGGTTTCAGTTAGTGAAATAGCAACCAAAATGGGTGACCATAGAAGCCTCCTCGTAGCACATTCTATAAGTGGTTGTGACACTACTTCTGCACTCTTTCGAGTTGGTAAGAAGAAAGTATTCAGCACAATTGTCTCCGATGTTACTAGCGACTCACAACAGTATGTCAACACAATTTTGGCGGATGACAGTACACCAAGTGCAGTAGCCGCTGCCGGGGAACAACTTCTGCTGATCTTATACGGGATTAAAACTGTTTCCTCTCTCGACCAATATAGATATGTCACTTACAAGCGTTATGTAGCAAAATCTAAACTGAATAAACCCATCGACCTAGCCTCACTCCCACCAAGCAGCGATGCTGCACATCAACATGTCTACAGATGTTATCTCCAGGTCCAACAATGGCTGGGCATTTCGCTTCCTCCGACGGATTGGGGGTGGTCGCTAGACAATGGACTTCTTGTACCGACTGCAGCCACAAAGCCATGTGCCCCCGATAACCTACTGAATCTGATCAGTTGTGGTTGCAAGAGTGCTTGTACAAAAAGGTGTGGGTGTAAGAAGGCAGGACTCTCTTGCTCAGGTTTGTGTAATTGCAGTTCGGATTCTTGTAACAACCACAGAAACACTGTCCTGTCGGAAATTTCTGAGTTCGATGAATAATATGTATATAGGTCATGTCATTTCTGTATATAGCGTTGATAATAGTCAATGTAACTTAATCCATGTTGATTGATTTGTACATTCTGTAAATATTATTTATTGATTTTTGTACATTCTGTAAATATTATTTATTGATCTAATGCTGCCAGACACAGACGTGTCTGTTCGGTCCCAAGCCCGAAAATAATTGAGTTCTCATGCTGACGAATTTTATGCCAAAAGGGGAACTCGGCCAGAAGCAGAGGGGGTCTTCCATAATGTCTATTTTGTAAGCAATGATAAAAGTCTTCAAATGGTGGTGGATTTTTTATCGTCTGTCCAACTAACATCCCGTTCTGTACTACGACCCTTTGGGCAAATCCGTTAGGAAAATCGTCATTTTTTGCGTAAATCCGATACTTTTTTGTGAATTTTCAATAATTTTTCGCAGAAATTGTCACAGAATGCACATTTTCCTCTAGGTAAATGTATATTAGACATTATGTAGCTCGAAATACGCGTAAACAAAAATTACAGTTGGATCAATTCGAGGTTACAAAGTTCGTGCGATTTTTTTTTATTTTTTTCAAACGCGTTTTCGAAAAAAGGCTGTAGAAAAAAAAGCTCAACTGGGATTTTAGGGGACTTTTGTCTAATCGTTCAGTGACATGTACTCGACATTCCCTGAAAAAATCAGCTTTCTCCGATTTTTTTCCCTAGTGAAACCTAATGTTCTTGGGCTACTAGTATATTTTATAAGGGAGGCAAATAATCTGAATTTGGATTTGGTGTACGGCAAATTACTCCGTTTTACGATTTTACTGTCGAGCAAATTACCACAATTTCAATATCTGTCTCAATTACTATCACACAATGATAGGCCATACAGACAAATATATGTGACCTTTTAGCGATATTATATTCGCGTAGACCCCTTATATAGTATAGCCTCCTAGTCCGCTCAACTGTACTTGTTTTGCAGGACACATCTGCGGTTTTAAAGTATTGCGTTAAAATTACATGTGTATATTTTCTTCGCAATACAGTGCAAATTTATTAGAACAATATTGCCCACAGAAATATTATGGCTCATATACACGTATATATTAGTCCATGGAATTTATAATATCTGATGCATTCGAGAATTGCACTTACTTCCTATTCCAGAACGAATTGGATTTAAGATGCTTAGTTTGGTTTATAAATGTATGAATACACTTGCACGCCCTTACCTTGCTAATCTGATTCAGTACAGGACTAGCTCTTACTCAACTAGGTCTAACAACAAACAGCTACCCAAAATACCTTTTCATAGAAATGTTTCATTTGCAGATAGATCATTTAGATGTGCATGGCCTGTTCTCTGGAACTCTCTGCCAGAGGATGCGAAGTCTTGTGTGACCCTTAAAATATTCAAAATTAAACTCAAAACTCATCTTTTCAAGGGAGCGTTCAATATTGACCACAATCACACTGACTGAGTCTGTGCAGCGCCATAGCATGTTTCTCATTTCCTTGTAAATGAGCAACAGTTATGGGCGCTATATTAAGTTCATTATTATTATTATTATTATTATTATTATTATAATATAAATTTGAAATGCCAGTTTGTTAAGCCTGTATCGCTTACTACATTCATTACGATATATACTAGCGAGAAAAGTAACGCAAATTGTTTTCTGTGGTAAATATTTCAAATGTGTTATAGATGATTATTTAATTGTTTGGATTTTGATGTTATTTCTTCATTACTCATTAAATTTGGACGACTTTTGTTGTCTTAACACAGTCGGAATTTGCATGGATAACGTGCAAACGTGGGTACCCTATGCCATTTTCTGATCAAACTCGATAGCGGATGTGCCCTCCTGGGCTTCAGTCATTGCTTTAACCCTCCTTACCATTGGCCCCATCAAGTTGTTTATTGTCTTTTGTGGATGTTATTCCACTCCTGAAGAAGGGTCTGAGTGAGCTGAGCGACGTTGTTTGGGGTGTTGATGCTCTTCCTGACCCTCCTGTCCAGTTCGTCCCACAAATGCTCGATCAGGGACAAATCAGGACTGTAGGGTGGCCAGTCAAGAACTAGGACATTGTTTTGGTTAAGGAAGCCATGACAAACCTTAGTAAAGTGCGACCTCGCATTATCCTGCTGCAACGTAAGGTTACGCGCATTGATAAGTGGAAGGACGTGAGGCACGAGGACCTGATCCCGATATCTTTCGACTGTAAGATTGCCCCGAATGACCACGAGATGTGATTCCACGCCATGAGACCCCCCCCCCCCCCCCCATAAAAAGAAATAAACAAAAAAAAAACAAAAACAAAAACAAAAACAAAAAACAAAACAAAAGAAACATAAAAACGTTGTCGTCGATCTGACCTATAAAGCGGGAATCGAGACACGTCAGTAAATAACACACACCTCCAGTGGGCCAAGTGAAACCGATTTGGTGCATGTGTCCGCAGCCATAGCAATTGACGTTGACACCATCTGGGTGTAAGTTGCGGACCAACGTAGGGACGTCGTGGCCTTAAATTGAATTCCTGCAATCGATTCCTAGCTGTTCTTGGACACACACGGCGACCATGAGTGCACACAACCTGACTCGCCGTCTCCGTCGCCGTCTGAAATCTTACAGAGGTGTGAGAAACGTATGCCTCTGTCTCGACGTAAATCGCGGACGTCCGCTCCCGGGACAGACACCTAAACCAAAGACCTTTTAGCCAGTACACTGAGGAAGCTATATGTCAAATTTTACTGCATTTGGTTTACGGATAAAAAAGGTATATTACAAAACTGAACTTTCGTTTCTTTTTTCCGTCAGTACAGTACAGCACTCGCATTCATTCAGTATACAGATAGATTTGTCGGTTGATGTTATGGCTAATAGCCTGCACTCAGAAAAGACAGTGAAGGTGTCACTATCTTATTGTAAAGTCACAATTCAAAACAACGCGGCACGCATTTAATAATGGCAAGATGTTTTGTACTGCAGCCCTCCTGTTCACACCGTGGACGTCGAGCAACACGGAGAACGGGCCTCTTCAGTGACCAACGTTTCATTTCGACTTCTTTCTGTACACGAAGTACGCAGTGGGCGATTCAGATGGATCTGTCGATATTGTTACATAGATAGATAGATAGTTTATTTGCAATTGTACGCCCTTAAAAAGGCAGGTTGCTACATGATAATATAACATTGGCCTCAGAGCATCTTAACCACAAACAATTATTAATATAATCGAGAGTTTAAATGTTCATTGAAGAGAAAGAATTTTCTTGAACACATAATCTACCATTCGGCGTTAGGCGGTACAGAAGCCAGAACTGACTCCCTTAATTTGAAAAACCTGTAGATCATGTTACAGACTGATGCCCCCGTAGTTATTTGATTGTTTTGCATAATACTGGTGAACTGGTTTTCCCTCTTCATCCCACTGAACTCTCCATTATTGTACAACAAAATAACAAACAGTTCATTTCTCAGGGATGAATAGGATCGGCAGTCCATCAGAAAGTGCATCTAATCCTCGATTTCTCCAAGGTCACATACTTTACACAGCCGTTCTACCACCGGTACCCGGGGTTGTACATGGCGACCCTGTTCAATCGCGAGAGTGTGGTTACTTATTCGTAACCGTATAGAACATGTTCTCGCCTCTATCGATTGAGTATGCACCAAATAAGGCTCTATTTTATATTCTGCTTTAAATAAGCGGTACGTTCTGAGTTTAGTTTTCCCAGAACGTCTGTTATCGTCATGTATATCAGCTCTGAAACGAGCGTAATGTTCACCTACCAATTGTTCCTTCAAATCGTGCAGCCGTTTATCAAAATATGGTGTGCACTCTATGTTTTGCAACCCCAGGGACTGAGTTTTATTGAAAATAGAGTCAGTAATCCTGTTGCGTTTGCATTCGAGCACCGCTTCGCTTAGCAGAGAAGCTGGTTCGAGGTGTGATAGTTTTTGCACCAATTTAGTCATCTGTAATGTAGCGTCCAGGTTAATGGGATACCGTCCAAGTTCTGCCCGAACGGCATGATTTATAGCATTTTTATTGACATTTAAGAGCAGTTTACAAAATTGTATATGAACCTGTTCACAAGGAAGTTTATCTCCATGTTCCATATTGACTTCAGTAGCCCAAAATTCACTTCCATATAACAATATAGGCTTAACTAAGTTGTCGAAAGGTTTAGAAAAAACTATAACTGATGGTAGTCACCTAGTTTTGAAAGACTTGTGTAATTGATACATTGCCTTCAAACTTTTCATTGCTAAGTCTTTTTCAGCGTTTACCAGTTTTCCGTTTGACGAAAATTTAATGCCAAGATAAGTAAATTCTTTTGCAATTTCCAGGATAGAGTTACCCATGTAAAATGTTGGAGAATGGTTCCGTTTTTTATGAAAATATGACACATTTAGTTTTTTCAGTGTTTACAGTAAGTTTGTTGTCTTTTGCATACTGATCTAAACGAGTGATAAAATTTTGAATCCCACATGGTGTGTCAGATATTAATGCTAGATCGTCTGCGAATAAGAGATGATTTACTTTTCGTGTGTGTAAACTGACTGGGGCGCACTGACTATCGAAGATGCCTCCAATATCGTCAATTAATATTTTGAATAGGTTTGGGGACAGAACACACCCCTGCCTTACACCGACCGTGGATAGCAGAGAAGGGCCCAATCCCCGGTTAGTCTTGAGGAGGAAAAAGCTGGAATCATACAGTGATCTAAGTATTTTATAAGTAATATTATCAATTTTCCGAGGGGGCGCGGTGGCTCAGTTGGTAGAGGTGTAGGCTGCAAGCCGAGAGGTCCTCGGTTCGAATCCCACCTGCGGCAACCGCGTTGTGTCCTTGGGCAAGACACAACACCCCCATTGCCCACGTGGGGGCACGGTGACGTTGTGTACTAAGGCGTACTGCACGTCGATGGTGCACGTGTCTTCAACCAATGCTAACCCTGCTTGTGTGGAGTTGGTATGTTGGGAAGCTGACAGTTGCTCGCCGTTTCTCGGTGGTTCTCTCCGAGTACTCCGGCTTGTTCCACCCGTAAAACTGTCACGGTCGTGGTTAGCCATTGTGCAGAAATATGTGACCTTAAACACCAATAAATAAATAAATAAATATCAATTTTCCGAAAAAAGAAGTGATCGGTCAACCGTGTCGAATGCTTTGCGAAAGTCAACAAAAAACACATATAGTGTTTTTTTTCAATGCTTTGTATTTATTTATAACTGTTTTTAGAACAAAAGCATATGAAACCTTGAAGATTGATTCCGACACTACTTTTTCGATTTTTGTGTAGAAACCGAAGAGCTAGTCGAGTCTAAAGCGCGACTGGAGACGACATGAGCAAAGCAATTCGAAATCCGTCCCGCCTAGGCCTGCTGCTACTTCAGATGTTTCATGTGATCACTGTGGGAAATCATTTAACCCTTTACCCAACGCAGACGATATCAAAAATTATTATTTTAAATATCATTTTTTTTAATTTCTCAAAAAATGTCAACAAAAACATATGATGGGACGCCTCATTGGAACGATCTTGACGAGCTCGTTCCAAAGAGGGTTCACATGATATAGTTTTGTTGAACTTTTTTGAAAAATAGTATTTTTTCAGCTGCTGAATTTAAATATTACGCGGAAGGATGTGGCCATTTCGTTGGGTAAAGGGTTAAATCCAAACAAGGACTCACTTTGCACCAGAAGGAGAAACACCTCTTGGAATATAAACACATTTGTTCGTTATGTGAAAAGGGGTATAACCAGTCAGTACAGTTCTGATACCACTGTGTATCGCGTGTGGAACTGAAACTGGACGTGTGTTTCCAGTGCAAGGCGACTTTTAGCTCCGCACACAGGCACATGGCGACCTGCCATGGAGACGGCAGCAGTAAGAAATTCAGTTTCGAAACCTGTGGCCAGATATTCACCAATAGCATTGCCTTACGGAGCATGAAAAAGGGAAACGTGGACCATCCCATTTCGCGTGTGACAGCTGCGGAAGAGGATATTAATGGCGTTCAAGTATGAAGGCGCACAAGAATGTTTGTGGCAACACCATTTGATCACATGTAAAATGTGCCAATAAATTTGATAAAAAAGGTGTTTTTAAATTTTCATTCTTCCACCTCAAACACATGCAAAGTCTCCACCCCCATGTGTGTCCATAAGATACGTCACAATGTTGTCGAGTGAAATTGTTGGTTGACCACAATGTGAGCATCTATATGACTTCATAATTTTTGAAAGTAGAAGAAATAACAATTTTATTTCAACACTGTGAATTGATATCAAATCAAACGCAGCAATTTCAACAGATGCATAAATCAGTTTTAAAGTTCTCTTCGGTCCGTTTCCAATTCCGACTTATTCGACAAGTTTACTTTTGCTTCCGCGAAGGGTGACATGGTGTCCCGGCAGATTTAAATTCCCTCATTTTATGGAGGAAAATCGTGTAATAAAGTATGTAATCGAGAATTGTGAATCCAACCTTCAGCCGTTAGATACATGTAGATAAATCATTTGTGAATAAGTGTGAAGAGAAACGCATTCGAATCCAATCCAATTTCGAAGTTTCGTAGGACTTTATTATAAAGTTCCTACTTGCAGATCGTTAGAGGGATGTGTCAATTTTTAAAAAGAAAAGTCATGTTAATCAAATGATCAATCAGTTAATAAATTATTTAATGGTTCATTGAACATTGTCCAACCCTCTCCGATGTTCTAGCGAATAGCTGCGCATATTGTCACAGTCAAATTTAGAAAAATACGCAGTTACTTTCTGGTGTGGATGTAAGGTTCGGTTTTCTTATTTTGACCGGTTAATATTATTATGGAGTCTTTATGGGTCACTGCTAACTGGCGGACCACCGTTTCAACCCCACACCTGTCGCTGTGTCCTTGGAAAAGTAACAATACCTCTGCCAGTATATTCATCACGTTGTTTGTAAATGTGTCCCTTTTTCATATTATGATATTTTTTACTTTCCTGAATTATCCGACAAAATGTTTGTTGAGAATGAAAAATCTAATTCTACAATTATTTTCGGTCATGGCGGACCTCGAACCTACATCCGAAGCATTTTTGTAACGTGTATACAAAAAGAGCAAGCTGACGAGTTAGAATCCTCACGGGAGCAATTCTTATCCCCATAAATAAAGGTGGGCACAATTGTGTGGTAGCCCGACTGTTCTCGATATAACTGTATTGCTGGAATGTCAGCAAATAACGCCGTAAAACAATTTGCTGGAATGTCAGCGAATAACGCTGTAAAACAATCTGCCCACATTCCTTCAAGGTGGCGCCGAGTCAATCAACGTGCGAACTCATCATATCGATGACCTGAGGTGATATGAAAGCCGTTGGGCTTTTCCCGTCGCCACAGTATAACAGCTTTTCAAACATCCAGCGAAAGTCTAGAGCGATAACTTGTAATACGGTGCCAACTTTCCAATATCGGCACTTGTTTTTTGTCAATTAAAGCTAAAATATGTTGCAAATATTCATCCCCATAGTTAGTCTTTCTTCGCAGACATCAACGTATATTCTTTAAAAAGCGATTTGCGATTGGTAGGTGTTTGTTAACTGAATTTCTTTAACAGCCTTTTAATTGTTGAGCATGGTTTGTTTATAGCAGCTGAGACACATTTCTGTGTGTGACTAATGATCGGTCCTGAAGTCTAGTTGTGTAGGGATCAATGGGTTATCTGAAGTGACTTAGAAAGGTTGCAGAAATTCGGTGGACCTAATTGGCGGAGAGGATGAACAAAGAAACTTCACATTCCTTTGTGTGTAACGGGTTTGCCTAAAGGACTAAGAATGAAATCCCGAAATCTTTACTCTTGGTAGATTTTGCCGTGAGGTTTTGAAGATTTAGTTCTGGGAGAATGTCAGGGTGAGATCCAATGAGTCAAGTTTGTTGAAATTATATACTGAGTCAAAAAGGAATGTATAATAGAAACAAATGTGAGAAAATAGCACAAAGGATGAAATATAATGGTTCTAATGTTGCATGTTTGTGGACAAGAAGTCGAGCAAAGAGTTTAATGACATCATGTTGTTGTCCACCCGACCGTATACAATTTTGCTACGGATTAAATAAATTAGATAAATACCACGTGCTACCCTAGAATGTTAAATTGAATGGGTGACCTACGATTTTCTTTGTGTTATGTTGTGCTAGAGAGCCTGGGTTAATGAGAAAACACGCTAGTGTTTGTCTTCCGATATTTTAAACAAGAAGCCCCAAGGAGCCTTAATCGCTCACCGGTCAAAGTGGTTCAAAGAAGTATTTGGGGTCACATTCAGTTAGACATGGTTCATCAACACTACAAAGGAATGAAGTCCTGAGAGACAAATTTTATGGAACTAGGGTCATGGCTTGAACAAACTTGAATCTTACCCCCCTAAGGATGCTGCATACCAAATATCAAAAGCATTCATCTGCTGGATCTGAAGAAGAAGATTTTTAAAGAAAATTCCTCATTTTGAACTAAGTTATCATTCGGGCTCCCACAGTGAGCCCAAATATGGACCCAGGGACTTGGCTTTAACAAACTAAATTTCAACCCCTTAAGCATGCTGCACACCGCATATCAAAACATTCCGACTGCTGGATCTGAAGAAGAAGATTTTTAAAGAAAATTTCTCATTTCGAACTAAGTTACAATTCAAGCTCCCACAGTGAGCCTAAATATGAACCTAGGGACATGGCTTGAACAAACTTGAATCTCATCCCCCTAAGGATGCATACCAAATATTAAAACATTCTGACTGCTAGATCTGAAGAAGAAGATTTTTAAAGAAAATTCCTCATTTTGAACTAAGTTATCATTCGGGCTCCCACAGTGAGCCCAAATATAGACCTAGGGACCTGGCTTGAAGAAACTTGAATCTCACCCCCTAAGGATGCTGCACACCAAATATCAAAACATTCTGACTGCTAGATCTGAAGAAGAAGATTTTTAAAGAAAAGTCCTCATTTTGAACTAAGTTATCATTCGGGCTCCCATAGTGAGCCCAAATATGGACCTAGGGACATGGCTTGAACAAACTTGAATCTCACCCCCCTAAGGATGCTGCATACCAAATATCAAAACATTCCGACAGCTGGATCTGAAGAAGAAGATTTTTAAAGAAAATTCCTCATTTTGAACTAAGTTATAATTCGGGCTACCACAGTGAGCTCACATATGACCCATGGACTTGGCTTGAAAAAACTGGAATCTCACCCTCCTAAGCATGCTGCATACCCACTATTAAAAGATTCTGCCTGCTGGATCTTGAGAAGAAGATTTTTAAAGAAATTTGCCTGAAATGCACTAAGTTCAAATTTGGGCTCCTATACTGAGCCCAAATATGAACCCAGGGGCCGATTTGAACAAACTTGAATCAGATATACCCC
The DNA here is from genome assembly GCA_031216915.1 of Pictodentalium vernedei. Lineage (NCBI taxonomy): Eukaryota > Metazoa > Mollusca > Scaphopoda > Dentaliida > Dentaliidae > Pictodentalium > Pictodentalium vernedei. The sequence continues at coordinate 293,892,228 of CM062290.1, forward strand.
ACAATGTTGCATACCAAATATCAAAAGACTCTGCCTGCTGGATCTGGAGAAGAAGATGTTTTAAGAAATTTGCCGGAAAATGCACTAAGTTCGAATTCGAGCTTCTATAGTGAGCCCAAATATGAATTCAGGGGGCCGATTTGAACAAACTTGAATCAGATCCACCCCACAATGTTGCATACCAAATACCAAAAGATTCTGTCTGCTGGATCTTGAGAAGAAGATTTGTAAAGAAATTTGCTTGAAATGCACTAAGTTCGAATTCGGGCTTCTATAGTGAGCCCAAATATGAATCCAGGGGGCCGATTTGAACAAACTTGAATCTGCCACCCGCCCCCACCCCCACCCCATCCCCCACCCCCCTAGAGATGATGTGTACCAAATAGGAAAGAATTCGGCCTGGTGGATTTGAAGAAGAAGATTTTTTTTTAATTTTGGAAAGAAATTCATGGGTTCTATCAGAGTTATGCTCCTGGTGGTGCCCCCTGTGGGTGCGGCAAGTTTATTTGTACAAGTGTGAATTGACATATGATGGGGAACATGCACACCAAATTTGGTTCAATTTAATCCAGCAGTTTGTGAGGAGCAGTCGATAATTTAAAGTTCGCGACGGACGACGGACGACGGACGACGGACGGCAAGTGATAAGTTAAGCTCCCTTCGGTGAGCTAAAACTGCCAAGGTTAACCGAAAATCAGAGGTTGCGTTCCATTGGTATGCATGAGGCTGGGATACCTCCAGCCGAGCTCGATGCTGAGTTCGGAGTCACTGTGGCCACTATTTACCGTCTCATTGGAAGCTACAGCACCACTGGATCTCCTGCCTATCGACCGTGTTCAGGTCCACCAAAAGTTACGACCCCTTCATAAGACCGACACATCAGGACGTCTCACTTACGGGATAGCTTCCTTCCGGTGACAAGGACAGCAGCAATTACTCCTGGTAGAACTAACAATAGAATTAGTGCACAAACTGTCCGCAACAGACTCGCTAAACACGGCATTCGAAGTAGGCGTCTATACCACGGACCAATCCTTACCCATCGCCATCGTACAGTCAGAATGAAATGGGTACGTCAGAGTGTTCGCTGGACTCAGCAGCGTTGGGGCAAAGTTCTTTTTAGTGATGAATCACGATTTTGTCGACGGCGCGCTGATAGTAGGTCAAGAGTGTATCGCCGACGAGGAGAACGGTTTTCTAATGCTTGCGTCCGGGAATGCGACCTTTTCTGGGGGGGGGGGGGGGGGGGGGGGGGTAGTGTAATGGTTTGGGCAGGAATTTCCTTGCTCCATCGAACGCAGTTGATCTTCATCGATGGTAATCTGAATGGACAGTGATATAGGGACGAAATTATTAACGCTGTTGTTGTACCGTTGTTAAACGCTAAGGTCGGATTGCAGTTATTCCAGCAAGACAATGCCCGATGTCACGTGGCGCGTATCTGTCGTATTTAACAAACATGCATTGTCTCATGTTAATAGAGCACCCTTAACTCGGAATAGTATGTTATTATGTAATTAAAATGAAAATGGCCCTGTTTCTTTTTCTATTTCGTTTCTGTGATAAAACTGACAGGGGACGTACCGCCCTTCGACTCTCATGTAAACAAAAACAAATTCGCACGTATGCACAGCTGCTGCTTAGTAAAATCGAGAAAATATAATACCTACTCTTAATGATCTGATGGTCGTAGTATAAATTAAATATACCCATAGTAGCTTGGTGTATCAAATGTTCACCACCCGTGCTGAAATGTTATTAACCGCGCGCCGAAGGCTCGCGGTTAACACCACTTCACCACACGTGGTGAACATTTGGTACACCAACCTGCTATGGATATATTCTATATGTACTAGAGTCAAGCTCTAGTAGCAACATCTATGGGGTATTTTTGAAAAGTGGATATTTTGGTACTCAAACATCTCGAAGATAGTTTTCAATTGAGAGGGCCTTTTGTGCTGTTGTCTTGAATCAGTGACAGCCGATAGAACAGAAAAAAAAAAAAAAATGCAACTTGAATCACTCATAGATCCCACGCAATCAATATAAATGCTGATGTATCCGTGCAAGGCTCCCTGCGACGTTTCATTTTCCATGATTTTGATATCTCGACTGACGTTTGCAGAACTAATCCACCTCTGCAATTCCATCAAGTGACAACTTGTCCAATCACGACACATAATTAGTAATTTGTGCTTGGTTCTTCGAAATATCATGTAATTTTCCTGATTTGCTGTTGTTTTTTTCCTCAGCCTAAGGAAATTCATACTTCTTATTGAACTTTAATGGTATAGTGGTTAGCTCAGAACCTCATCAATGCTGCGAGACTCAAAATGAAATAATGTATGAGAGGACAGAACAAGTGGACGGTAACATTTGGGACATTCTGGTTCTGTTTGGTCTTCTCTCAACCAAAACGATTTCTCCGGAACACAATGCATAAATTATACCCAAAATAGCAGGCAATTTAAGCAGTTCATGCAGACAAAGTGTTCCATGGATACAACACTGGAATAGTTCAGCATTTTGACCCCCAATAAAATGATGCGCCATTCACATTACCGAGAGTATAATTATATAATAATTAGGTAATCATGAAACCTATGCGATTTGAAGTCTTGCATATTCCCGTATAAACTGTCGAACGTGCATCAGACGAATACAACTGAATTTATTTTCCCATACAGGATACCTTCAACAAAGCTGGCGAGTTGAAGTCTTTTGGTTACAATGATACTTCCCCACCCCCACCCCTCCCACACACACAAATATGTAGCCAGGGTGTCCGTAGAAATTAGCTGCAATACACGCATAAGCTTAGAGGGAAATGCTGAGTAATATTGGAAAATAATATTTTTCCCTGGGCAGATACTCTTCCTTCACCCATACGTTTTATTTTGTGGAATGGGCTACAAATTATTCTTGCTTTTTCAACCCTGGCGTATTCAACGGTTTAGTCTGTCGATAACGGGAAGGATATGCCCTCGTATTGAAAACGCTTTGAGACCAACATAGCTGTTGACCTTGCACATTTGTGGAGGATAAGCAGCTAAGTCTAGAGATACCACACTTGATACAAAAAAATCGGAAATAATCGAAACTTTGTAAAATATGCGATAGTTGGAAGACCTCGTGACATGCATGTTTTGCCAATTTTCATCATATAACAAGGATATATGCCACTGTAATAGTGTAATGGTATCACGGAACTAAATATTTTAACGATCAGGTAAAAAAATATGATCGCATCACTTTAATTTTGGCATTCAAATATCTTTGTGAAATATAGCCCTTCAGACAACTTTTTCTTATCTCAAAACAGGGGTTCATGCAACAAATAAGAGAGAAAAATTGACAGCAAGGGAAGTACCGGTCAGGTGCGCATATTTTCCAGGGAATTCCCCACAAAAACACACCAAATGTAAATTGTATTTTTTAAGTCCAAAGGTCATCAAATCACCCTCTTTTTTATCTGGAATATTCATCAATAACGCAAGATGTCAATAGAATGCTTCAAACATTTATTGAAGCAGTTTATTGTCCCAAGGCAGTTTATTTTTAGGGATTGCATCACTTCCGAAGTGCAACATTACAAGGCGGGTATTTCTAATTCAAATATTTAGTTCAGTGATACCTATAATCGTCCCCAACCCTACCAAAGAGATATTTTACTACTTTCGTGAGATAAAAGAATCATTTCTGCATTAGAATCCAACTTTTGGCTTCTAATGAGTCAAAAACATGGGAAATTTTCTCTTTTAAGGAAAGTGTCCAAACTGTGTCAAATGAGCTTAAAAATTGGTATTGCCCCCAAAGGATTTTTCTAGCCCATTACCTAATAAAGTAGCTGAGAGGGATGAGAATTTATAGCTTTCTTTAAAAACTACCCTGATCCCAAAATAAAACTCAAATCTGCATCAGTACACAATATTTTGGGAATTTTTTTTTCTCATTTAACCATACCAAAAGCAAAACAGTGCCCCAACCCCCATGAAACAATATGAATGTCAATTTTGTTTCAAACATTGGGGCTGCGGCTATATATTTCACCAATATAAAAGGACTCTGCCATTTTATCCTAAGAGCTGATGTAAAATTTTCTTTTACCTAATCATGTGGTAAAATATAGCCCTGAATAGGACCCCGTGGTATGCCCCTTTTCATTAAAATCTATGACATAATTCAGAAATTAATTTATATTGACCCTAATCAAACCCCCTGTGATGTTAAATTCCCATTTGTGATAGATTTTAAATCACATACTGGCTTCTGAAGACATTTCACCTTGTGTTTGATGAATATTTTACAATTTGTGTGAAAGAAAGGATCAGTTTTCTCAGTTAAGGTACACAGAGTCATTGATATGGCACTGACAAAACATACAACATTGTTTTATGCCAAAGGAAAGACCAGTACCTGCTATTGTGGTAACCCATAACAATGTCAAATGCCTAAAACCATCAAATATCGAATCTATAGTGCTATACTTGTGCTGCAAGTACCCATCAGTGCACTTTCATAACTTTTGTTTCAGTTCCCACAGACACCCGTTCTGACAAAGAGTGAAATTGTAGAAAATATGTTTCCAAAGAGGATGAATCTGGGATTTGCAACAAGAATATAGTGGTCTTTGATGCTCAATGTATTTGTGTGGGTGGGGGGGGGGGGGGGGGGTGAAAGATAGTCAGCTGCAACTTATTGAAAATGCAGACACAGGTAAATGAAAAACGTCTGACAGATAGATGGACGGACTGGAGCCAGACATACAGAAAGAATTTCGGTCACACATTTAGGAAAACTAGAGTGCCGAATGACATGCAATGAAAAATATAGTGGAGGAGCCAAGACAAGATAGTCGGATAGAAAAATAACTCAATGGACCATGAGTGCTGCAGCCTCAAAGTAAATTATAAGAAACTGAAAATTATGATATTAACTTCAGCCTCTAAAAAATATGTTGTACAGTCTTTCCAAATGTTTATCATCGGCAGAAGGGTTAAGTGTGTATGGGAGGGGGACTTGGTTAAGGAGAGAGCAATATTTCATAACTGTCACTGTAAATTTGTGCTGCATCATGGGAATTACGACAGAACTAGTACCAGACTATTATATTGGTAGCTATGCACAAATGTCATTCATTCACATTTGTCATTTTATTATGTTATTCTTCCACTGTAGCCCCATCCCCTCCCCAACTTTGCGTTCCAAAATACTCTTTCAGTGAAGGACTTGCTTTCTGTCATTTTAAAGAGGATAATAAAAAGCAGAAAAACTTCTGAATACCAGTGAATAGAAGTGCAGTATAGGTTGTTTGGCTGTGTGTTTGAATGGTGTTTTGGGAGGGGGGTGAATGTTGGAATCACCCTGCCCCTAGTACTATGAAGGGGGACCATGGTTTAAATAAATGTGTTAATAGGGTAGGGTAGGCTATTAGCAGTCGCCAGAGGTTATAGTGTGCTCCTGGGGAATACACTTGCTCAAGATGTGAATTTGCTTGCATTAACAGCCTTAGTTTTGGCAATATATAGCCGTTGTTGCTGACTGTGACAAAAATACAACTTTTCAAAACAATAAAACAGTTCTCTATGGTGCATGACAGGTTTCAAAGCAATCCGATAATACACGTGCCCTGTAGGGTGTGCCAAAGGGAAATATTGAGGTCTGACTAAACTAAGTTCTAAGAACGTTGGCCGCGGCAAAATTTTTTGCCAGAAATTGAAGAAAATCGACAGCTCCCATCTAGAGCTCACTCCAAACAAGCATGCCAAGTTTCAAAGTGATCCAATAATAAATGTGCCCTGCAGGGTGTGCCAAGGGGAAATTTTGATGCATATCTGCACTAAATTCATCAAAGGCCGTTGCCAGCGGCAACAATTTTTGGCAACATCGTAGAAAATCGATAGCTCCCATCTAGAGGTCACCCCAAAAAAGCATGCCAGGTTTCAAAGCAATCTGATCATAAATGTGCCCTGTAGGGTGTGCCAAATGGAAATATTGAGGTCTGACTAAACTAAGTTCTAAGAACGTTGGCCGCGGCAACATTTTTTTGCCGGAAATTGAAGAAAATCGATAGCTCTCATCTAGAGCTCACCCCAAGCAAGCATACCAAGTTTCAAAGTGATCCAACAATAAATATGCCCTGCAGGGTGTGCCAAGAGGAAATTTTGATGCATAACTGCACTAAGTTCATCAAAGGTCATTGTCAGCGGCAACATTTCTTGGCAGATATCGCGGAAAATCGATAGCTCCCATCTAGAGGTAACCCCAAACAAGCATACCAAGTTTCAAACCGATCTGATCAAAAATGTGCCCTGTACGACGTGCCAAAGGAATATATTGATGGCTGACTAAACTAAGTTCAAAGGTTGTTGCCAGCGGCGACATTTGTTGACGGAAATGGAAGAAAATCGATAGCTCCTATCCAGAGGTCACCCCAAACAAGAATGCCAGGTTTTAAAGCAATCCGACCATTAATGTGCCCAGTAGGGTCTTCCAAAGGGAAATATTGAGGTGTGACTAAACTAAGTTCTAAGAACGTTGACCGCGGCAACATTTTTTGACGGAAATTGGAGACAATCGATAGCTCCCATCTAATCTAAAGGTCACCCCAAACAAGCATACCAAGTTTCAAAGCGATCTGATTATAAATGCGACCTGTGAGGTGTATCATATGAAATTGTGGACGTACGTACATACGTACTTACGCCCGGACGTACGTACGTGCGCCGACAGACGAGAAGTGATGGCAATAGCTCAGCTTGACTTTGTCAAGTTGAGCTAAAAACTCATACACAGATGTATAGCCGCTGTCTTTAACTCTTAACCCGCTGAGTATTTTTAAAATATTTTTCATCAAATCTAGTCATGGAGGCTGTGAAGCAGTCATGGCTGGACTTGATTAAAAATCATATACATATAATTAAATAAATCATTGGTGAAAAAGTCTATACAATTCAATTTGGTTAAATGTGCCCAATATACACTTATTTCAGTAGCAAGAGATTGTGTGTACTGGGCTGGAAATATCCCTAAGTGGAATACAATGAGTTAAAGTTCTCCGTGATAGAAATGTTTCTTGAAATGAAATTAATTACACGAAAGTATAAGATAGTCGGGTAAACTATTTCACAAATGTGGATCTGCAGACGAGAATGAACGTTTACAAGATATTTTGCGCTTGTTTCGGGGAATATGTAGCAGTTTTCGTTCAAAAGCTCTTAGTTTATATCGACACATAGCCTTAATTGGGACACAATCAGTTATATACACAAATGGCAGTGAGATTTTGAACACAGTTCTGTTTACCACTTGCAGCCATTGTAAATCCGTGAAAATCAATGTGATATGTTGGGCTCTTGGAACGCAGTCCCATCTGATGCATTCAGCACATTCTACAGGCATTCACCGTGACATTTAGGAAGCCCATTACAACACTTAGTTCCCATAGTCCAGTTGGATGTAACGACGGCATCAACTCTTTTGGTGCGGAATCTGATAATGTTGTTTTTCGTTGACATGATAACAGGAGTCTGGAACTTGTCATACAGGTGATATAATATCATTTATTATGCCAGTAATTGTTATTGACCAATCTGCTTCAATATCTAGTGACCGTATATGAGACTGTGTATCATCGAGCTGACCGTATATAGAGCTTATATACGGTCAGTACCGACATTTTGTTTTTGACATCCAACGCTCGCTTCGATGTTTATCCTAATTTCGCGTCTTCAACGAACAACAAATAATTTCGCGTTTGTGCCTGTTGAGCAACGTACAACTATAATACGCTTCTTCCAGTCTTTGAGAAACTTTAATAAACAAATGTAAATAAATAAACCACCAAAACGACATGTATAGAAGCCAACTGGAACTGTCTGAGACGAACTCAAGCGAGAATCCTTACCCGAATAATCTGCCTTTCTCAGTTCATGCACATATTTTCGAGTTACTCCACCTGGACTGTAAATTTTATCGTCTGTTTTGTTTTGCTTTGAATGATTGAACTTGAAGGTTGATCGATATCGAACATAAATTACACTTATGGTTGTGTTTCTTTTAAAGGACTGGCATAATCAATACGTTATATGGCTTTCAGGGGGCGGATTTGGTGTGATGTAACGCTCGACGAGATCAATATTAGGCTTCGGCCTCGCCTAATATTGATCTCACTTCGTCTTACATCACGCCATATCCGCCCCCTGAAAGCCCCATAACTTATAATATATACCGAGCGAAGTGAGGAAGGAGTGCAACGGACCCTCGACTGGTCATATCACATTCACGCCTCGCATTATGATTCAAATCAACTTATCTCTTGTTTTTTTTCTTCACACTTACTCACAAATGATTTATCTATCTAACGGCTGAAAGGTTGGATTCACAATTCTCGATTGCATACTTTATTACACGATTTTCCTCCAAAAAATGGCTGACTTTAAATCTGCCGCTACACCATGTCACCCTACGCGAAAGCGACAGTAAACTGGTCGACAGATTTACTTCATGGGATCAACAAAGCGAAACGAAGCGGTTTTACCATATGACGAAATCCCAGCGAAATTTGAATCGCTCTAACAATATAAACGCGTTTTTTTGTAAGAATGTACTGCAGTGGCACCCACAAAACGTCCTACAGTACAACTACTGTGGTCTTAACTTTATTATTTTTTACAATATTATACCGTTTAAGATGCAATTCAATCAAACATAATCAAACATATTATTAGTTACACAGTTTGTTGGTGACCTAATATGGTATATGTGGTGTCAGTTAATTTCATATTGGACGAGAGCGAAGCTCGAGTCCAAAATGGAATTAACTGACACCATTTATACGATATTAGGCCACCAACAAACTGTGTAACGAATATATCTTACCGACTGCTGCATCGATGCACAGAACTAATAACAGCGATCAAAATTAAATGAGAGAATTCTCACAATGTGTTCACGTGTCTTTGCCTTGTTACAATTTATGGGAGAGTGCCCACTCTCCCATAAATTGTAACAAGGCAAATTCATACATACCAAACAGTTTCATTTCGAAGGTAACATGACACACATCCACAGAATATGAAGCCTTTAAGTTGCCTAACCTGCACCTCAGACCAAATATGGGCTTCCAACACTCAATCTTTCAACTTGAAGTGTTTATCGGCTGTCGCCATTTTGAATAATCAATGGACAAAGGGGGAGATTACCCATAGCTGTCAGCGTATATTGATGTTGACAGACAGTATATGGTTTTATATGCAGACTGTATGTGACGTCTTTGAACCAATGAAATTCCCAGATACTTAGTAATATATTGCCCTTGAGTATTTCTTTTTTCTGTTAAAATGATACGTACCTTCCGCCCTACGGCATTGTTGTGCTTGTGAATGATATCTCTTATACTATTACTGGGCTCCAGTGCATCAAGGACATGTTTCGACACTTTTTGAGCAAAGATAACGTTCTCATTGCAACCACTCCATTGCCACGCTTTTGTCAGTTTCATGAAAAAGAAATAAAAAAAATATAAGGGCACTCCCTACAACTTGAATTAATAAAACACTCAACCGGAAGAAGAGGTATACAGGCAGAGTCAACTTTATCTGTTCCTTGTCTGGTTGACTGTTTGTCTGTCAACCTGTCTGTATTTGTGTGCATGCCATACATAACACATCTCCGTGACCATCGACAGTTAGGTGTGTCACAGTCTACCTGTTTTTGTCTTTCTGTTGGGCTGTAACAGTCGCTGTACGCTTAACGTAGGTGCGTTTGGGCGTATTTTTGCATGCCGGAGCCTATGTCGGCCAGTCTGTCTGTTTGGCTGTTTACTTGACAATTTACATGTCTCTCTGTCTGTCTTCTCGCTGGTTCTTGGTTGACTCACAAGGATTCACATGAGATTGTGCTTCATGAAAACCACAAATGCTAATAATATGAAAACTATATTGAATTGAATTACTTAATACCTCCATTCTATTAGACAAAGGAAATTACAGTATGTGTAGAGTGGTTTGTGACTAAATTACCCGCGGAGTGGAGTTACCATCCAAAGTATCACTTTCAAATTCTGTACATATGGACAAACACACAAGCAATGTTTCAGCCAACAGGCCTCCTGGTTTAACCCGGAGGTCTATTGGCTGGACCTTATCTTGTGCTTGTTACGCTTTACAACAAATTTACAATTATTACTTGGGTGAAAGCTCCACTCTACTGGTGATTTAGTAATAATACCCCATCCACATACCGTATATGCAATTCATTTGAGTTTGTTGATCAGAATAGTTACTCCTGTTTACAGCTGTAAAGAAGATCTTATTGTTATAAAAACAGCATATCTGTAACAACCTCGCGTTGGCTTGGCATTTTGTTTTCAAAATAGTACTGAATACCGCTAACACTCGTCGTTGCTTAACTCCAAAAGCTCCTAAAATGCACACACATTTACTCTACCGACTCCGTATTTAAAATGTACATTCATTACGTATAGATCATTACAACTGTCAATTAGTCTGACGCGCCGCATTCCGTCGAGTAGAAGAGACCAGCCTGGAGCGAATACTATAAACTTTTTACAGTTGTATTTTTTAGAATTGCATTTTCTACCTATTAATATAACTGATAAAAAATTAATCATTAATATTTTAAAAGATATGGCAATTTGCCAACTGGCAAATTGCCACATCGTTGAAAATGCTAATGGTTCATTTCAACTCATTTAAAGTCATAACTAGAAAATACAATTCTAGAAAATACAATTGTAAAAAGGTTTATGGTATTGGTCCCAGATCAGGTAGATCAAACAGACCGCTGCAGACTTTCACAAACTAGACAGAATATGATAACCCAGATTGGTCGAGTATTGTAATAATTTGGTTGTTAGATTAGTATTGATATTTAAAACTTTGATACAGGACCAAAAATGTAAACAAAAAATAAATTATGGAGTTGTTCTCCCAAGTGTTCAGAGGAATTGTATTCTAGTTATTATTTCGCGTTTGTAAAATTGTCGCATCACGACTCGTTTTCGGTGAGAGAGATTCAATGGGAAAACTACGACGATCTTGAGAAGCTGTTTCAAACCCTCAAGCCACCGGTTTAATTGCAAGGAATTCGACGTTGTTGTGGCCAAGAATTAGCAATTTAAATAGCCCATCGCCGATGTTCAGATTCACTCATCTGGAATATTTCCGATGGTTGGAAAACCGAACCTATTGCTCGCTTTTCCGACCAACTGATATATTCTAGTCGACTGAAAAAAAATTCATTTCAATCCAATTAACACTAGAAATGTTCCCCAGTTGGGACTTTATTTGGCCGAATGTTTGATGATATTACCATCATAAATGGAGACTTAGCTGCTGCATATTTATGATTTCATCATGTAGTTTCACTAATTATGCTAGAATCGTGGTGTTTTCAATGGGAATTAAATACTTATTGGTTAGAAAATTTATAACTGAAGCGCGAAAGAAACCCCATATATCTTTGTGAGTAAAATACCTCATATTACATCAATGGTAGTCTGCGTGCAAATTTCCACTAAAATTGGATAAACAAACAGCCCATAGCATCGTCGAATTCCGAGCAGAATTAGATTGGTGGCATGCGAGCTTGGAGCTACAGTACGACTACCGAGGGACTGGTCACTTTCTACGGGTAGGCAATATTTCCACGGACGCAAACATATTGAATTCCGAACACTAATTATAGGCATAATCATCAAAGATTTAATTAATGAAGCGCCGGGTAAAAACCGATGCTTCATTAATTAAAATTTTGCTAATGATAATTTTTATTCCCTGGTAAACGCATGCGTGGAGATCATGTGGTTCACGACCAGTCTAGGAAGACTGTACTGTAATTTTCAGTAGGTCTGGAAAAAAGGACGAGTACAATACAGCTTGTAGATGCGGACTGAGTATTTTAAAAGTCTCAACCATCGCAAAGTATTGAAAAGGGCTTTAAGCTGATGTTCAAATTGTTGCATCTGTGCAGTTGCTTGTGGAGAAATTCACAGTGGCGGCAGTATTAATAACCGTGATTTCACTTCTGCGAAAACCACAAACACGTCGGTTTAAGACTGATTGCAGCAGATCGGTTGAAGGAAGGATGATTTTAAATTTACTTTCAGTTTCTCTCGAGGTATACTTCAAGTGTATATAAGTTGTACGTCTCGCACGTTTCACTCTTCATTTGGGGGACCCCAGTTGGGACCCCGAATGTGCCGTCATGTCATGTAGCCCAGTGGCGCTATTTCGGGTTGTGATGGTAACCCGCGTGGGCAGCCATGTTGTGACGTCATTACCAAAGTGAGATGGTGCGAGAGCGCATGCGCAGCGCGTGTTAGGTTGATATTTGGTCCGTCGTCTATTTTGTATACTTGATGCCGCCATTTTGGTTTATATGGTAGCACGTGGTTGCTATGTGACCCAATGGGCTTCAACAGGGCGGGTGTGTATTCGGAGGGTGTTTTCAAATGAATAATTACCCAAATAAACTCGACAATCCTCCCAAATCACCGCATCCGAAACGGACTTGTCGAAGACCCATTTTGGGCTGATAATAGTAGCCCGTAGTGCTATAATGCGCGTTCTTTTGTATAAGAATACTGATTCGGATTTTCTAAAATACTTCGTAGAATTAGCCAAATTGGCCCGACAAGTTGTACGAATTCAAATTCTTTCAGAATCATCTGCTTCAATCTATGCATCTATAAGCTATTCTATAATTTCGTCTGCCCGATCCTGTTCTATTGTTCTTGTATATAGTCCAGTAGAGTAGAAGAGCCTGTCGGTTGGAACTGTTTTGCTGATTGTTACCATATTTAGTAACCAGTCCTATCCTAGTTACTATTGTTCTTGTTTAGAACTGCATATGTTTCGTTAAATCCATATCGTCCAATCAGTTCACTTTACTGCAACTAACTAACCAGTCAGATCATCCAATTATCTAAACCCCTATACCCACTGTCACATCGTGATCTGTATGGGCCGGCCGTTCCTGAACCTATTCTACATATGCTATATAATTACATGATGGTCCAGAGTCAAGATGTCTATAACAGCCACACATGGGGAACCGTCCTCCATAACATCCCTGCTTCGCTACCATGTGCATCACACCTGCAGATGCAATAGCATGGACAAAGGCGTTTTCTCTTGTTGCTGAAAAAAAAACAAAACAAAAGGCAGAGCCTAAACGAAGCGCCCACAACCTCCTCCGCTACCCCTAAGCCTCCCCTCCCCAAACAAAAACAAAACAAAACAAAAAACAAAACTTAAAAAAAACAACAGCAGCCAGTGACCTAGCAAAAAACAACAATGAAAAATACATCAACCCTCCAAATAATTTCGACAATAATCATCTTGGTGCCCCAGAGACAGAGGCCTCTAACATTTTAAAGATACGAATATCACCCAAAACGTACCACACTAAACACTAGAAGCTCTGATAAGATACAAAAGAAAATTTTTAATACAGCTAATTACAATGTGAGATCGTACAAGATGTAGGGAATTTCTACACTAACACATACCATTTGGCAAGATTTTTACCATTATACCCACTTCAGGCAACTGGCGCGAGTTCGCTCAAGCAAATGTCTAATCAAACATTTTGTGTTAAACATTGTTTGCTTGATCACAATGCTAAAGTTTAGTTTCTTAACGAAAAACCGATTTGCTTGTTTGTAATAGGTCGAGATGAAATTGCATAATCAATGAATAATGTTCATAACTTTAGAATGTCTTTTTTTTCAAATGTATCAGAAACATTGTAGGAGAGTCTAAATGTACAACAGATACATTGAAGTTCATGGGCAGTGGAGGGGCTCAAATTTTCAAGACGCGCCGAGCAAATCACGCTTCGTTCTGGTGAGATAGAATTTGTAAAATAGAAACACAGATATGCCATTCAATTGATTGCAGGCATTGACAGGTACGATTACAGATGTTAAAAGTGTGAGGATGGAGGGTGGGGTGGGGGAGGGGGGGGGGGGGCACTGTTAGATATACTAAATATACTGTGCGAATTCCCTTTAGTTTTCCTTTTAGGTATGCACGACCAACCACAATCATGATGCCAGGTACTGCCAGAGGCATGTTGAAGACGACCACAACTGGGAGGAGACTTATACAGCTCTCGTCGGCGGGTTTCGGGCGTTTCCCTGGGGAAAATGTTAGGAGGTAGGATGTCAGTCTGGTCTCCCACGTCCTCTAAAAATGTTTTCGAGTCGAAGTATTCCCTCACAATTTCATAGACTTACTCAAATTTCGAAAAAGGGAGTAGAGTCATAACGTCTCAAAGGGACACGCACACGAGCTATAGCTGTATGTACGGAATTATCTGAGATAACACATCGACATCCACTACTTACGGTGGTTGATGTCCATTGTTATCGTGGACAATACCATCTCCCTTGTAAAAACTGAAGTTTGATTTACAAAAAAAATAGAGTGGAGACGCCAGGTGTCTCACTCCCAGAATCCACCCATGAATTCGTTATTAACTTGAAAGTGTAAATAAGGTCATACCTTTAGCGTGATTGGTGTGAGCAACGGCAGAAAACGCTGAATCTGGACAGTTCCACTTCTCATACTTGAACTGATGTTGGCATTCTTGTAAACCTGTCTTTAATCCACTGGCAACAATAGCAGGCACTTCGCGGTAAATCTGTTCAAATAATTGTTAGCATATAGAATGAATAGGTACAAGGGCCGGTAATCAGATTTCAACCACGAGCAGGAAAAGGGTTTTAACCACTCGGCTTGCCGAGTGGTTAAAACCCTTATTCTACGGGTGGTTTAAATATGATTACCTGCCATAGTACCTATTTCTTTTATTTATACCATGCTCTTAATAAATAATCGACTTTGTCACTTAAAATGGAGAAAAAAGAACACTTTCTGTCGCAAACACACGGGCTTGAATATCTTCCGAGTATGAATATCTTCCGAGTGATATACGCTTTCTAGACAGACATATACTAGCGTGTGTGCTGAGACGCAAAAAAAACTGTGTAAATCTGGGCACTAATTTCTGTCTAAAGCTTTGTAGACCTTACCATTTTCCAACAAATTATCTGAAATGTGTGTCCAAAAGGAGGAAATCCATTAACTGCAATCATCAACTGGCAGTGAATTCTAGCCCACATATAATTCTAAATTTCCGACGAATCCTTGGAATGGAACAACCATCCCACAGATCCCACGGATGCTTCCACTATGCCGAAGCGAAAGAACTTTAAATATATTTCGTTATAAATAAATGCTTCGAAAATAATTTTTGGTGCAACAAATACGCATTAAATTTTCACTCTGTAATGATAGTGCACTTTACCTGCCATTGCCTGAAAACGGAATCGCAAATTGCAGTATCAGTAGCGATAACAATTCGGCGACAAAATATTTTGTATCCCTATTGTAGTTTCAAGAAAAAGTCACACGGCGTCACGAGAAACGAACTCACGAGCGCCTAACGGGCTATTTAGTGGTATTGTTAAGCATAAGTCATTCTCTTATGATTGATTTTAATGCAGCGAACGATTCAACTAGTTTCCTTTCACGTGCATTCTATGCTGCAGGCAATTGCACGATCCAGCACATAAAACACAATGCAAAACACCACACGAAAAGAAAAAACGAACCGAAAGTGGAGAAACAGAATATACTGCAACCAGTACATTCGAGTTTGTGTGAAAATGGTGAAAGCATCAGAATAAAAACATATAGAAAAAAGAATTTATGGAAATTTATTTTCGGGAGTAAAATATCTTTCAAGTTTGTTTGTTTGTTTGTTGGTGGTTAACGTCACATATTTATGCACCATGGCTAATCGTGACACAACATGGAGATGAAGTCAAGTTTAGTCAATCGTTGATCTACATGTTGCCCATTTTAGAGGACTTTCACCCCAAGCATTGGTGACTGGGTCCTATTTTACTAGTAAAGCGGAACTGGTTTACCACAGTAAACAAGTGCTGCTTACTTCCCGGGGTTCCCACGGGAAATATATCTTTCAAGAAAACAGAAATACGTTTTCGTAAGCAGCATTTAAAGATTTTCATTCAGGAATCAGTTCAAATGTTTCCAGAAACAGGAAATAACTTTTTGTGCATAGCATTAAATGTGTTCTGTAAAGCACACGTCAATGAATATTTTTAACTCTGCCCACTTTTAGAGGGAAAAAATACATGTATGACCTCCAGAAATGCAATGAGGTCATAAAATACAATTTTAAACAATTTTGAAAGCTGCACTTAATGAGACCTGTATGACCCTAGTAAACTGAACCCAAATTATTAACTTCCACAGTGATTTGACTCATTTGGTGTTGCTCCGAGGTCCATATATCAGACCATGCTTGAGATATGAATGTGACCATCTTTCACAATTTGTGCCCCCCTCCCCCCCCCCCCCCCCCCGTTCCCTGATAAATATTTTGAGAATACACGTACACGTATCAACTGCGGCCATGCTTTGGGAGATCGAAAAATGTGATTTCCAGCAATTCTGGAAAATGCACTCAGTGACCCCTGAGTGATCTCTGTGCCCTTGACTCATATTGAGAACCTCCATTGAGTTTCAGCTCATTTGGTGTTGGTTCCAGGTCCATCTGTCATACCATATTTGAGACATGAGCATGACCCACTTTCAACAGTTCTGGCCACGTCCATTTTTGGCAACATAAAAATGCATGTATGAACTTTGGGAATGCATTGGAAGGTTAAAAAATGTGATTTTCAGCAATTCTGAAAAATGCACTCATTGAGCCCTGGGTGACCTCAGTTCCCTAGCCCAACATTTTAAACCTCCATTGAGTTTCGACTTATTTGGGGTTGGTCCCAGGTCCATACATCATACCATGCTTGAGATATGAGCATGACCCACTTTCCAAATTTTTGGCCACGCCCACTTTTTTAAAGGTAAAATTGCATGTATGAACTTCGGGAAGGCTTTAGGGGTCCAAAAATATTATTTCCAGCAATTTTGAAAAATACACGCAATGACCCCTGGGTGACCTCAGTGACCTTGACCATATATTGAACCCTTTGGTGTTGGTCCCAGGTCTGAGTGACCTTGACCAATATTTAAAACCTCCATTGAGTTTCGACTCATTTGGGGTTGGTCCCAGGTCCATACGTCATACCATGCTTGAGATATAAGCATTACCCACTTTCAAAATTTTTGGCCACGCCCACTTTTTAACATAAAAAATGTATGTATACACATCGGGAATGCTTTCGGTGGTCCAAAAATGTAATTTCCCGCAATTCGGAAAAATGCACTCAATGGGTGACCTCAGTGACCTTGACCCATATTTTGAACCTCCGTCAAGTATCGAGTCATTTGGTGTTGGTCCCAGGTCCATAGGCCATACCATGCCTGGGATATGGGCGTGACCCACTTTCAAAACACCCCTAATGCCACAGGAATCTGAAAATAGTGTGTCGAGAACTTGTGACTGTCAGTATGCCAGAAACCAACAAGATGGGACAATTCGTGTTCGAGATATCGTGCGGACAAGGAAGTGCTCAGAAGACAGAAGACAGGGGAATAAGAAGAAAACGAAAAAAAAAAGAAAAAAGAAACCATACAAAAACAATAGTCTGTGTGTTTCACACAGGCTAGTAATTAAAAGTAACCGCGTTCCAGCGAGAAACTTTTGAAACCTAACGTCAGTCTCATTATTTTCAGCACACGTCTAAAATGATGAATGAAGTGTTTAAGGCGACCCTTGCGTACTGCACCAAAATGGTTCCCAAGATGTTTTCACAACCCATCCTCATATCTCTTGTGTGACCCAAGGAACTGAATTGAATTTAGTACGAAATATCGCCCGACGGAATAAAAGCATACATGGACAAAGTTTGATTATTTTTTATCACCAACAAATTTCCCTCACGTGCCGTTGAGCTGAGAGAATTGAAAAGAAAGTCCATAATTTTTATGAGTTGGGTGTGGCGATTTGTTTGTTAACGACTAGTTTCGAGAAGTCATGATGATAGATTTTCTTAACTGAATGGTAGACAAAAGTGTTATGCACTCACGGCGCTTGTATAATATTATTCTTTTATCGCGACGGAGCTCGTTCTTGGGGACTTATAGTTATGAGTCGCAAATATCAGAAACTCACATTTGTTTTAAAGGTTGTTAGATATTGTGGAGTAAGAGACACTAATGTCTCGTTCCACGAAATGAATCCGCTGGAATAATACTCAACAGTGTGTACTTGGAAATACGTACTGTATTGGAAGAGTTAAAATGAAAGTGACTGAGAACCATTTTATTAAATACATGGACTTAACTCCTTACATGCTGCTGCCGGATTTTCCTGCCAGGACAGTATTTCTCTTGCCCCTAAAATAAGTGTAATTTGTGTAAATTTAATCATATTTCCCCCCGTGAAATTGCATCGATTTTTGCATCAATGGTTTCTTGATACAAATGTAGATGCATTTTTCATCAAATCTGGTCATGGCTGCTTCAGAGCAGCCATGACTAGACTTGCTGGAAAATATATTGAAAATACTCAGCGGGTTAAGAGTTAACGCGACGAGAACAACAAGCCTTGTAACCCACGTCTATCACAGCGATACAAGAGCTGACCGTGTTGCAAAGTTACAAAGTCTAATGGAGGAGTGCATACATCACAAACTGTATACGTTTTTTCAAAGCCGGGAGTCGTATTGGTCTACAAATATAGTGGTCATTATGTCTACCAACACTTGTTTATTTACCGAAAAGCAATTCCATTGATTATTTGTTTGAAACTGGATTTACGAATTTCAAATAGTGAAATTACGTGGATTTTATTTTTGAATCACATTTCAGTTATTCTTATCTACGGATCATCATTTTGAGTTTGGTTGGGGTTACTATTCTAACAACGTGTGTGGCCATTTTTTCTATTTTTAATTAAATTTCTGATTTTTATTTTGCCACAAATACTGGCACACACAGAAATCCAAGCCAAACTTTCTACCTGCATAGAAAGTGATGGTGACTGGCAATGAGTGGGGGATTGGCTGGAGGATCTACCTATTGTATATCGTCTATTCGGTCGCACATCCCCCAGGAGTCGCTAATTGACATGACGTGGGGACGCGTTTAGGCGTCCTGTTTTGAAAGGTACACGTTCAAGCAGACAATTCACATAACTGTACTTTTTTTGTAACAGAACTCCCCAAGATTAATAATATAATATGAGAACGTTTCTTTTCATGTTCTGTCGGTCGATAGTACCCAAGATTGTATGATTTCTAAAACAAAACCTGAGAGACGAAGCTGCTGAAGGTTTTTAACAGAAATCACAAAAACTCAGGTTTTATCGACCGATATAAAATGAAACGGAACGTTCTAATTATTTTAATATGCTGAACAAAAAAATAGCTTTCATTGTTAAGCGTTAATTGCAGCATGCCATAAATCATATAACATATTTCATATTCAGAAACATTTCAAGCGAATGACGTCGCTTTAGGAGTTTCCAGATCACCAAATTCGAAAATGACTGGAAGTTTCTATATCACAAAATGTCTGTACAACTTCATCATGCTGTTCATGTTATAATTCATTATTAATTATGTTAATGCTTGTGTGATAAGAGGTCTAATGGAATATAAATTTATGTTTCTTGAACGACGATAGTTGTTAGAATTAAGCGGCGTGAAACAATTAATTTGAACTTGAAGTGGAGACTCAATGAGGTCGAGGAGTACCAATACTACACTTGTGGAAATATAATTGATTGAAGTCACGTTCATGATTCACCAAAGTGGTGAACAACACGTGAATTTTTAATGTTTCTGATTCTTTTGAATTCATTGTTTACAGTTAAAAGTGAAAACACATCCACTGAAGATGACATATTTGTAGCCTGCAGGTAAGTTTGTGTCTATCGGTGACGAAAAAGTTAAACAGACACGGCGCGAACGTTTGGTGTTGAGAAATTCCAACCAGTACGTGCGTAATCGACGCTGATCAGTGGAAGAGGAGCTTATATGTTTTTTGTTCTCACGTCTCCAGGGAAGAACGTTCTGATAGTACCCGTGTTTTGTCCAAAAACTCCGGTACTATGACTTTTAGAAGGTGTCAAATTAACCAATCACAACTGATGTCCCAGACGCGAGGCATAATACCCCTTTTAGTCACTTGCAAATTAACATATTCGGAAGTGGCTTTTGGTGTCTTTTTGTTACTGTTGTCACAATACGTAAATTGAGGTAGTCGGGCACATTTTACGTCGGCTAGAAATTTTTTATTCAACGATTTTGTGGTTATTTGTGTTGGCCGAGTTTATTAAGATTGAGACAAGTACTTGGAGCGGGAAACAGTAGTTCTGCAGGGACTGACAGGAGTGTTAAAGTGGAGTAAAACCTTAACTCTCGAAGTATGAAGAAGTGAACGTCGATATAGCTTCTTATTTGGGCGCGGACGAAAGATATGCCAAGAGCCAAGAAGAAGCGGGCGGTTAATTTAACCCTTTACCCAACGAATCGGCCACATCCGCACGCGTAATATACATTTTCAGCAGCTGAACAAATACTATTTTTCAAAAACGTTCAACAAAACCATATCATGTTACTCCTCTTTGGAACGAGCTCGTCGTGCTCGTTCCAATGAGGGGGTCACATGATATGGTTTTATTGAAATTTTTTGAAAATTTAAAAAAACTGATATTTAAAATAATGAATTTTGAAATCGTCTGCGTTGGGTAAAGGGTTAAGCACTTACTAGTTGGGAACAGGCGTGAGATTTACACTAGCTCGTCGTTATGATAGATAATTACCTGCGGCTTAAAAAGTAATGTTACTTTTGCAAGAGATTACAGAAAATGGCTTCCCGCTGAGGTTCCGTAGGGTCAGGCATGACGGGAGGATGGGGGGGGGGGGGGGGGGGGGCAGTTTTTCCGTATGTGCCCCAGTTAAAAAAAACGGTACTTGAAATATTTGCATGACTTGGCAGAGATAGACAGAACTTATGAAGGGTGGTGTGAGTTGGACGTCCGCGAGCTGTTTATTTTGACATGTAGTTTCCAGATGAGAGTTCTCTTCAAGGAACTTCGACCGAAATCGGCAAAATAAATGACCGATTTGACTGAGCTGTACCTGGAAGCTCATGTTGGACGCATATTTGTAAAAGAGAAAAAAGGTCCTGTGGACGGTCGCGTGAAAACAAATTAGATCAGCGGAGCGAGTAGTCGCGACAGCAGTTGTATTATGTTTGTAGTAAAACTGGACCTGTCGCGAAGGTTTTTTTGCTAAAAGGATTCCGACTTATTAGCATATTTAATGAGCGCACGGACTATTTACTAACCGTACGTTCTTCCGTAAACAAATAACATGGCGTCACAATTCGGAAATATAAGCAGACGAACATTTGTCGACGAAAATTGAAATAAAAATACAGACCGCAAAACCAAAAGGCACTTGACTCTTTTATATGAATTTTTGGACGCGGAGAGAGTTGCACGAAATTCCCGTCAAAAAGTTATGCGTATACATTGCAGAATTTATAATAAATGATCGGAATGTGTGAATGGGGTTGAGTTTCGTGGTATATACCTGTGGTATATACAGAACTTTTGTGCGCTCTTTGCGATAAGCAAATCAGTTTTTTTCTGAAACGGACAACAAAATTGGTCGATATAGCTGCACGTACCCCTGGATTATTTTTAATGTCGTCTGTTGGGGAATTATCCCTGATGGGGGTGGGGTGAGATGGGGAAATCTCACCCTCGGGACAAGATATTTGGTCCAGACAGTCGGCAAGTCTCGTGTCTTTTCAAAATATCCTTCCCTCGGGTGAGATTTCCCCATCTCATACCCTCACCCACCTGGGATCATAATAATTTCTGAACTCACGTCGGCGATATGTCGCCTACTATCGATCACGCAGCCCTTAACTATGCCGTACACTCCTAAATGCAGACGCCCGTGTGAGAGGATAAATTAAATGCTGAAAGTAAACCCCAAAGGACGAGCCAGAAGCAACCTACAATACAACCTGCAATACAAAAATAAAAAAGAAAGAAATTTGAATGGCGATTCCTTGTTCGTTGTCTCCTTCCGTTAGCGAAAAAATGTTATGTATTCTGAAGTGAATGAATGATCGCTAAAATGTGACGGCTAAGCAACCATGAAATTAATGTTTCGACGTCCCAACCAGGCAGACTGGCTGACAGACAAATTTCGTGACGTTCTATTTCAAATCCACATCAACAGGAATCCCAGGACAACGCATCAGAGTCAGAGCGCGTTAGCTTGCTTCAGTTTAAACAATATCTATTGAGAAATGATTAGTAATAATTAGTAATTACATGTAACAAATATAATTTATAGAATATTCATGAACAATAGAAGGTATTGTACTTTTGTGTAGTTATCTGTAATAACAGGATTCGACATCAAGCTAGGGTCCCCGCGGGAACCCCGGGAAGTGAAGCAGTGCCTGCTTGCTAAGGCAAACAGGCTCTGTTTTACTGGTAAAACAGGACCCAGTCACCAATGCTTGGGAGGTGCAAACCCTCTCTAAAATGGGCAACATGACTTATTAACGCTCACCCCTGGTCTTGAGTGGATACTCGTGTTGTGGCCATGATGTGACTTTAAACACCAATAAATAAATAAATAAATAAATAAATAAATAAATAAATAATCAAGCCAGGGCTTATATAAGTCGTCTCCCAAAAGTGTAAAGGTTACAGCATAATAGTTTATGGTTTTGCGTAATGCAGCAGCGGTACTTGTATTTATGACCTTATTAACCCTTTTACCCAACGTAACGTCCAAAACCGGCCAGCGCTATTCTCAAAAATCGCCAATTAATTTTCATTATTTTTTCATTTTTTGTCTCAAAAAATAGGTTATGACCCCTCGTTGGAACGAACTCGATGAGCTCGTTCCAACGAGGGGTCATAACCTATGTTTTTGAGACAAAAAATGAAAAAAAAAACAGTTATTCAAGAATTTTGTTTGCAAGTGTCGTCTGCTTTTCATGTTAGGTAAAGGGTTAAGGAGCTGGGGAAGTAAAGATTAAAAGATTAAAAATAAGATAAATGAGGAAAGTGTGGTTAGTTTAACAATGCCATGACATCAGTGATCTGGCAGGACAGTCACTAATTATTCAGGTCGGGATTCATCAAGAACAATCCTTGCCTGGGGGCTAATTCCTGGGTAGGTTACTCCACTTATCTACTACATCACGTACCATGAGAACAGTTTTAGTAACTCAATATGCAGTATCTAAAGGGCGGAACACTGCCACATCTAAGCGGGACGGAACTCAAACTTTTCGTAACCCTGCCACCAGTTAAGCCTTACAGGTGATCCCAGCAAATCTAAGCCCACATACCACTTCATTTCACCTGGTGGCCCATGAGACAATATCCTGTCAGTGCCACCACAGGCAGACGGTCGTAAACTTTAACCAACCGATACTTGGCTGGAATCCTTGGTATACTGCAAGTAATTATTAATATTTTATCACTTCAGTGACGATACGTACTTGTCTTATGGGTATGAAAAAGCATAGATTCAGAATTAGTAGTTGAAACTGTCCTATTTCGAGATGAAGCGCTAAACCGTTTTTATTTTCGTGTTTTGTGAAGTGCTCCGATCCAAACAGAAGAATATTCGATGTGCCTGATTTGAAAGTTGGCTAATTGTCTTGGCGAGCTCTACCGCACTGTGGGCATTCCAATAAAAAGTGATGTGTTGATTAGATTTGACCACAGCTACAAAATGAACTATCATATAAGTAGTTATTGAAGAGGTCTTCATTCAAGATACTACAATTTAGTTGCATTCTGCAGTGGAAAATTTGGCTACTTCTTGAGAAGCTTTGATAATAGAATTTACGTGTTTTTTTCCTTTCATTTAAGAGGGCTCTGAAAGCGTGTGGCGACATTGTTTCACGCGTTACAAGACAATTCATTCCAAAGTTTTTCTGTTGACGTTATAAATGATTTTTGCCTCAATGCAGTTCGGGATTGTGGAATATTCAGGTTTTGGCAATTTCTTAAGTTGTAATTCTGTGTTTCATATACATGTCGTGGTACCAAATTAGAAAGATAGTTTGGCAAATGGTTGTGGTACATGTTGCGGAACTGGATATGTTCTCGCAATCTTAGTAGTTCCAGTAACAAGTAGCAGCTTGCTTTCCATCCACCAGTATTGAGTAGACTGCTTCTCGAAACGATAACCAACACAGATCGCCTCGATGTAAAATCACACCACAAAACTATAAATATGCGCCAGAGCGAGACGCTATTCAATGCAACAAACGCACTGAACACTCGATGATTCTCTGAACAGTGTATTTCAATGAAAACAGCGAATAATATGCTTTGATAAAAAGGCAGTATGTCCTAAAGGTAGTAGTGCCTTTCATTGGTCGCACTGAATAATCTGCTTTGATCAACAGAAAGTATGTACTGAAATCCAAATAAAGTCCACCTATCCCCGACGACCATTGTCCAATAGTCGGTGTTTTGAATAATCTTTGTCCTGTCATTGCTGAAAGATGAGAACTAAAAAATAGTTGAAGTCGTTTATTTTGCTTTTGAATGGAGATTCAACTCTCCATCACGCTAACTATCACTTAACGCCTCAAAATGCCAGAGAAAAAGCACTTAGGTGATTGTGCACCCTCATACGGGCACACTCATTCCGACAGACGTGCTACATGATTGCACGATGAGTAACAAGGTGAGAGTGGATACGAACATGTCAACATACAGACACTGATGCAGAATATTTTTTGCATTTGATCAATAATTTACACTCTCAGTCGGCTTGGTCTCCTTCTTCTACTTCGAATGCCAGACTTCGGGTTGGAAGATGGTCTAAGTAAAGACAAAAAATGACAAAACCATGACAGCATCATAGCATATACACCAAAAGAGTGGTTAGCAGATATTTGTAAATTTGCTAATATCTGATTATAAATAGGCAGATCCTCACAAATCTTTGGATGTGTTAATGTTTTACGCACGACATTGGTTTGGTGCAAGTATCCCACGAGAGGCGAAAACTTCAGTTGTAGTACTCGCCATACCAAACGAGTGCGATAAACATTCACCCATTCAAATGTTTGAGCGATTCTGTATCTATTATAAATGTTAGCCGTTTTCTTAAGCAAATTCTCTGCTGCAAGCCAAAAAAGAATTGACCAGTCCGCCAGAGACGTTAAAAAAGAGATTAGAAGAATATAGCAGTCTTAATGTTACTTCTTACATCGTTTGAAATTTATGTCTGTATAATAAAAAGTTGCGCAACACACTCGGACGTTATCAGCTGTTTCTAAGGTATAGAATATCAATCCACCGCGCTGTACCCACATACACAAATACACGTCTAAACACATATTGTTGCACTCATTAAAACCTCAGACTCAAATTAATGGGAATTTTCTGAATCCAGTTTCAATTTTTTTCTCTGCTTGGGCCGAACCATAGTAGGCCTGGTGTATCTTTGACATTTGTGCAGCTAATATTGTAACTATGAAGTCGTTCAGGAATGGGCGTTTCAAACTACCAACATTACGTACGTTCAAAGGTTATGAAGGTCGAGTGCCTTTTTCATTCGTTACGAGTGAAAGCAGCAGTTTAATTTAGGTGAAAGGATCTAATGGAAATGGTAGAAATGTTTCTCTAAACTGTATAAGATGCACAGGTAATGATGACATCTTGAATTTATGGTAGGTAAACTGTAAAAGAGATGGATGAAATGCTCAAATATGGAAGACAAATACATACAGCATCAGACTTTGTGAATGGTGAATTTTCTGGTATCCATCCCTTTGCACCAAACATTGTTGACAGCAATTTATTTAGAGACCTGGAAAATAGAAAACAGCATGGGTAAAAATAATATAAAAACACATCTCTATTGATACTTATCAAAATGTTACGCTGCCGAAAGCGACTCTTGGCACCTCTTTTGTGGTGATTTTCTGTACGTTCTGGTACGCACAGATCAAACCTACCATCTGATTAATTGTTAGAAAGGGCTCAGAGAGCACTTGCCAATAATTACTCAGGTGGTAGAGTTTCAAGTACGGCATAAATTTTATTAAACTTCCTCGCGTACAGCAGGGGTGGCGCTAGGGATTTCTCGACAGGGGGGCTGACCTCTCCGACAGGGGAGGCTATAATATTTGACCTCCCAAACGAAGGAAAATGAGTGAAAATTGGTAAATTGGAGAACACCAAAAGAAGCAAATTGAGTATGTTTGTTTGTATGTTTAACGTAAACATATTATAATAAGGTCGGTAAATATTTCATCTATGAAACCAGTTTGACGAACGACATTAAGGAATTTCGTGAGAATCACAATTCTCTATCAAAGTTCCAGTGCTGCAGGGGTTCGAGTCCACCCTACGATTGTAGGGGCACATCGACCTGGTTCGTGAAGTTCTTTATGTTTTGATTTAGTGTGCCTAACTGCATAATCGTTTTGAAATATTTCGCTGCAAACTGAACACCGCACATTATAGCGGGACGCCATTGTAGTTTAGATTTCGATAGATTTCAAACTTTTACCATGACGATAACCGATGATTAGGTATGGAAGTAATGGAACGCCAGTTGGTTAACAACTCTTGAAAGAGATAGTTGGATAACACGATACGAGCTCACTTGAAAGAGATGGTGCATTGAGAGATCACCCAGTGGGCGTCTTGGCCCCCCATTTCCGCCCATTGTAAACTCTAAGGTGAGCAGCTGTAGGGTTGCAATTATTGGAAGCGTTTACTAAGTAGAATAAAGTTCTGCACCATTTCAAATGCAGACAAGCTTTCAACATTCACGGAATTCCGATCTAAATAGAAGTGCTGTCACATCTAGTGCAAATGGAAGTGATTTTATTGTTGACATGCGTGCCTCTTTAAAGACAGGACAGAACAAAATAAAATATTCTCTTATCTCGAGATGACCACATTGACTTAGGAGCGATGGCGACAAATGGTTATTGAATAAATGGTCCGTGCTAAGATTACTGCAACACAACTGCAATCTGCCTACTCACGATTTTGCATGACCACAAAATGACGGGGGTCGCAGATTGCCTCTGTTAAGATAACTAGCAAAATTACTCATCGATGGGTTTTCCCTGGTTGATAACAGTATGTCGTTCCATATACTTGTAGTTCTCGGCATAAATGAAGGCTGGTACAGTTGGCTGTTGCAGAAGGGAACTCCGATATTATTACTTCCTCAGAGACTGAGACATCGGCTGGTAGCAGAGCCTGTTGGAGGAACTTTATTGGCAATATATGGGGGCGTCATATGGTGAAACATTCGGAAGAATTGTTTCAGTCTGTGCTTGTTGAGTCTTTCCGCAAGAGAGTCCCAGTGGGTTTCATTGTGGAACGCGGAAGCCCCAGCACTCATGGCGGCATCAGTCACCATCCTTGCAGTAGCCAACTGTACTTTTCCCAGCTCGATTGTATTACGTGCTGTGCAATTATCCCAAATGATGCAACCATATTCAAGAAGAGGCCCGATAAAAGCAAAATAAATCATTTCGAGGGCAAGTGTAATTGTTTACCTCCTCTGGAAATCTATGCAAGACCACGCTTTACCGCAGATATAGTCGATGTGGTCATTTTTAAGATAACTTCCAGGTGCCTATGGCTTGAACTTCCGTTATCTTGGTATTACCGCGGAATAGAGGTGGGTGCACACCATGACCATGTGCAATATGGGCATGCTTGCAGATGTTTTAGGATTGAACTCAACAAACCAGGTATTGGCCCAATGCTCAACTGTAGTCAAATCCTGGCTGATGGCAGTTGTTGCTTGGTTTAGATTCTCAACTATAAGATACAATGATGTATCATCAGCGAAGAGCCGAAAACTACTAAGAGGTTATTGGTTATGTCATTAATGTGCAATAGAAATAATAAGGGGCCACCGCGTGAAGGAGGTGTGAGATGGTTTGATATAGTCAACCTCAAGAACAGCAGGACAGTGGCAGCGGATCATATCAGGTATGAATGGATCTAAGATCTCACGTGTTTTCACGTTGACTGTCTTACTTACAGCGAAAATGTCAATCAGTGAAGTAGAAGATTCTGTGAAACACGTAGGCCCATCCACAAGCTGTCTAACTTTAAAATATCTAATAACATCTGAAAGATGCCCTATGGGACCTGCAATTTGACTGTCGTTAAAATCACAGATAATGACAAGGTCAGTAACAGATGTATCCGTTACTTTGTCAAAAGTAGATTTTATATCCCATGTTTCTACTAGGATTATTGGGAGGGCGATAAAATACTCCTAAAAGTAGCGACTTACCCATTTCTGTGATTATTTCAATTCATAGGCACTCAACGGGTGTCAGTTGTAGGTCAGGTCTGTGGCTAAATGCAATACCCGCCCCCCCCCCCCCTTAACATAAACAGCAACCCAGCCTTCCCTTGACGAATGACTGAAGCACAGTGGTTCCTGGAATCCACGTTTAGTAATTTCGTTAACTTGGTCAGCATCATGTGTGAGGACTCACATTGGATAATGTCAAGTTTGGGCTTTAGGCTCTGTATGTTGGGTGCTTTTAAGCATGTTATCGGTGTGGTGAAAGTCCTCATCAGTTGATGCTTGGTTGGGATGGATGTCCCCACACGTTAACAACAGAATGACCAGGAAACAGGCAAGCAGGCACAAAATAGAATATACTACGTTTATATCCACTAACTTGTTAGGGACCTTCCACGCAGGGTCCTTGGCTATGATGTGTTTGTTTGGAATCTTCGGGATATATTTGCCCTAACTTTCTTCCACGATGGCTGCAATACGAGCAAGAACAGAACAGCCATCGTGACAAAACATTCAAGCTATTCCGCGCCCTGAAGGCGCATGGCTTGACATATCAATGAGCAAATCGATTCCGATTGTGCTGACCTGCTTATAATGCAGGTTTTAATTTTGTTCTATTTTATATATATGTGGTCTCCTGAACTGAGATGTGCCAAACTGTACTTAAGGTTTATCGCTAATCGTTTGAAATCATGACAACCTGTTTTCTGTCGTGGTATCAACATGTTTATAAAAAAGGTACCGATCACGTTTGGCTTGTAAAACTACTTTTCCTCACCACAAAACTCTACCAGATCCCCAAACAAATTTTAAATTCGTGATGGTTTGCGTTCCATTAATCTGAAACGCCATATTTATTATTTATTTATTTATTGGTGTTTAAGGTCATATACTTATGCACAATGGCTAATCATGCCCGTGACAGTTTTACGGGTGGAGGAAGCCGGAGTACCCGGAGAGAACCACCGAGCAACTGCCAACTCCCCAACATCGTAACTCCGCACTGCAGCACAGGCAGGGTTAGATTGGGTGAAGACATGCGCACCTTCGACGTGCAGTACGCCTTAGTACACGGCGTCAGCGTGCCCTCATGTGGACACTGGGGGTTAAGTGCCTTGCCCAAGGACATAGCGCTGGAGTCCGAATCGATCGCTCAGACGGTCACCCATCCGAGGACAAACCGAGCTCGACGTTGCTCTACTTCGGTGATCTGACGAGAACCGGTTACCGCAACGCCACCGCGCCCCCAGAACGCCATATCACAGAGGCACAATTTGACTTTGTGATATGGTGTTCCAGTTTAATAACATGGCTTTTTGGTCAACCTTCATTGTTTTCTATATAAAACTTGAAGATGCCATCCTTTTAACGTATAAAATATAATATATATATTTGCGAAAGAGTAAACAAAAGGTGTCTACTCAATGAGTTCTATTTAGAGAAACATCAGATAATAGTGCAATTACGTTCCGTCGACCAATGTTCGTCTCGAGTGTTCATTTCATTCTGGATTTTCCCTCCTGATCGTGTTTGCCTCTAGCAATGTCTTTAAGTTTGGAAGGTGTTGTTTGTGATATATTGCGTTTTAATACATTGTTTCATCGTTTTAAGGGTTAAATACGAAACTTGTTTACACCAATATTCGGCCAATCCCATACTCTCGTTCTCCATGGGACCGGTAAAAAATTTGTCAAAAAAGAAAAAAAGAAAAGAAAAAAAGAAAAAATAATTTTGCCAACCCTTCAGTGACAAAAATTCCTTGATCTTGACAGGTCGGCGGCCAACAATCCAAGTTCCATTTCTGTTGAGAGAAACATTAAAAACAAAAATAAGATAATTAATTTTCCATATGATCAGATGTCGTTGCTTTTTAGCTCACCGAAGGGAGCTTAACTTATCACTTGCCGTCCGTCGTCGTCCGTCGTCGTCTGTCGTCCGTCGTGAACTTTACATTATCGACTACTCCTCCCAAACTACTGGATCAAATTAAACGAAATTTGGAGTGCATGTTTCCCATCATATGTCAATTCAAATTGTACAAATAAACTTGCCGCGCCCACAGGGGGCACCACAAGGGGCATAACTCTGATAGCACCCATGAATTTCTTTCCAAAATTCAAAAAAATCTTCTTCTTCAGATCCACCAGGCAGAATTCTTTCCTTTTTGGGATACATCATCTCTAGGGGGTGCAGATTCAAGTTTGTTCAAATCGCCCCCCTGGATTCATATTTGGGCTCACTATAGAAGCCTGAATTTGCATTTCAGGCAAATTACTTTAAAAATCTTCTTCTCCAGATCCAGCAGGCAGGATCTTTTGATATTTGGTATGCAACATTGTGGGGGTGGATCTGATTCAGGTTTGTACAAATCGGCCCCCTGGGTTCATATTTGGGCTCAGTATAGAAGTCCGAATTTGAACTTAGTGCATTTCAGGCAAATTTCTTAAAAAATCGTCTTCTCCAGATCCAGCAGGCAGAATCTTTTGATATTTGGTATGCAACATTGTGGGGTGGTTCTGATTCAAGTTTGTTCAAATCAGCTCCCTGGATTCATATTTGGGCTCACTATAGAAGCTCGAATTCCAACTTAGTGCATTTCAGGCAAATTTCTTAAAAAATCTTCTTCTCCAGATCCAGCGGGCAGATTCTTTTGATATTTGGTATGCAACATTGTGCGGTATATCGGATTCAAGTTTGTTCAAATTGGCCCCCTGTGTTCATATTTGGGCTCAGTATAGGAGCCCAAATTTGAACTTAGTGCATTTCAGGTAAATTTCTTTAAAAATCTTCTTCTCAAGATCCAGCAGGCAGAATCTTTTGATATTGGGTATGAAGCATGCTTAGGAGGGGGGGGGGGGGGATTCAAGTTTGTTCAAGCCAAGTCCCTGGGTTCATATTTGGGCTCACTGTGGTAGCCCGAATTATAACTTAGTTCAAAATGAGGAATTTTCTTTAAAAATCCTCTTCTTCAGATCCAGCGGTTGGAATGTTTTGATATTTGGAATGCAGCATCCTTGGGGGGGGGGGGGGGGGGGGGATTCAAGGTTGTTCAAGCCATGTCCCTAGGTCCATATTTGGGCTCACTATGGGAGCCCGAATGATAACTTAGTTCAAAATGAGGAATTTTCTTTAAAAATCTTCTTCTTCAGATCTAGCAGTCAGAATATTTTGATATTTGGTATGCAGCATCCTTAGGGGGTGAGATTCAATTTTGTTCAAGCCATGTCCTTAGGTCCATAGTTGGACTCACTGTGGGAGCCCGAATGATTTCTTAGTTCAAAATAAGGAATTTTCTTTAAAAATCTTCTTCTTCAGATCTAGCAGTCAGAATGTTTTAATATTTGGTATGCCGCATCCTTAGTGGCTGAGATTCAAGTTTGTTCAAGCCATGTCCCTAGGTGCATATTTGGGCTCACTGTGAGAGCTTGAATTGTAACTTAGTTCGAAATAAGGAATTTTCTTTTAAAATCTTCTTCTTCAGATCCAGCAGTCGGAATGCTTTGATATGTGATGTGTAGGATCCTTGGGGGGGGGGGGGGGGGGATTCAAGTTTGTTAAAGCCAAGTCCCTGGGTCCATATTTGGGCTCCCTGTGGGAGCCCGAATTATAACTTAGTCAATATGAGGAATTTTTCTTTAAAAATCTTCTTCTTCAGATTCAGCAGTCGAAATGTTTTGATATTTGGCATGCAGCATCCTTAGGGGGTGAGATTCAAGTTTGTTAAAGCCAAGTCCTTGGGTTCGTATTTGGGCTCACTGTGGGAGCCCGAATGATTCTATAGTTCAAAATGAGGAATTTTCTTTAAAAATCTTCTTCTTCAGATCCAGCAGATGAATGCTTTTGATATTTGGTATGCAGCATCCTTAGGGGGGCAAGATTCAAGTTTGTTCAAGCCATGTCCCTAGTTCCATAAAATTTGTCTCTCATGACTTCATTCCTTTATAGTGTTGATGAACCATTTCTAACTGAATGTGACCCCAAATACTTCTCTGAACCACTTTGGCCGGTGAGCGATTAAGGCTCCTTGGGGCCTCTTGTTTTTAAAAGCTGTTGCTTTTTTATCTCAGCGCAAGAATTTAAATTTCCCCGCTTACTGGTATAGAAAATGTTGTAATGTGATTGAAAATACGTCCATTCCTCCTTATCTGTAAATATGTGGTTACTGGGGTTCCTGTTTGTGGATCGACAATAATTATGCTCGCTTGTTTTTCATTTCCGATTCATTAACCCTTTACCCAACATAACGAAAAAAAAAAGCCGTCGCTATTCACAAAAATGCCATTCAATTGTCATTAATTTTTTCACTGGAACGAGCCTGTTGAACTCGTTACAATTAGGGGTCATAAGTTATGTTTTTGAGGCAAAAAATGAAAATATTTAGTTATTCAAAAATTTTATTTGCAAGTGTCGTCTGCTTTTCGTGTTAGGTAAAGTGTTAATGGAAAAAAGTAATTCTGTTTCTTCGTCACTACCGTTTCTTCGTCACTACCCTCCATTTATTCTCACCCTTGTGCGCGGTTCATTTCTGGTTTTTAAAAATTCATAGCCTTCAGATGGCATTTCAGTTTCTATCGACATTGCTGCAGAAGGTTTGTCGGAATGCCAACACAGGCTAGAACACATTCTTGTTCGATACAGTTCAATACACTGGGATTAATGATTGCTAAACTTGTATCTGTTCCAGGGATGAATCGTTGTGCCATGCAGGGAGCCTGTTAGTGGAAGCTGGTACGTAACAATCTAAAGATATAAGGGGTGGGTGGGCGGCCCGTGTTTACCGTACAATGGCATGAATTTCTGCGACTGGTGTTATGCTCACACCTATGCTTCTGGACAACCAGTCCACATACATCCACTTTCATTCTTAAAACCTCAATTAGTTGATGTGGGCCACAGTGAGACACAAAAGTTTTAAACAAAATTTTAATAGTAATGCTGACAATTTCAAACACTCTTTTAATGTCAAACGACAGGTTATTATAATAGCAACATAAAACACCCTTAAACTATTAATCAATGTTCTAAATAAAACAGCTGTATCATTTAACATGTTGGGCCCAATTGTGTCTGAGAGTGCCCCACTGGTGGGGCACACTAAAACTTCCGTTGGGGCAGAGTGAAACGTGTATGTATGTGGTGTAGTCCCTGTGTAGTGTGCATTTATTATGATGTATATGTGTGTTGTAACAGGATGTGCACGTATGTGTGTACGCATGTTGGAGGAGTTTGTGAGATAGGTAGGGTGGGGAGGTAGGGTGGGGGTTCGGGTGAGGTGGGATATATGTGAATATGTTGCATTTTTATGTACCGGTACTCATAAAAAATCAGTGCCTCTAACAAGTTTTTCCTCTGTGTATGTGCATGTTGTGGGAGAAGTAGGGTGGGTGGAGATTGGGGTGGGGCACAGTACTAGTGCCAGTAAATTGTAGTATAAGCAGGACACAACAGTTTCCCTTCATTAAAGCACCAGGCTGAGACATCAATGCTTGGAAAGCTCTCTCTGACAGCTTTCCAAGTATTGATGTCACAGCTTGGTGCTCTAAATGAAGGGCAAGTATTGTTAGTTTTGTATTGTGTTTTGCATTACAAACATTATTTCCAGTGGTACTGTGCATGTGAATATGTTTGGTGTTTTGTGACGTCAGTGCCTCTGGCAAAAATATCTCCTTAACATGAATTAAAAAGTGAACAGGCAATAAAAAGAAAAGCAACTGTCAACAAAAAACAAACATCCAGGCCTGCTTGACCTATTATCAAAGTACTATTCACGACCTATAACGTATGCTAATCTGCATATCACCAAATTTGGCATGAACAAAATATTAATACTGATATTTTTAACAGCAGTGAACAATGAAAAAACAAAAACTCGCTGCAGTTAGCGAATATCAATATTTCCGAAGACCACCTCAAAGGAATGGAGACCCATTTGACGCTTTGTTTGCCCGGAAAATAAAGGCTTTGGCAATAAGGCTTTTATCCCCTTTTGGTTTACTTTACTCAGGTCAGGGATGCTGGGCAATAGAAATTTTCCTGGAAATGTTCTACTTGCTCGTAAAAAACTGACTTCATAGTCATTATCCTGATCTTTTTCACTTAGTATTTTCCCAATGTAATATATTTTGTGCTTGGTTTTTTTCTCATCGTAAAATTCAACCAAAACATAGTCTCCTTCGGACAGCTCACTTTCAAACTCTTTATCAAGATTCACCATTGGAAAAGTTTCTAACGGGTTTTGATCATCATTTATCAGATTTATCATCCTGAACATAGGGAGGTTTACCCCTGGAACCCAGACTTTTAAATAATTTTTTCACAGTTTTATTTTTAGGTTTGTCATTTGCTTTTCTTTTTGTTGCCTTATTAGCTTATTGGT
This sequence comes from Pictodentalium vernedei, assembly GCA_031216915.1. Lineage (NCBI taxonomy): Eukaryota > Metazoa > Mollusca > Scaphopoda > Dentaliida > Dentaliidae > Pictodentalium > Pictodentalium vernedei. The sequence continues at coordinate 293,926,922 of CM062290.1, forward strand.
CTTTCTTTTACGGTTCCTCATGTTATGACCTGGAAAAGAGAGAAATAATAAATTGTAAGAGCGTTAATAGTAGACTTGGGGCAGGGTGAGACAGTGTTTTAAGCTGCCCCATAATTTTGTCTCACTGTACCCCACTCCAACCTCAAAGAATAAGAGAAACATTTACAGTTTATGTGCTGATACCTTCACATTAAACTACCTTCAGTCTGTTAACCATTCATCATTAATTACTGACACCAAAGGATGCCTTATAAGTTACATAATTTAAATACTAAAGTAATTTTTTTGATCAACTTGAAAAAAATACACTTACCTCAAATGTATAGCATCTGTGATGAAAACAAAGCCTGGCACATGGGAGCCATTTGCAATTATGGATGATTTTCTTCCCAGAAGGCACTGTTTCTAAAAATAGAGTCTGGGTAGCCTTGTTATTTTTAGCATGTTGGGGATAACCTTTGTTCCACTGTGCCCCATGTCTCACTGTGGCCCACCTTTCCCTTCTGTAGAGGAACGACTCAGCCTATTTTGTGTGTATCAGCTAAAGGACGAATAAATTCATTGATAATCATTTCGAACATCGAAAGCATCATTCAAGAAATTTTTAATTGGATATCATTTTCTCTCCTGCAATTGCACATTATGAAAGTCGACTGATATGGTTTCAAACTCGGTTGATATGTTGCCGATCCCGAACGATACGAATCAAGCTAGAGTTATCCCCCTTTGATGCGTTACTGTGAGCAAACAAGCTTTACAGTTAGGCTAAGGTTACACTACAGTCCGACAAATTTTAGCAATTCTGCCGCATGCGTATTTTTATGCGGTCAGACTTACGCACGCTTCAACAGCGTCAAAGTTGTTCGCACGGAGCACGACCAAAAAAGAAAATGTATTGATATGAGTGTGGGAAGGCTAGGTCTGTATGCAAACCTGTTGTAGTTTGAGCCACTAGTACAACCAGCCTGTGATGGACCACGTGCGCATTCAAAATGTCCTGGCCCTAGAGGAGCTGTCTGAGACAGAAGATGATTTGCAGGAGCTTCTGGACATAGGGGAAATGATAGGCGAATCCTTACTGAAGCGTAGAGAGGTATGTGTTTCTTTATTTGAGTTTCTAGGAATGGCCAAAAACAGTTGATATTCATGTACTGCACTGCGATCACTGGGGACGTAATACATGAAGCAATCATCTTCCTCTTCTTTCTGATTGGCTACAGCTGATCTTCTTGTTGAGAAAAACGTGTACGGCCTGATTACGGTCAGTGCAAAAATGAAACATTGAAACGCACACGTAGATGTGACCACATCAATGAAAATTTATTGTGGTCAATCCAATCCGTTGTCGTATACGACAGACGGACCAAATATCGGGTACTCGTCGGACTGTAGTGTAACCCTAGCCTTTTTCATCGAACGCAATCCGAAAACGGCGTTGCTAGGAATAATGAAATAGTTTGAAACTAGATTTATTCTTATATGTTGATGAATTAATGATGGTAATAAGAAAAAATACGTCGAGTCCGGTTAGTCATTGGATGGGTGACCGTCTGAGCGATCGATTTGGACTCCCGCGTTGTGTCCTTGGGCAAAGCACTTAACACCGATTATCCACATGGGGGCACGATGACGCCGTGTACTAAGGCGTTTTGCACGTCGATGATGCACATGTCTTCAACCAGTTTGACCCTGCTATGCTGCAGTGCGGAGTTATGATGTTGGGGAGCTGGCAGCTGCTCGGTGGTTCTTTGGTAGATTAGGTAGATGAAGAGAAGAAAGTTGTACAGTAATTTCAACGCAAACTAAGATTCAGAGTCGTAGATTTGTCGAAGTGGGGGTGCCGAGACGTTTGGATAGTTGAACGAGCAGAGGAAACTTTTGACATAGTGAAAAGAATGAGAAAGAATGACATTGTTTAACCCACTGAAACAGGCTTGGCAGTTTCAGGAGAGCGATTTTTTAGCTCTCCTTACCGCCCTCCTGAAAGAATTAAGCAGAGCGAAAAATTGCCCTCCTAAATATTTTGGTCTGGGGTGATTGAGATTACATGTATTATGCTCACATTAATTTTTTGTTGTAATGCAAAAATGTAATTTAACTTTGAAGTCACATAACATCACGTAATTTCATTTTGAAAGTGGTGTACTTGTAAAAGGTAATGGCTGCAACCATACCCAAACACAGTTGCTATCATTTGAAGCAAAATGGGTCACAGCAATATTTTTTTTTCTGTCAGTTTCAAGTTCAACAACTGACATCACAGTTTGAGGGATAATTATTCAAGGAATATTGACACTATAATATATTACCATTACTACTATCCTGTCACTTGAAGCACTTGCACCAGGATGTGACTGTAGATTCAAGCAGACCTGTTGTCCAAGAAAGTCATACGCCTACCACTACCACCTTCAACCCCCCTTGAGATTTTGCTTTATCTTAGTAAAGTTAATAAAATCACTGATGTAGTCTGTTGGTTTCAGTTTCAAGGAGTTTGTGCAACTGGATACTTAAAATGCTGTGTAAAGCTAATTGCTCTCCTAAGCTGATTGAGGAGAGCGATTTTTTGCCCTCCTGCATTTTTCAGAATGCCAGGCCTGTTGAAACCTTCGTACGTCCTATGACGTACGACTTATCAACAGCGCTTTGATATTTTGTGGTCATTTGTTTTGTTATTATGTTTCGATTTTCTGAAATTTTAACCTCAATTCCTATTTTCTCCCGGATAGTGCTCAGTGACAACCGTTGAGCCAAATGTTATCACAGCTTAAAATACTAATATAATCCTGCTGTCAAGACGTCTTAACTGGCTGAGTGCTAGAAGCCGTTAGCAGGTCTTTCAGAAAATGACGATACCAGAGAAAAAGCCAACACTTTTCGCTTATATTTCATATTCAGTCAAACACAAAAAATAATTTGTAATAAAACAAGCTTTGAGTAACAAATTCAGACCACCAAAAATAATCTAGCCCTCAAGCAGGTAATCACTAATGTGAAAAATATCTTGTTATTTGTATTTTCCGACGTGTAACGTCGCTTTTTGAAAAACGTTGAAGAAACTTAATTCCCAGTGACGTTTGGACGTCAGGATAATTGAAGTCTCAAAGGGTTAAAAACTGAAACAGACCTGAGAACATTTTATAATTATTTGTATTGGTTCAATAAGTGAAGTGGTTAATACTTTGTTAGTTTCATATCGGCCGAGATATCAGCGCGAGGTAACTTCACATCAGCTTTTGATGTTCGGTCTCAGGTTGTTATGAAGTTACGTCGTGCTGGTATCTCGGCCGATATGAAACTAATCAAGTAATAACCTCATAATGAAATCAATTCCAGGTCAGCGACCATGAAGCACCCATTTAGATTGCAAATAAATGAAAGCTGAACGATATAGACCACTGGTGATGTATATCACATCCTATTAAGCTCTTTTTCTGATATTGTACGAGCATACCACCCGGCGTATTCACGTCACTACATGGTCGGCCACGCGCGTTTCTATGACAATCCCACATGATATCCCCAATCGCGAGTTTGGGGCATCACCCGAGATCCCTAAATAAGACCCCAGATTACGTACTATTGGTCCAATATAATATTATATTTATCAAACTAAATGAGACTAAATTATTAGATTAAAATATGGGATACTACAACTTCTCCTTTGCACTCATATGGCAAAGTAATTATTAGTTTCAGCTTGCAATCACAGGGCTACAAGTGCCGAGTGCCAGGGATGCGTTGGGGATTATGCCCGAGGTCTTTAAATTTTGGAGGACACATACAAGCTTAACCCTTTCACTACTCGAGTCCAATGAAAACTATCAGTGTTCACATAAATGCTAGTAATGTTGAAATGCCAGGTTGATGGTTCTTAGCTATCAAACATATAGTGTGTGTGTGTGTGTGTGGGGGGGGGGGGGGGGGGGTATTATGTTGGTTGAGATGGTTCAAGTGCGTATTCTCTAAAGAAAGGGACAACGTGTGTCATAAGAGGGCATTAAAATAGTTTATTTTTTATGTATTTGGGTTTAACGACACTTTCGACAGATATGGTCGCCTCATGTCCGACAGTTTTAGAGGTAGAGGAAGCCAGAACACTCGGAGAGAAGCAATTGCATGCGGCCAATAGGGTTGCTAAACAAACATCAACCAACGGTTAACAAGAAGTATATGTGGTCATATATCAAGGAAAACAGAGAGCGGTGGCCGGGTGGATAAGTGCTCTGGTCTCTCACGCCAGAAGTCCCGGGATAGATCCGCGGACGGGGAAGTTCTCGTGTGTCCGAATACTATCTGTCAGCAATAACTGTGGGTTGTTGCTGTCACAGCTTACCGTCCTATCGGGTGGTTTCGTAAAATGACTGTCCTCTGTGCGGAGAGAGACAGACTCCGTGCAGGCGAAAGATCCCTTTGTAGAAGAGCGAGGCCACGAAGTTGCCGCTACGAAGGTCATCCCTCACAACTGCGTCATTGGACCAAGGGGGGCGTTAATATAAGTTGCATAATTTGTTCGCCAATCCTTGTAAAACGAATATATGTAGGCACTTATCATTAGGAATTGAAGAATTATTCTTTTCCGTCCAATATTACATGTGCGGAAGTAAACTAAATAAGCCACTCCACACGCGAATTGAATTATGGATTTATCTCATTGCGTGCTGCTGGCTGATAATCCAGCCCAGGACAGGATTTTTCAAGCCACTAAAACAAGGATAATTTGTCACATTTAATCAAACTTTTATCCGATATAAATAATAGACTTTTTCACCAATAATTTTGGCAGTTAAATTTGGATGAGTTTTTCATTATATACATGGCTGCTTTCTTTGAAAAGAAAGTGTTGCACTTTCTCCATTACTCCCATATTAATTTTGGCACTATTGGTCACCGTCCGTCCCAGTTTTCTCCTAGTTACAATGACACGATTTGAAAATCAGTGACCACCAAAAAGTGCCATATATGTACGCGTCAAAGAAAGACTTCTCATTATTCCGCCATCTAAAAAATTCGTTGTTCTGACCCATTTTCTCAGCTACGATTACAGCCCTGCTCATATACATCTTTCTTGTTAACATGTTATAACTATACCCACTTTCCGTGGGGTCCCTAGTGTACTAACGGAGCTTTGTTTGAACTTGAAACTGCATAAACCTCGACTCGTCTTATTCCTCCACCTCCTTCTCCACATCCTCCTCCTGCTTGACCTTCTTTCTCGAGCTATCCTAGTGATCACACTACAACTCCTCCTTCTTCCTCTACTTCAGTTCATTATACTTCTACTGTTTCTTCTCTTCCTACTTCTTTTGTTTCTGGTATGGTTCAACTAGGTATATCGTACTCACAGAGAGTCAAATCAACGAAAAATAAGTTGACAAAAATGCCGATGTCGGCCTTTGAGACTTACATTTCGGAACTTCGCCCAGCGTGTGGAATAAGGAACAATACCGGAGGGAGCAAACAAACTCCCACCCGTGTTTTCCCTCTATCGTAATGCGAAAAACACAACACGAAAGCTCAAAGCCAAGCACTTCTCTCTCTTTTCCCCTCTGCCTATCTTCCTGCCTTCACAAAGAGTAAACGCGTCTATTTGCAACCATCTCCGCCATTCTCCGGTCCATATTGTAACTGAATATGCTCGCAAATTGTGGGACGCTGTCTCGCGTCGTCTTATTCCTCTACCGCTTACTACTTTTCCTCAGTCTTATTTCTCCGGCTGTCCTAGTACTCTCACAAGAACTCCCCCTTCTTCCTACACTCTTCTTCTATTTCTTCTACTGCTTCAGGTTCTACTCCCCCTACTTCTACTTCTTCTGTTTCTTGAATGGTTCACACAAATATATATCGCACTTACAGAAAGACAAATCAACGAGCCGCAATTTGGTCCACTCATTTAATACTAAGTTCTCCCAATTTCGGCATCCGAGCGGAGTTAATTGTAACAAAAAGAACTGCCGCCTCTTCGATGTTTGTAAAAACATGATTGGTAGTTCAAATTTAGGACACACATTGATCGAGAGCCCCGCACGAACATCCAGGTGAGTGTTACACCGACTCCCAAGTTCAGCCATTTGCGCTGTGTATTTAAAGGACATAAAGACCAGTCGGGAATGTCGACGGTTCGATTCCCGGCCGAGGATCCTAAATCAACATTTCAAATTCTTCGAAAACATGTTTGTGTCCTTCAATACACTCACATAGACCTGTGCCAGTCTTCGTCTGAGGCCAACCACGCCACTTCCACCGTACAATAGCAAGCGCGTTTCACACTTTCATGTAGTATTCATCAGGACATCATCTAATAAGCTAGATTCCAGCCATCGTTTTTGACGGTGTGTCATGGTACAATGGTTTAGGTGTTGGACTCCTGAGTGCCAGGCGGGATTGCCGATGGTTCGATTTCCAGCGTGGGTTTAGAAATCCACATTCCAAATTCTTCGAAAAAATTATTGTGCTCTTCAATATATACACACAGAAAAACCACAGCACATTCGTTGTACCGTAGCAAGCGCTTTTCACACTTCCATGTAGCTGCCGTAAGGGAAGTTAATCAAGTATTGATGAGAATACCATTTAGTTAGATTCCAGTCGTCGTTTATGACGGTGTGTAATGGTCCAGTGGTTTAGGTAATGGCCTCCTGAAATCTAATCGGGATTGCCAACGGTTCGATTCCCGGCTGGGAATCAAAAAGCAACATTCCAAATTCTTCGGAAACATGATTCTGTCCTTCAGTATATAAACACAAACCCCTGACAGTCTTCATCTGAGGCAATCCACAGCACAGAAAGTGAACCAAGTATTCTTGACAACATAATTTAATGCACTAGATACCAGCCATCTTTTTTTTGACGGCGTGCTGTTGTCCAGTTTTTCAGGTCGCTACCTGATTGCTTAGAATGTTTTTGTCAATGTTAGTTCAAACAGTATTTATTAACAGAACAGATCATATGACGTACAACTAGAAACAAGTAAACATTATTACAAATTATGAATATGCATTGAAAACGTTGATTCGACAAAAAGCTGAATAGATCACGTGGGTCGTCTCCTCATAGTATATCCGTTTCATGCAATTGGACAGTGGCGAGACATGTTAGTAAATGTCTGGTCGTTTGATCGAAGACATATATACTGTATAAACTGTTTTGTTTTGACAAAAACTTTTAGCAATATCTTTTAACAATGACCTTGGCAACGTCAATAAACTCTCCATATTAGTGTCCCAGGTGTGGTGAGTACACATATCTATACATATACGTATATATATACAAATGCATGTGCATATGTGGGGATTCTGTGTATACTCACAGAATACACACATATACATGCATACATACATACATATCCATATGCACATACGCATATACATACATACACAAACAAACATATACATATATTCACATACAAATGTACACATACATATCAACATACACGTATACGTGCATATACAAACATGTATACACATGCACACACATCTATAAACGCATTCTTAATCAAAGCTTCGACTTAGTATAATAAAGAGCTGAACTTTATTCAAAACCAGTCGGTTTTTCTGATAACTGAGAACAGAACTACCGTATAGAAGCATATCTATGGCAGAGCGGAATGGCAGGTGACTCATGGTACATGTAGCTGACATTTGAAAATGTTATTTAGTGACACACACTCTTTTTATTTTTTATAGATTTATTGTTTAACGACACTTTCGACAACCAGGGTCACCTCGTGCAGAACAGTTTTTCGGGTGGAAGAAACCGAAGTACCCGGAGAGATCTACCGAGCAACGGCGAGCAACTGTCAAGCTCCCCAACATACTAACTCCACACAAAAGCAGGGTTAGCATTGGTTGAAGACAAATACACCATCGACGTGCGCAGCAGTACGCCTTTATGGACTATGCATTGTTTGAAACAAGATTGCCCAGAATTCAATGATATTGATGAAAACAACACTGTAAGGCCTTTCAGAGTTCATAACGCAATTCTCGGGCAATTGCTTCTTTAAATCAGTGAGAACTGGCTGATTTTATTTTTAATTCTTGCTCAATTTGACAGTGTTAGGTATGAGCTACTGGGCTGGGTTGTTTTCTGTGGATACTTGAGTGAATGACTTGGCATTACTGGAACTTTCTATTTAGTTCAGTCCCTTCTTGGCCAAGCTGAGCTTCAGTGCCATTGACACTTTCATTACTATTATATTCCTTTCACATAAATTGTTTTATATTGCGCAAGCACAATAAGCTGGCATAAACATTTCTGAATTTATGACGTATTTCAGTATTATGCAGCCATATCTGCAACACATTCCGCCCAGAAATCCCATCGACTTTTTTGAAAGAAAACGCGGTGTCACTTGGGTTGGTTTCTTTTACCAAGTCACGATACTCTCGTAAAAATGCAGGATTCCGAGGAAATACAGATAAAAACAATCTATGTGTTGGAATAACACGGCCCGTTCATCAAAAATACCAATTGACGTGTTCTACAACTTAACCTCAGTTGTTCCGCTGTATATTTTACAGTTTTTTTACATTTTTTTTTATTATTGAACACAAGGGTGGGGGGGGGGGGGAGGGGCACTAAAAATTTGCAAGACGTGACGTCCTATTTTTTATTCGGCTCCTTTTTACACCCACCCACCCACCCACCCACCCACTGCGTGCAAATTTTCTACTACCGTTCTCAGACACCCACCCCCACTCTCCCATTAAAATCCAAAATAAACTTATAAACTTAGTAGGCACAGCTGTCTTTGGGGGTTTTCATAATGTTCTTAACCCTTTACCCAGCGTAACGGCCAAAGCCTGCCAGCACTATTCTCAAAAATCGCCAATTAATTTTTATTATTTTTTTTATTTTTTTCATTTTTTGTCTCATAAACATAGGTTATGACCGCTCGTTGGAACGAGCTCGTTCCAGTGAGGGGTCATAACATATGTTTTTGAGACAAAAATGAAAACAATTAGTTATTCGATCATTTTTTGGCAAGTGTTGTCTGCTTTTCATGTTAGGTAAAGGGTTAAACTGGTACCACCAATTTAAACCTCTGTGGGCTGCTGTGGGCCCCAATCTACAAATGACAAGCTGTTCATTATCAGGTTTGGCCAGAGCAGGTGTACATATACCAGAACAAATTTTCATTTGAATTGTTCCCAAAATATTGTCTGCACATTTTCTACATTTCGAACAAGACACCCACCCCCTACTAACGTGTAACATTTTCCCAGATTAAGCCCGATATTCTCACATATAAAGCCTCCTGATGTTGTATTTATGTTAAGAGTGTGATGTACAACATCATCTTTAAGGTTTGAAACACAAATGATAGTATATATTAGCTGATATATTGATATATTTTTAAAAAATTCAAAAAATTGAACAAGTTGGAAATGCACATGTTTGGCGCACTCAAGAGACCCACCCACCCCCACGTCACGTCTTGCAAATTTTTGGTGGCCTCCCCCTGTTGAACATATGATTTAAATTTCCAACTCATATTCCATTTTATATCTCTAAATAACGTTTAACCCTTTAACTAACATGAAAAGCAGATGACACTTGCAAACAAACTTCTTGAATAACTAATTTTTTTCATTTTTTTGTCTCAAAAACATAGGTTATGACCCCTCTTGGGAACGAGCTCGACAAGCTCCTTCCAAAGAGGGGTCATAACCTATCTTTTTGAGACAAAACATGAAAAAAATAATTAATATTAATTGGAGATTTTTGTGAATAGCGCTGGCTGTTTTTGGCCGTTGCGTTGGGTAAAAGGTTAAGAGGAATCATAATCCAAATTCAGGAATGAGACTCGGAACTAGACCTATTAATTAAAAGCAAATATAACATCGGAGGAATTGTGACTATGAAAAGCCAATTTTCACGATTAGGAAACATTTTCCTTGATTATGTCAAGAAATTAAATCTTTGCGGAGAAGAGTTTAATAGACAGTTCCATTGGAAAAAGTCTCCCAATCCGTTACAAATTTTATCAACTCAGTTCGGATAGAGACTTTTTACAAGTACAAACCACATTCAATGTTTTCAGTATTTGTGTTATGGTGTTATGCCACCCCCCAAACTTTGAACGAAAATTTCGGTGGCCAAGGCAACGAATGCGATGACTTGAGCTTTCAAATTACGTATTTCTACATTAGATGTACTTTTTAAAACCATTTTTTACGATACATTCTCCCTCGACTATATTGGATGAGATGTATGCGTGAATATTTTCCCCCAACTCACGATAAGTTTGCAGCCGAACTTTAAGCATTCTGGGGAGGTGGGAGGGGGGGGGGGGGTGGGGTGGTCGGAGGTAGTTTTAAAAGTTTTCTTTGAATGGAGATCTTAACTCCCAAAGGGAAGAAAAAACCCTGTCCAGAAAGCTTTTAAATTCGTTACAAACTTTTTCGAGAACCACCCCTGCCGATACTTGGAGATGGTGCCGGGGTATTTTTATTCAAAGCCACCTACGGTTTGTCCCATGTCGAATTTCGTATACGGACGATTCGTCCAAAACGCATTTTTACGAGGGGCTGGGGGAGGGTGTTTGTGTGGGGTGGGGAGTCCTTTCAAGTGTTTTCGAATGAAGATATTAACCCTCGTAGTTTGGAACCCTGCACAATAAACTTCAAATTATTTTAAAATAATTTCTTTTGAACCACCAGTCACAATTCTTTGAGATGTGGTATTCATCTTCTTTCAATGCAAGATAATGTTTCTTGTTTTAATCCCAATTTGAAGAGATGGCATGATATATGCACAAATAAGAGTGTTTCAGGGGCCTTTCCTCTCCCGCTTGCACAAAACGTTTTTTTTTTTTTTTTGTTAATGTGTTGTTACACACTACGTACAAAGCGGTAGCATGGACATATTAATTAACCCTTTGACGCCTGGTGGTATCTTCCATACTAGTTCAGTGACACCAGTTGGAAGAGTCCATATTCATTATTTGTGGGTAGATCATTTCATATATTCAAATTGCAGCCTTTAGTGGTTATTTAGTCGTTGGCCTACCCCACACATTAACTTAACAGCCATTCCACTTGATAAAATTATGAAGTATCATGTTCCTGGGCTGTCAAAAGGTTCAGGTCTAAAGGCCTAATCTACCTGGCAATATAAACATGTCCAATAGATGTAGTTGAACTAAAAATGAAAATAATACCAGGCCTGGCATTCTGAAAAATGCAGGAGGGCAAAAAATCGCTCTCCTCATCAGCTTAGGAGAGCAATTAGCTTTACACAGCATTTTGAGTATCCAGTTGAACAAACTCCTTGAAACTGAAACCAACAGACTACATCAGTGATTTTATTAACTTTACTAAGGTAAAGCAAAATCTCTTAGACATCTAGATGTCTCACTCAACAACCGAACACACATTTGACAAGACCTGTGTGTGTACCCAGACCTGTTGTCCAAGAAAGTCATACGCCTACCACTACCACCTTCAACCCCCCTTGCGGGGTTGAAGGTGGTAGTGGTAGGCGTATGACTTTCTTGGACAACAGATCTGCTTGAATCTACAGTCACATCCTGGTGCAAGTGCTTCAAGTGACAGGATAGCAGTAATGGTAGTATATTATAGTGTCAATATTCCTTGAATAATTACCCCTCAAACTGTGATGTCAGTTGTTGAACTTGAAACTGACACAAAAAAAAAAAATATTGCTGTGACCCATTTTGCTTCAAGTGATTGCAACTGTGTTTGGGTATGGTTGCAGCCATTACCTTTTACCACTAAACCACTTTCAAAATGAAATTACGTGATGTTATGTGACTTCAAAGTTAAATTACATTTTTGCTTTACAACAAAAATTTAATGTGAGCATAATACATGTAATCTCAATCATCCCAGACCAAAATATTTAGGAGGGCAATTTCTCGCTCTCCTTAATTCTTTCAGGAGGGCAGTAAGGAGA